>OZ017739.1:19906529-20059029 GCA_963969285.1 Odontomyia ornata | reverse complement strand
GTAGTGTCTGAGTCGGTGAAAAGCACATATGGTTCCATAGCCATATGTTCCCTTAGTAATCAATGCATCGCATATTGTTCCATAGTAATACAGGAAAATTCAAACCGCTATAACTTCGCTAAATAACATTCAATCTTTATGAAACTTTCAGGATAGATCAATCTTATTCCATTGAATTTAAGGGTACCGTTAAGATTTTATTCAAGAAAACATAAAATCGATAAATCATACTATTACTAACAAAGTTGAGTGAATTGCGACTTCTAACGTATTTGTTGTTGTACTCACCAAGGCCTACATTCCTGATTTTTTTTCAGATTTTTCGGATCACAGGTGTTCAATCGCGAGGGGGGGGGACACAAATTTTTCGTGTATTTCCCCTCCCTGTGCGCCCCTCGAAGCAAATTTTGCCAAACTACTAAGTAGTTTCCGAGAAAAAGTGCTGTGACACACGGACGGACGGAAGGACGGACAGACGGACAGACTGGTCGCGAAACTAGTAGGGTTTTGTAAAATTACTGCATTTTATAAATTGAATACAAAACCCTTCTGACATGAGCGTAGGTCTGTCTACCCAACTTGTTCTATTCTTTGCAGCTAAGCAAAGTTGAACAACTTGAGTAGACAGAACTAAGCTCATGTGAGAAGGATTTTGTACTTAACCTACGATATGCAAACACACAGAATGATTTAACTCAAGAAAAATTTTAATGACATGCACAAAAAATTATATACTTGCGTTAAAAGAAAAAGCAGTACTATTCCATTTCAACCGGCTGCCATTTGTTTTTTTTTGCATATTACTACGTTTATAGAATAACTGGAATCTTAAATAAATTTTTTTCCAATCATTTTATCTGAAATTTTTGCTCTATAGAAAGCCCAAGTAGTCTAAAACCGCGTATACTTATTGTGATCGGGGGTTTTACCAGCATTTTGCAAATGGAAACTCGGTCCATCAAATTTTTTGTGTTAATTCATGCGGCACCCAAACCTCGAGCTTCTTTGTGTATCCAGCCTTACGCAAATGGTTCAAAACTCTTTGATGATGGACATTCAGTTCCTTAGCAATGTTTTGACTGCTCATGTGTCGGTCTTCTTCAGTTTTTTGTAAGATTTCATCGACTTTTTTAGTGATTGGCGACCTGAGCGAGGTGTACTTTGACACAAAAATTTTCAGAACGAAAGCGGACGAACCATCTCTTGGCTGTGGCTTTTGATAAGGTATCTAGACCGTAGACACCACAAATTTTTCACGAGCCTGCAATGCATTCTCACATTGATCGTAGTTGTATTGTAAAATATAACGAATTTTTTCAGAAATTGCACTCATTTTTAAATGAATACAACTTTTGAAACGAATGACGAAGTACAAAACTGTCCAATGAAAATTGTAAACTGCAATTTACCTTTCAAACGCATTTCAGTTTGACTAAATCTGATAAGTATTGCCCAATATATGACAGCGAACACCATCTAGCGACAAAAAAGGCTAAATACTTTTTAGACTATTCAATATTTGCATTGAATTAAAACGTTAAAAAAAAGAAAACGGACTTTAAAACGCAGAAAAAAGGATGAAATGAAATTTATGGAATTAGAGCCAAATCAGTGTTTTCCTATTTTAGTTACAATTGATTAATCATTTGCTGCTACTAATTTTTCAAACCAGGAAAACTGATTTGGCTCCGACTCCATACATTTTATTTCATCTATTTTAGTGCGTTTTAAAGTCGGGTTTCTTGTTTTTTTAGGTCATGCTTTTTAGGGACCATGGACCCCCAGAGATCGTGCTAAATATACAAGGTGCCTCAGCAAAATCCGGAGAAACTTCACATTAATTTTTTGCCTTAGTGGATCTCAACGACAGCAGTCATTTTTTGTCATTTCTACTGAGTAGACGTTTCTGCAGTCGCGCGTGAATTTTAAATGGCGGAGTTAGTGCAATCGAGTGTGGAACACAATCAAAGAGCGGTGGTTATTGAAAATCTTCGCGCTGGATGGTCGTCAAAAGAAATTACAAGGTTCTTCGGGTATTTAAAATCCACAGTTTACGATATTGCTCCAAAGTATGCGGCCGCGTAAAATTGTGAGGAAGGTTTTCCTAGTCCAGCAAGGAAAACTCATGCGAAGGAGAAGATGGCAAGGACCCCGGAAGTTGTTCAAAGGGCCCAAGGCCTCATTTCAGAGGATACTGGGAGCTCGCTTGGAAAAATGGTGGCCATCTTGGGTGTAAGTGAGGCTTTTATGCGATAAATCACCAAAGAAGAACTGAGGTACACGTCCTATGTAACAATAGAGTGACAGATGCTGTCCAAGGCTGCCAAATCAAAAAGAATTGCCCACTGCCCCTTTCTTTTATGTTTACTGAAGAACAAAGCTGTGGGTCATATCCGGTTTTTCTTTGTCGAGAGCATTTTTACCATTGCTGTCAATGTGAACGTTAGTAAGCGCGTTATTAAAAAGTCTAGACATCCTAATATGGCGTCCCATACAGGCCGCTGTTAACGAAGCATCTATCAATTTACAACGAGAGTAGTTAAAAAAGGCGTGCTCGCAATTCAGGCGGGGAATAGAAGCTTTGATTGAAGCAAACGGGGGTTACATAGAGTCATACATTCAAGGAAAATACTTAAAATGAAGATATAATAGCTTTGATGGTAAATGTTAGTTTATAAGCAATAAATAACACACAATTGGACACCCAGTCTGGGGCAAAAAAATAATAGGATCGATGAGTGTCAGAATGCGTTAGATAAATAGATCCAGGCTACAAAGTGTAATTTGGGAGGAAAACCAGGACAAAGAGAGAACATTATGTAAATCTCAGAAGAGTAGTGAATAAGATAATGAGGATAAGAAAAAAAATACTATGACGACCAATTGAGAAGTATAGATAAAATTCTAGCGAGCAACAACACAAGGCAAAAGATCAAAGTAGTAAAAAGCCTGAATCGTGGTTATTAGCTCAAAACACGCTATGTGATAATGACATCGGCAATATCATCGCTGCAGAAACCAAGATTAAGAAAACATGGGCATCATATTGCAAGAACCTCCTTAATCTTTCACAAAGCTCCAGAACATCGGAGCCTATAGAAGTCCACAGAGAGTTTCCATTGGCCCTACTAACTCTGAATGAAGTCTGTTTCACCATCAAAGCCCAAAAGAATAATAAAGCGCCAGGCATCGATGAGATTCCAGTGGAGCTCATCTAATATGGTGGCAGCAGTGTTCATAAAGCTATTCAGAAAGTTATCTAGCACATTTGGCAACAAGAACATATGCTGAAAGAGTGGAGCGTCTATCAATTATCAATTCTATTCCCTATCGAAACAAAAGTGACAAGTTACAGTGCAAAAATTATAGAGTCATATCACTACTTTGTACGGCGTACAAAATATTTTCAAAGATCTTCGAAAATAATATCGGATCGTAAGCCAATTGTTTTATTGGGAGGTATCAAGGTGGTTTTATAACATTAAGATCGACAATAGACCAACTGTCCACTGTCAATCAGGTACTTGAAAAATGCTGGGAGTTCAACATAGACGTACACCTAATTTTCGATGGCTTCAAGCAAGCATACGACAGTATTGATCGTAACGTACTGTACCAAATAATGCTTTGCTTTGGCATCTCAACTAAATTAGTCCATCTTACCAAAATTACAATGACGTCGACGATCTCCCAAGTCAGCATCAATAACCAACTCACCGATGCCTTTGACGCAAATATTGGCTAAAATAGAGAGGCCTCATTGCTATTCAATTTGGCTCTGGAGTACGTCATAAGTTAGCTACCTGTCGATAAGCGAGGTACAGTACTATACAAGTAGTAGGCTATGCGGACGACATCAACATTTTGTCTCGGTCGTTAACAACTACCGAAGAGCTCTTCCTGAAAGTCGACAGCGAAGAAAAACTAGTAGGGCTACAAATCAATGAAAATAAAACAAAGCTCATAACTCAATCGAGGAAAAATACTTCAAATCCTCGCACACAACATATCACACTTGGTGGATACAGTATTGAAAATGTGAGCTTATTTGTGTTTTTGAGCGCCAAAATGACGAGAGCCATTAATGAAACAGACGAAATACGCCGAAAAATACAGCTCGAAAATAAATAAAATGAAAAAATTACATTTAGTTTTGATGATCTTGAAGACCAGCTGCGTACACAGGAAAACAGCGCTCCAAGTATACAAATCTGCAATAAGACCCGTGTTATGCTATGGGTTTGAGAGATAGACCCTAACCTAAGCATCCGCAAACATATTCAGCGACTTTGAGCGACGGGTCCTGTTGTGAATAACTGGAGCGAAGCTAGACGGAGATCAATTGCGAATTCGATACAACCATGAGTGGTATGAAATTTTTGACGAGCCGGAGGTCTCAACGTTTATGAGATTGCGGAAGTTGCAACTAGCTGGCCAAGTAAATCGTATGGACGAACAACGGATACCCAAAAAGGTATTTGTAGGCAGAACTGAAGGCTGGAGCCAAGGAGGGAAACTGAGGAAGTTCAGGTCTGGCTCCGTCAACTAAGATAGTTAATCGCTGCTTGGATTTCGAAATTGGAGAACGCGGTCAATGGACCAAGATAGTTGGAGGCACTATTTGGAGGAAGCGAAGGCCAAGAGGGGCTGTACTGCTAAGAGGAGAGAGAGAGAGAGAGAGAGAGAGAATATAACTGCGTAATGTCCTCCTTTATTCTCCAAAATATCCACTTAATCAGCACTTCTGTGAAATTTTTTGTTTTTTTTATTTTGATTGAAGTGATTCTTTTAAATATTTGCTGTCGGAAATTTAAGGCTTTTTATGTAAAACGATGCTTCCCCATGAAATGTGAATAAGCAGAAACTACATATTTAGAGAAAAGCCGCAACAATAATTCAAAAGAATTCATCCACACATCTGCATTTTATAGTGCTTAAGTTATTGATCCACATTTTTTATAAAGTCAGTGTTTCGCAGTAGCCTGCAACGTGCAGTGACGAATCAACTTTTGGCGGCCAAAGCATAATGAATTTTGGCTTCAGAGAAACTATTCTTTATTTCGAAAAGTTTTTCTTTGTTCTGAGAAACCGTTGACGTCAATTGTTCGCCTGCAAGTACCACACAACCTGATACCATTCAAAAACTTTTTTTGGGTGAATGGCACTTACGCACTGAGAGTGGAGCTTCCAATCTCGCAAGCGACTAGACCACCCACTAAACACCTCCCCTGTCAACATAAGAATCTAGCCGGGATCCCTGCTCTAGCAGGACGGGAGAAGGGAAGAGGAAGTGCTGGACAAGTGATCGCCATTCTAACGTCCCCGGCTGCTGTGAGTCTCTTTTAACATTTAGGACCACCCGAACATAATGTGCCACATGGTTCCACTTGTCAACTGATTCAAAGACCACCGCAACTATACTATCCGGGATAAGCTCTCCCGTGTCCCTGTAGAGATCCCACTGCAGCCTGTTCCACTTTCGGATTCAGAAATGTGTAGCAGGCATTGTCTTCCTCCCCTGGGCAAAACCGACAATCGGGGGACCGTGACTTACTACTTTTGTACAGGCAAGACTGAAAAAACCCATGCCCGCTCAAAAACTGGGACAGGTAGAACTCAGTCTGACCATGTCTTCGATTAAGCCATGGTCCCAGACCAAGGATGAGGCGTGCAGTCCACCCTCTCTTCGTGTAACTTACTCAAAACTGCTGCCAATCGTTGAGTGAGTGCTGTCTCTTCTTACGGACAATCGTCTCCCTCGCGTCCTCGCTTCGACGCAAGTTGAAAAGTGCGGTGCTCTCTAGCAAAGAGGGAAACGCATCATGCCTGCAATGACTCTGACCGCCGAATCAGAGACTTTCGGGAATGAAGATGCAATCCTCAATACGCCTCTTCTCTTTGCCTTAGTTTGTCTACAATACTGATCATACTTACTCTGATTCTCTTTTTTGTCAATGTGGCCAATTCAGTTTCCTCCAGTGGCAGACTTATCCTACGAGCAGTCATCCTGTCTCTCACCCAGCACATCAACATACCTAGCCTACGTTGCGGTTGTTCAACGGTGTGTCCGGCGACTAAAATCATCTACATAGTCGACCAAGTGCTACTCATCTGGCATCTCCAGGCTCAGTTGCTTGTCGTAAGACACGTTCCACACGCCTGGGGTAAGGATTGATCCTTGTGCAACACCCGATGTAACTTTCATCCTTCATTGGCCCTGTGTCATGTCAAAAAGAGGGCTTTGGTCCTTCAGGTAATCCTTCAGAAGCCGCATCAGAAATTCTGGAACTTGAAAAGGGTTTTCCAGTGTACCCAGAATATCTTCCCATATAGCGGAGTTAAACGCGTTCCTAGCATCGAGTATCACCAACAGAACGATCTGTCGCGTGATGCGGCTATATTGCTCTGCCTATTGGACCGCGCTCACCACCTCTGCAATCGTATCAATGGTGGAGAGTCCTGCTCTAAACTTCTCGCTTGATGAGTTTCTCTAGCACTTTCCCAGCCGTGTCTAGCATGCAATATGCAGACTGCGATCTGAATTTCCCTTCCCCTTGCTGATCAGCACGAGCCTCGCCATCTTCGAACATACCGAGAAAGCCCCGTCACGTAGGCAAGCGCTGAATGTGCTGAGCAGCAAGTCAGGAGAATGGTGATAGACAAGTTATAACACCTCAGCTGGCCTGGAATCTTCCTTGGTTTCAATGATAGGACTGCCTCTTTTAGTTTTGGCTGTGTGGAGAGAGAGCACTCAATTGCAGTCTTACTTTGGACAGCGTCAACATGAACGGGATGGGCGGAGAAGAGTGCTTACACTATCCGTCGATCTTTTATACTTCATGTGTGCAAGGCGTCCTTAGAGCACCAAGCTTCGACATAACTAACTTGTAGCTCAGACCCCTCGAAAATTTTCTAGGCCACTAGTTAAATGAAAGCTTAACTATTTCCGAAATTCAAACAAAAAATGACCCACTTTAGACATCCAATGGAATTGGGAAGATCATTAAAACGAATTTTACGAAAACCTACCGATTTAGCATCTTGTTTGTCAATCCGTCTGTCCGTGCGTCGCAATCAGTTTTAAAAGAAACCATATAAGCTACAGTGCTCAACCTTTGTAAGAAGATCAGAAATGATAGTTTCGCAAAGGTTAAGGCCTTATCGAATATTTTTTTAATCGGAGCTAGTGGAGTGGAATTTCAAACGAAAAGTCTTGAGCAAAATTCAAATAAATAAAAAGTCAGTCTTTGCATTAGGCGAGTCCAGAGGGAGGCAAAATATAAAAAAAAAGAAAAAATGCCAAATATTAAAATGTATGTTGGTTCACAGCCAATTATTGTACCGGGAAACCCAATACGAAAAATCTTATAAAACCACAGATTTCAGCACACATCGAAACCGTCCCCTTCTTATGTTATGCCCTCCCACTATTAACATAAAACTATTCATATCTTAATAAAATATACATACATGCATAACATATACTATATTTTTCAATTAGAACTAAGTCGAATGGATATAATTCGATTATTTCGCTCGAATAGAATTTCACGGGTTCTGAAGTAAATTGATGCTGCTTCCACCGCCTTGAATCTGGTTGCCACCATCATTGCTAGCTACTACGAAAGTAGCATTGTCCATTCGATATGTTGCAAATACGCTGAGCTATTCCTTCTATTTTATACGAGTGTGTACGTAATATATCTGACAATGCCAGAAGTTATACTATGTGCTATTCTAGGAAACGACGCCAGATCGCGTATTGGGGACTTTCAGAAAAACATGCAACTTATAGTATATATAATATGTAGGACTCACGAAACTTCAACCCTGCAGAAATGTATTGTCGTAGCTGTATGTGTTTGAATGTGAAAACTGACCTGGAAACTTTTCCATTACTTCATCGAAAAGTGTCAGCGTCAAGCGACATGAGGTTAAATGAAAATACTCGTACGTCCTGAGCCTCTAGGGAAAGGTGGGAACAATTTAGTGAAATGAAAACTACAGTGTATGATTTTTATTGTAACTGACAAGCGAGCCTTTTACTAGTTTTGTTGACGGAACTCGCACTGATTCCAAATTAAAATCTCCCATTTATTTGGATAAAATTAACCACCTTTTGGCACGTTTTTTTTTTTTGTTTGCCGCCTTTGAATTAATCATGCATCTTGTAATATTAAAACCCGCAGCGAAACCGTTGTAAATTCGATTTGAAACACATAAAACATTGAAGCGCAAAACTAGTAGTCGTAGAAATATCTATTTGTCAAACATTAGCTACTCCAACATCAAAGGTATTCCCCAACAATAGTCTTCATGCTGTTACACCATCGTAAAACATATCACTCCGTAACATGTGAACATTGAATAGCAGCCCAAGTCAACGCAATATCTTTGCGTGTTTCTATATCTGTTGACATCATGTGCGGATCAGAAATTCGCTTCAATTGAAATCATCATTTGGTATTGTCAATCCCCATAAAGCCGTTGTGCATGTTACACACGTTCGCACATATGCAAAGCACAAACTGCCACCCAATAATGACGTTTCACAACGATTCGCAAGGTAACGAACAAACTACCCTATAGATGCGAATATGTAGTATTTACTACGTACGAATGTCTCTTGTGTGCGGACTGGGACTCGCCTCCGCCTGGTATTTCAATGCTCCACCTGCAGGGACATCTGTATCTTTGGAGCCAATGTGTAGGTGAGGGGATTGCAAGTTGGGTCAGAAATTACGATATTGTCTCAGGACACCAACCAACGCTTTTGGACCGATTCATAATGGAAGCGAGGGTAGAATCAAATTGGATGTTAAATACATTTAGGAATCAATTTATTTCTTCAAGGGGATGGTTCGCCTGCAAAAGATTTCAATCAATTAGAGACGATCTCATACAAATAATCCGTTCAATTTCAATGGTTTGAGACACTCAATTGAACATCATTCAAGAGGGATGAATGCATGTGTTTACTTTATTGAGATGGTGATATGGCTTCAGTAGGAGCTTAGACGGATTATTTTATTTGCTTTATTTAGTTGAGGTTTTATGCAATCTCATGGCGTAATACCAGAAGCGCATGGATAAATATCTAAATTTGAAATATAAAATATTTTTCCATCAACCCAGCATCTCACCTATAACAAAATTGAATTCACATATGGATAGTGCGAATACCATTGGATTTGTATGCTGCAAAGCGTAGAGCAATCCAAAGACCAAACAATTTTGATCCAACTTTCAGCTGATTGTAATGTGGCTATTCAATTGTTGTGCCTCAAATTGTCTGATATCAATGAGTACTTGTACCACACTCCCCCCAAGAGGACGCCCACTTCGAAAAGGGAGCAAGCGTATGTAGGCATATTGTTCACACCGGGATCCGTTCAGGATGCCATCTCCATACGAAGTCTCCTCTCTATATTGTTTACGACAAAACATGATATGAAAATTAATATTATTGATTAAATAATTGAAATAGGTATGCCAGGTCGTAAATTACAGAGTTATGACGGGTTGCGTATAGAGAGAACGTTTTAATATGAGCACGGAAATGTCCTCAACGGATATACTCCCACCTACGGGCGACTTCGACCTTGTTTTGTTTGAATTGAGCCGCTGCTGTTGATGCTGCTTGTACCGGGCTGGCTTCATAGAATCAAGCATACAAAGCACACTCACACATGGGAGCGAGCTTGGATACATCGTGGCTGGATGACTGTGGACCATGTCCTGTAAGTGAGGATGACGGCTAATTTCAACCGTCCACAGTGGGAGTCCGAACATAATTTCCTCTTGTACTTACTTTTTTCCTCGGGAAATTCTCTGTTGTTGTTGCTACTGTTGCTTCGCTTTTGCTATTATTGAATTTCTCGGTTGGCTGTGCTTATAGGAATAGAGATGTCAAAAGCAGAAAATAAAAAGCTACTCTATGTTAGGTTAAAAACAGTTGCACTTGTTCATTTATGAATGTTTAGGCTACGGATCTTATTTTATATGAAATTTCGCAGGAGGCCCATAGAGCTCCATTGTTCGGTTACATTTTTCAAAGCACAAATTGAAAACGGAGAATATTCTTATGCAACTCATTTGATCCTTTGTAATGACATACTTGCTCGGCTCCAGCAAAAATAGTGAATCACTGATTTCCTGGATTCGTACCACAACATACAGTAAAAGGAAGCGCTTTCTTCCTCGGGTAAAATCCAAACTTATCCAACCCTTATACGTTTGGCATTGTTTGCTTTTACGTGGTATTTCCTGTATATTTCCAGATTATACACAAGTAAATAAAACGTCTGCGTTGAACGAAGCGAATTGAAAAATATACGTAGGTAGATTTTTTTTTGTTGTTCTTCTCTTCCGTTTACTTCAATTCACCCTACTTTAGGTTTTTGGGGGGTGTCGTCATCACCGTCGCCAACTTAAGCATTTCGGGTAAAATGAAGCTTTTGGAATCCCGCTGTGTTTTAGATACGGTCCAGGAACCTTTTACATTGACGTGCACTTAGTCGTGGTCTTGCTCGGAAAACTCCACTCTCCATATTTTGGTATTATTCCGTAACTGTACGTCGCCATGACAAAGGATCAAGCCGATTATAATACAAAAGCCAAATAAAAGTATTCCACCCTTGTGCAATTGGTTGGCATTTCTCAAAGTTTTGTTGATATTTCTGGAATTTTCTACCAGAAAAATTCTTATCCTAAGGAAACAAGTTGTTATTACATTCTGGGATTGTTAAAGATATTCTAGATTGGGATGCCCAAAAAAGAAATTTAATACGAATACGGTACTGTTAAAAATATTTTTTAATTCTATAATTTTTGACAACTCCATAAAATATATAAGGACCTTATAATAAGATTTCCTTCAAAGTAAACAATTTTTATATATCAAATGAGAAATAAACCAATAAATGCCTCCCACCCACCAATTAGCGGATTAATGAACCAATTTCTAGATACCATTTCCATCAACATACTAGGCCATTCAACGATCTCTATTAAATAAAATTCTAAATATTTAAATGTACAATATTAGCAAACATTTAAACATGCACGACTCAGTCACGCAACACAGGAAATAAATCAATCAAAATGTTTTCAAAACAATGTGTCCAATGACAAAAATAAACTTTTTCCTCAATATTATTTATTATACCCATCAAATAATCCTCAGCTAATCTCTATATTCGTCTCTTGTCCTCTATTCACTGCTGAAATAAAACATTTGTATTGATATTATACTATTTCAATAATTTGTAACGGCTGTTGATTTCACTCATGGATTATTTGATTCGCTAATCATTCAGTGATGGTTTATGAATTGATATTATTAGAAAATTTATGAAAAGTACATATAGTGTGGGTTTAAAGTGGACTTTCGAGATATCAATCGTGAAAGCATCGTTGGGAATTTTATGAATTTCTTTTATTTATTCGCCAAACAAGGCACTATTTAAAATCAAATACATAACAAATTGAATTAAGAACAAAATACAAATACTTAGCAAATTGAATTAAAAAACAAAAATACAAAGCACACAAAAATATTATCTAGTTTGTCGAGGAATGGAGGATTTGTAATATTTTGGACTTAAAAGAGAATTCGGAAGTAGTTGGGGAGTAATGCTAGAAACGTAGTGTTTTAATGGGGATGCTAAAAAAAATAAAAAAGGTCGGACCAACTCCCGACGGAATAACACTCAAGAAACAACAAGTTGTTTTACCGAAAAGTTAATTTTATTTTTCTGACAAGATTCTTACAATAATACACTACACGTGTCTTGTCTACACAACGACCGGCTTAGAACTACTCTGTTTTTCTAATTACAGAAAACTGCAAGAAGTGTTATGCCGAGTCAGCGTCTGGGTTTTCGCGTTCCTGAAAACTTGCAACGAATTTTTTCACGTTTTGCAAAGCGGATTCGTATTGCATTGAAGATTCATTTTTCATCGACTATTCATTTTTCGTGGGGAAAGACGTTGACTTATACATAATTTCTCCCCCGTTTGGATTAGAATCCTCTTGGGTTCGTGTTACAAATATGATTTTAATTTTCCGTTATTTACTTTTTAAAATATTTAAAAATATAAAAACGATAAGTATAACTGCAATAATAATGCTGATATTAATTCCATAATTCCAATTTTTGTGAATTTGAATTTGGCTCTTGAATTTTATGTATGGCTCTTGAATTTTATGTATGTTTTTTGTACTTTGTAAATATTTTCTAAAATCTTAGAAAATAAAATCGGATCATACGCCAACAGTATTATTGGGGAGTATCAAGGTGGTTTTAGGGCAGGTAGATCAGCAATAGACCAATTGTTCACGGTCAAGCAGGTACTTGAAAAATGCTGGCATACGACAGTATTGATCGTAACGTACTGTACCAAATAATGCTTAGTTTTGGCATCCCAGCCAAATCAGTCCGTCTTACCAAAATGACAATGACGTCGACGACCTCCCAAGTCCGCATCAATAACCAACTCACCGATGCCTTTGACACAAATATCGGACTAAAGCAGGGAGATGGGCTGGCCCCATTGCTATTCAATTTGGCTCTGGAGTACGTCATACGGTCGTGAGAGCCGAAGCAATTAGCAACCTTCGCAAAAGTTGTGTGAAATTGAGGTTTGAAGTGATATGCCTTTGTTTTAGCACTCTATTCACGGCGAAACACGTTCATATTTAAAAAGTTTTTAATTTTAAAGATCGCGCGTACGTAATCGGAACTTTAATTCACTGTTTTAATTAAAAATTTGTGAAATTTCCATCCGCTTTGACACATGAGTTTTCCCGCGTGTTTCGCGCTCTTTTCGATTTTCTTTTGCTTTGACGTTCAAGTTTTCCGTGAGAGTCGTTTGTTGTTTGCACTCAAACTGTTTTCCGAATGATAACGAAGGCGCGATCGTGTGGACGTGAAATGTAATTTTGTTGGTGAAAAGAGAAAAGAATAACCTATCTGAAAACAAAGGGGAAAGAGAAGCAGAGGGAATCATATTGTTTTGAGAGCGTAAGTTATTTATAACTTATTTATGTGGCAAATTTGCTTCTCACATGGACGAGTACACAGATTCTCGTTGCTCGTCCATTTGTTTATATGTCTTTGTACGGAAGCTACCTGTCGATACGTGAGGTACATTACTATACAAGTCGAGCCAGGTAGTGGCCTATGCGGACGACATCAGCATTCTGTCACGGTCACTAACAACTGCCTAAGAACTCTTCCTGAAAGTCGGCAGCGAAGCAAAACTAGTAGGGCTACAAATCAACGAAAATAAAACAAAGTTCATGACGCAGTCGAGGAAAAATACACCAAATACACAAAATATCACACTTGGCGAATACAGTAATGAAAATGTTAGCGAATTTGTGTATATAGGCGCCAAAATAACGAAAACGGGCAATGAAAGAGACGAAATACGCCGAAGAATATAGCTCGCAAATAAAATATTTTATTCAGTATTGACGATCTTGAAGATCGGCTGCATACACAGAAAAACAAAGCTCTAAGTATACAAATCTGTGATAAGACCTGTGTTATGCTATGGGTGTGAAACATGGACCCTAACCCAAGAATTCGCAAATATATTGAACGCCTTTGACCGACGGGTCCTGAGGCAAATAATCGGAGCGAAGCTAGACGGGGATCAATTTCGAATTCGATACAACTATGAGCTGTTTGAAATTTTTGACGAACCGGAGGTCTCAACGATTGTAAGACTGTGGAAGCTGCAATAGGCTGGACACATGAATCGTATGGACGAACAACGGATACCCAAGAAGGTATTCGTAGGGAGAACTGAAGGCCGGTGGCCAGCGGGGAAACCGAGGAAACGCTGGTCTGACTCGGTTGACGAAGACAGTTCATCGCTGCTCGGATTTCGGAATTGGATGACGCGGTCAACGGACGGAGACAGTTGGAGGCGCTGTTTGTAGGAAGCGAAGGCCCAAAAGGGGCTGTAGTGCTAAGAAGAAGAAAATAATTTGATCTAAAGAAAGATTCTCCGTAAAGTTATTGTATTCTTTATTTATTGGGTAGTAAAATCTTTCTTGGAATTTCTCTTTTTCATTTGAAAATATATGGTCTAAAATTTTTACTGTGCTGTTAGTGAAATGAATTAATAAATTTCATAATGAATGAATTTAATTTGCCTGCGTTGGTTTTGAAATCAATTATCGTGTCTAGAATTTCGTTGGTGTTAATGAGGTGAATAATAATGTTAGCTTCAGATACTATTTGAACTTCATCAAGTTTAGTTTGGGCGAATCCTTATTGTTCCTTAATGTGGCAAATATTTAAAAGACCTTGATTGATTGCAAAAAGTAAGGATATAATCAATGCCATAATCTGGAAAGAAAAAAAAATATTTTAGAATGTAAGAGTGAGTTTCTGTCTCTCATCAGGGGTATCTCATGAAAACAATTCAGCCTTGATAATCTCTAAAATCATTCGGGTTCGAAATATTTTGACGTCGTTTTGGGTGAAAGTTAGTTCAATATCTCTAGAAAGGTGTTCTGCCACCATGCAACTAAATACTCCGCAGTCACTTCCGTTTTCTTGTCGTGGAGCATTAGCTACATTTTCTTTCGCAAAATCTATGCTAAGAACCTTCTTCTGTTTGTCCAGGTATTCTTCTTTCAAATAATTTTCCAAATTGTTGGGAGCCTCGTCATTGGGTTTTCCCAAAGAATCATAGTATTCAGTAGATTTGTTTCTCAAATCGATTGCTGCGATAGCCCAATCAGAACTATTTACATAAAAAGGAATCAGGACCAAATCATATGAAAATATATCTACGGTGCGTGTCCACCTCCGAACTGCTGTGTAGCCAGATTTAGAAAGGATCTGAGCAAAAAAGGTATTCATAGGATAGACCCTGGGCAATTCCGCAGAATTTTGATCATTTTTGCTCTGCAATCAAATTAAGATAAAAATTTATAACATTATCTTTGAGCCAATTGTTTTTTTATCTAAATTCCTAACATCCTTTCGGGTAGTATTTAAATTAAACTTTGAAATAAGTATATCCTCCTCTGCACCATAGTTTAATGAAGCCTGAATAATTTCTTCCTCAGACTCAGTTTTTGCATCGAAATCACAAACTGAAGGGTCTGCCAATTTAGATCTTCTTTTTATATTGATCGGATGTACATTTTCCAGCTTTGCCTTTCTGTACTGTTTTAGCCTGGCTGCTTTGTAGTTTTTTATGAAGCTTGATGACCGAGTTTTTTCGTATTCTTGTCTTATTTTCTTTTGTTTTCGAAAGTATTTTTCTTTTGCATTCTCTAAATTTTTTCTTATTTGTTCAGGTGATACTTTACGGAATCGCACATCAGCTGGAGTAGCTTTAATTGTTGAATGGAGTCGATCATTCTAGTTTCTAACAACTTTTTAAAGGATTCGTCTCGAAAGTAGGTGAAATGTACTCTTTCAATGTATATATTAGGCTTGTCCAATTTCGCGAAGTGATCTTCAAATTGTTCTATTATTGTAATATGATTTCTGTCTGTCAAATAATACGCAGCAGTAAATTTGGAAAATTGTCAATTATAGCCAGAAAGCTAATTGTGTAGATGTCAACATAAAAGATTTCATTTATGTCGAAAGGAGTTTCGGTAAATATAGCAATTTTTCCTTTTGATATATACCTCCTCAGAATATCCCTGAGATTTTCAAAGTCATATTCTGCAATGTATATCTTACGTTTTCCATGTATAACTTCGAATTCTTGAGTCTTATTGTTCATTAGTATAATTTGAGTTTTATATTTATTGACTTTCTCCTCCTTGATAAGTATATAATCAAATAATTTTTCCTGTGCAGAGTGTATTGTAGCCAATGTTTTCATATCATCTTCTTCGACATTACAGAGAACACCCAGATCGGAAAATGAATTAGTGTGATTATCTGTTATGGAAACTATCTTTTCATTCATATCATCAGATTTGATTCGACTTAAGAAGTCTGCCACTTTGTTTTCTCGGTCTTTGAGGTATTCAATTTCAAACTGGTACTCTCCGAGCTTAATAAGCCATCGTTGGTGGCGCGGAGATTAATCTCTTCCTCTATACTTCGCTTGAAGGTTCTTTATAGGTTGGTGGTCGGTCAAAATTTTGGATTTATTAGCATACGAATATGATCTATAATAGTTTATAGACCACATGATGGCCAAAAATTCTTTGTCCGTGGCAGAATAGTTTTACTCATGAGAGTTCAAGGTTCTTAATGCAAAACAAACAAGGTGACCATCTTGCGACTAGACGGCTCCTATTGCAAAGTTAGAGGCATCTGTAGTTAATTGAAATTGCTTAGAAAAATTAGGAAAACGGAGTATAGGGTGTGAGAGCTTATAAGACGTTTAAGTTTTTCAAATGCATTGATGTAATTTGGATCATGTGTATTGACTTTTTCGTTCTTTTTCAAATATTTGGTATGGGTTGTGCGAGTTTCGCTTAATCCTTAAAAAAATTGCGATAAAAGCCACTAATACCCAAAAAACCTTTGATTTCTTTTTCGGTTTTTGGTAATTTTAAATTTTCGATAACTTGAATTTCATCAGGGTTTGGCTTCAAGCCTTCCTGGGTTATGACATGGACCAAAAATGGTGTCTCTCTTTCCAGAAATCTACATTTATCAATTTGAATCTTCAATTGGTATTGTTCCAAAGTTTTAAAAAAGTGTAATTGCCTTAATGTCCTCTCCAAGGGAGGTACTAAAAATAAGTACATCATCTAGGTATACCACACAGGTTTTATTTATATGATCCCTTAAGACATCGTTCATTAGCCTCTGGAACGTTGCAGGGGCGTCTTTTAGGCCAAACGGCATCCTGACAAATTCAAAAAGACCATGTGGGGTCACGAATACTGTCTTTTTGCGATCCTCTTCTCGGATCAGAATCTGGTGATAACCTTTGGCCAAGTCAATTGTCGAGAAATATTGGGCTCTGCCTAATTTGAATCAAATGGAATCTATATTGGGCAACGGCAATTTATCATCCACCATTACGCAATTCAATTTACGATAGTCAATGACGATTCTGAATTTCTTTCCGCCGGATTTATCACATTTTTTTGGTGCGACAATAAGCGGACTAGAATATTTGGAATTACTTTTCCGAGTAATTCCGTGCTCTTCCATTTCCGCGATTTGCCTTCTTACTTCTTGCTCATGTTTAGGGGGGTATCTGTAAACCTTTAAATTAATCTGTCTATCGGTTGTCGGACACTTGGGGTACTTGTGAGCTTATCACCTTCTTTAAAAAATAAATGTCTGTTATTGCTTGACGTTCTTGGACATTAAGATGTCCAAGATCAAGACAAGTAATATACAATTACGAGTACGTTCGTTGTATTCTCTCTATCTCTCTCTCTCTCTATATTATATATATATATATATATATATATATATATATATTATTTATTTATATATAAACAATATATATATATATATATATATATATATATATACAATATATATATATATATATATATATATATATATATATATATATATATATATATATATATATATATATATATATATATTTATATATATAAAAGTTGGTCATCTTCTGATTTTTTTTAAATAGCTTGAAACGAGATGACATTTCAAAATAAGCATGTGTAGTTTTTTTGCAGGAAATTAGATTTTCTATCGGCAATTTTTTGATGAAAAATGATTTGAGATTGAAATTACTATATTTACTGAAAAAGTACCAAAATTGGCTAAAACATGTCAACTTTGAGGGGCTGTATTGCGGTCAATTTTCATCGTAGAAAGTCTGTTAACCTTGCATTTTAAAAAAAATTTGATCACAAAGGCAATGCCCATACCTATCTCTATTCATTAAAAAGTTGTGTTCGGTTATTTAAAAATCAGCCGGATATTGAATTTTTCCATTTTGTTGGATTTTTTGACTAAAATTTTTTAACGAATGTTCTACAATAGGAAATTGAATTTGCCTCAAAAAATCCATATGTTTTTTTTTAGTATTTCTTCGTTTTTGAGTTATTTACAAAAAAAACTAAAAATGCTCCAACCTTTTCCATATCGTAGTCTTGAATTTGGTAACATTTTGTGGTTTTGCTATTTGTAGGATCCTAAAACCATAACCTGTCAAAATCATCTACGCCCGCTGTTGTTCAATACTAAAAGCGTATAACCTATAACCTATTTAAAATTTTCTGCATGTCTTAAAATATATGCTTACAAATTGCAATGTTTGTTTTAGGTCATTCTGGAAATGAGATACAGATACTAATATTCTATGGAAAAAAGCCTTCTCTTACCTTGCAAAAATTTCGAACATACAATTGTCGAAGTAAACCAGAATGCAGTATGCAAATAGAAAAGATGCCTAGACAAAATAAACATAGGGAAGGCGGCATTTAATTGCTACCGATTGAATATTCATAACACGTAAACCCTTTTGGGACTTATTGCTTTCGACCCATTCAAATTTGCTACCCTTTCACAAAGTGTTTGCATATTCCATTTCATTGTTCTCTTGAAAAGGACACAGTAGCTAACAATTAGCATAATGTTACGACGCCATAATACTGGCTCTGAAACAACTAAATGAATTTAAGAAGAGACTAAATTAAGTTAAATCCTTAGTTGGCTTTATTCTACTACTTTGTGTTAAATATTATCAGATTTGTCGTTGGAGTATAATAAAACTTCACCTTCTGATTACATGGTGATCTGAAGAGAAGCACCCCCCTCTGCTCCTGCTCAAGAATTGGCGTTATAATTCTCTTAATGTTTTTATGGCTTCAGGGTCTATTACTTAAATCACAACACTACTAAATATCGCTAACTTGTCATTATGTTAGTAATAAAAGACAAATTACAAGATCGTAAAATCTCCTCTCGTTTCGGTCGTAAATTTTAACACCACATAAAACTGTCCCATTACAAGCCACTAAACGCCATTCAAAAGACAATTAATACCCGATGAATATGAGCAAAGAAAACA
This sequence comes from Odontomyia ornata, assembly GCA_963969285.1. Lineage (NCBI taxonomy): Eukaryota > Metazoa > Arthropoda > Insecta > Diptera > Stratiomyidae > Odontomyia > Odontomyia ornata. Next base: position 20,040,033 of record OZ017739.1, on the reverse strand, counting down.
TTCAACAAGTGTCATCCAATCTAAATAATTTAGATGCTATTACGTGAGGTACGCGCTTGGCTAAAAGTCATAAAAACTTTCGAAAAAAATCATTACAAATCTTTCGACAGCTTAGCGCACTATTTGCCACTTACATACTCATACGGGCTACAATCTCGATCCTTTTGTGAAACATACTATAAAATATCGCATTCCATTCCGCCCTCCGAAAATTTGTATTCCAGCATCACAATCCCAACCCAACATGGCAATACAACGTGCTACGAGTATCACAACACGGCAAGACCACTCGTTCCACCTCTTAAGTGATTCGCTTGCTGGAGGATAGTATCTAGAGCTAGAGTACGTAAACATCTTTTCAACTCGAAAGCTGGAAGATACTTTTATGACGTCGTAAAATAAATGCTGTACTAAAATATTAAATAAACTGGAGTAACAACAACCAAGTGTTATAATCAAGTGGAAACGGTTGGTAGGGTCTGATAGCAATTGGGTGGGATTTTGGATGGTCATTCGACACATCTTTATCTTTTAGCTAAATGGTGGCTTTATGGTTACTTTATGAGCAGCTATAGGTACTAATGAGGGCTGTAGAGGGAAAATTTTTTCCAATAAATTTCCAACGTAAATTCTATTATCAATTAAACGTGTGCTAAATTCTCCATACTTTGATTAACTCCTCCTTTATGAATTTCTTTTGAAAATGTGTTATGCTAATTGTAAAGATTTGATGTTTCTCCATAGTATAATTAGAAAGTCATTTCCAATTTAAAATTTGATATTTGACTTCTACCAAATATTACATCAATAGAAGTGACTTTTTGTACTCCTGCTAAATCCAAATTAATCCCTGTTAGCAGCACTAGGCGGAAAGCCAAAAAGCAAACCATAATTTTATTGGCAGCAAATTTGAAAGTTAAACACTGTTTGAGAAAAACTTTCTGTCGTACAAACATTTCGAGGAAAGCTACATATATTATATCCAACGCGTTAGTTTCTGCTAAAAGAACTAGTTTTACTTAATTTCTGAACTTCAGGGACCCTATTTTGAATTTAAGTGTTTAATTTTGGATTGTTTTAAAAGAAATCGGTCTTATCGTCTTATCACCATGTGTGCCAAATCTCATTCAAATTGGAATTTAACTTTGAACAGAACAAAAATATTCAATTTTTTTTCAAACGGCAGCTAAAAATATTAAGTTTAGCTAAGGTTAAGTTTAAAATTTTCGACTTATTTATATATCGTCCGACTTTCATCATTTTTTGCAGAATGAAAGAACTTGCTCTAATGATCTTTTAAACTTACGCATGGATGATCACGCAAATGACAAGGTCATTATGGTTAATCATCATCTGCCTTAATATAAAGTTTTATGTAAACCAGAAGAAAATTGTGACTTTTAGATGCCTTTGAAATTCCCAAATTTGACTAGCCACCATTTTGAAATTTAATACTTCACCTTCAAATTTTTTTGATTGGTCCCTAGACACCTAGAGCTTCTATTACATTAGTATCTAAGTTATTTGGATCTCTTTGCTATGGTTGATTTAAATTAACTAAAACCACTAGTTTTTCTTGAAACCATAGAATTTTGTTTATTTTCAAATATCGATATTTCACAAGTCAGTTGCTCCCTTCTTCAGTGCTAACTAATTTTTAAAACAATCCAACAACAGCACTTGGTATAACAAAGTTAACAAAAATCTAATATCTACCTAAACTACAATAATTAACAACTAATTAGCAATGGCTAGTTGACAAAAAGAAATTATGCCCTAATTGATCCGCTCGTTAATGATATTACCATGTCTTAATGTTGTAACCATTTGAAGAGTGATGAATGGGCGTTGCCTTAGTCCTGGCTCATCCTATCTAGTTCGGGTATTTTGAAGATTTCAATGCTTTCGATGACGTCCAATTTTTTGAAATTGCTTTACCTGTTTTACCACCTGTAAATCTTCCGTTGTAATCTTATGTTTCGTTTCAACTATATGTCTTGCCACTGTCGATTTGATGTCCTGTATTTTCCTATGTTTTTTAATAGAATTGATATGCTTCACTGAGGTGTTCTTTGCAGCGTGTTAATACTGGGCGTCGCGTTTGTCCTATGTAACATTTTGTTACATTCTGGGCAGGAAATTTTGTACACACCGCTTTGTTCCTCTTTACTTAACGGGTCCTTGACAGACTTGAGACGGTTTTTCAGTTGTAGTTTTCTGCTTGACGGAATTAACTCAATTTGCGTTTCTTTTAGTAGCTGTTTGAGCGCTCCCGTAGCTGGAGTGTGTTTGATAGCTCCCTTCTTATATTTTCATTCGGCTTATTTTGTTTAAACAGCGTCGTCCAGTTGTTGCGCTTAAATTGTCCTTCTTTTTTGTCGATGATGCTTTTGATGGTATTGAAACTTAGGCCATTGATGTTAGCTGTTCGTATGATGTATTGTTCTTCTTTCCGTTTTTCGTCCGTTGAAAGCGGTATGCTTAGCATTCGATTTACCATTGCATGGTATGGAGCCATCTTTTGATCAAACGAGTGAAAAGGTGTTGCCATAATTGTCCTTTGTGTTTGTGTTGGCTTCCTGTGTATGCCAAAGCTGAATTCACCGTTCTTCGTATAAATGCATAAGTCCAAAAATGTAAGCATATTGCTGTCCTCCGTCTCCATCGTAAAAACTATGTCTTTATGAATTGAATAAATGTTTCTGTCAATTAGCCATTGCTAATTAGTTGTTAATTAGTTTAGGTAGATATTAGATTTTCGTTAACTAAAGTAGGTATAAGTACTGTTGTTGGATTGTTTTAAGAATTAGTTAGCACTGAAGAAGGAAGCAACTGACTTCCGAAAAACCCATATTTGAAAATAAACAAAATTCTATGGTTTCAAGGAAAACTAGTGTTTTTAGTTAATTTCTATTACATTACTCATTTTCATTAACATCAATTCAAGGTTCAGTCATAACTACAAAAACAAATTTTGCACGTTTTTCAACCTTTAAACGACCGGCATTTTATTTTTCAGGTATTTTTTGTGAGCTTCACCACATAAATGAATGAACTTTTGCATAGAATTTTGTTCAGATAGGAATAATACTTTAGTTACATTAGAAATCAAGAATTTTCATCAGGAATGGCTGCCGTTTGTTTTCGCTCGGCCGATTTACCCAATACACCTTTCCTGAAATTTTGGTTAAAACTGAAGTAAAATTGGCACCTCTAGTGTCATCACAAATTTCAACATATCCCATGTTCATACATTGTGGCAACGAAGTACCCGGAAATTTCAATTTAAACTCCCCGGGTAAATGATATTTAAAAAAAGTATTTTGTTAAGTTGGTAGGACTGTATGCCAAATATGAGCGCGATCTGTCAACCAGTTTGTTTATAGTAGCTGCTTAAGTCAGTACACCTCAGTAGTGCATTGGGATTTTTGTTCATTGTGACTGAATTTAAAGCCAAAAACGCAATAAATACCACCAATCAACCACCGTATTCACCAGATTTGGCTCCGTGTGATTTTGATGAATAATTCGATATTTTGCGTGTTATTTTCAATTTCCAGGTACTGTTTTGTGTTGTGGAAATATATATATATATATATATATATATATATATATATATATATATATATATATATATATATATATATATATATATACATATATATATATATATATATGCGTAAATACATATATAGGATGGTCCAACCAAAACGCACGATGTTAATTGTAAATAAAATAAAAAATATTCAGAGAATTATGTTAACGTTTTTTATTATAATAGAAGGATCTATCACAATGATGTGTGAAAAAAATATCGGCCGAATCCCGGCCATGACTACGGTGGCATACTTCTATCCGACGGTCCATATTTTCAATGACTCTGAGACATAATTGAGGTTTAATATCATTAATGTGCTGAATTATCTCATCCTTTAGCTCTTGAATTGTTCTTGGCTTATTGACGTACACTTTTTCTTTTGAATATCCCCAAAGAAAGAAGTCCAACGGTGTCAAATCACATGATCGTGGAGGCCAATTAACATCGCCACAACACGGCCATTGAATTTCTCGCGCAAAAGAGTCATTGTTTCGTTGGCTGTGTGGCAAGTGGCACCACCCAGTTGGAACCACATATCGTTCAGGTCCATAACCTCAATTTCTGGCCACAACAAGTCCATTATCATTTCGCAAAAGCGAACACCATTCACGCGAACTGCTTGGCCGTCCTCATTTTTGAAGAAGTACGGCCCGATGACGCCGCCAGCCCATAAACCGCACCAAACAGTAACTCGTAGTGGATGCATCGGCTTTTCAACAATCACTCGTGGATTCTCATTTGCCCAAATGTGGCAGTTCTGCTTGTTAACGAATCCTTTGTGGTGAAAGTGTGCCTCGATACTGAAGATGATTTTCTTTGTAAGTAGCCATTCCCTTCTGTCTGTTCAACCAACTATTCGGCATATTGCCGACGCTTGAAATGGTCAGTAGGCTTCAGGTCATGAGTCAATTGAACCTTGTTAGCGTGTAAATTCAAATCTTTATTCAAAACTCGCATCAGTGATGCTCGTGCGATGTTCAATCGCTGGGCACGACGACGAGTCAAGGCTGACGGCTCTTCTGCCACACTATCACGAACAACAGTAATGTTTTCCGCAGAACGAACTAGGCGAGCATGCACAGGTGATTTCACATTTTCTACAGAGCTGGTTTGCTGAAATTTGCGCACGATTCTCCCAATTGTGGACACATTTGGTCAATTATGCTGACCAAAAAAATCACAAAGTGCACGAAATGCATTTTGATTTGAACGCCCATTTTCGTAAAAAGCTTCAACAACCTTAACGTGCTGCTCAATTACGTGCCTCTCCATGGTTGGATTTGTCAAACACTGAAACAAAGAAATGTCAAATTAAGTTGGGCGAAAAACTTGACATTAAGGTGTGACTCACAATCAACATCGTGCATTATGGTTGGACCACCCTTTATAATCATTTTTATAGAAATTTTAGTTTAGTATTGTAAACCAATGCACCAGAATTTGTCCCAGGAACTTTTCTCCTCTGTTTTTGTCTGCGAAAACGATCATTTTTATCCATCGACTTTAGTGTGTCGGTCATCGCTCTTTGGATGGCCTCTACGGTGGCATAACGTTTTCTTTTCATAGGCAAGTGCAATTTGGAGAACAAGTGGAATTCGCACGGAGCCAAATCCGGCGAGCACGGTGAATGGTTGATGGTTAAAATGCAATTATTGATCAAAAAATCCGTGATCAAGTTCGATTGATGAGACAGGGCATTATCATGCAACACACGCAAGCTCCCTTTTTCACGGTATTGTGGCCGAACACGACAAAAACGGCTGAGCAAACGCTTCATAGTATCAAGATAAAACACAGCAGTAATCGTTTGACTAGGTGGAACGAATTCACGATGAGTAATACCCTCCGAATTGTAGAAACAAATCAACATTGTCTTCACTTTTGACTATTTTTCGAATTGGCAGCACTTTGGCGCTTCGTTTCGGGATCACATTGAAAACACCATGTCTCATTATCAGTCACAATCGAATATTTGAAGTTTGGGTCCTTTTTTGACTCTTCAATCAAATCCTTTCAATGTTGAACTTAATATTTGCTCTTTGTTCAAAGTTCATTTTTCGACCGAACACTCCGAGTACGGAGGAGAGTGCTCCTATCGGAAGGGCTTTGTAACCTACCTTGGATCTAAACAACTTTTCTGATGACAAGAATCAATGACTTGAATTATAAATCCATTGAACATACAAGAAATCGGTCAATTATATACAAAAGATCGAGAGCTTCTTTCATAAACACAAAACGGTCGCCATTTTGTTCCATTTTGAATAACGGGCCGATCGAACAACTTAAAATAAAATACTTTTTGTTTCTCGAAAAGCCGTTGGGCCTTGCCTATTCAAGTGAGCAGACGCGCTTTGACTCCACTGAAGAAGGCAAGACCTGACGACTTTTCAAAAAAAAGAAGAGAATTGTCCTGTGATATGAAATAAACAAAATTATTGACCAAAATACTTTTCTTGAAATTTTCATAACAGTCCGAAAAAAATACTGGTGTGTCGGATGATTTGAAATATTGTATGTACCATCCTCCACCAAATATTTTTGGTAGTGTACTACCATTTAGTTTGAACAGCTACATATTAACTCTATTATTTGGTTTTTTTGTATAAGGTAAAGATTTTGATTGATTTTATTAGAATTAAGTATAGGATAAGAGTTCACTGTTGTATTAAAATTATAAACAATTTTTGAATAGTGTTGGTTTGTTGTTTTCTTCTCCTTTTTCCAACTGAATCATAAAATATGTAATTATTTTAAATAATTTGTATTCGATATTATCTTTTTGATTTAATACTTTTAATTGATAATGTATAAATTTAGAGAGCCATTTAGGCCATTAAGTTTTAGTATTTTTATTGCTTGGAATTTGCTTTATATTCTTTGAAAATTCATAACGCTTGGTATTGAATAAAGCGCTTTTGACTTCGACAGGTTGGCTTGACGAGAATCTATTCGTAAATCTGTTACACCATTATATTTCTTAGTGAAACAAGGACCGGAATGGAGACTTCGTTATAAGAATGAGTTGTATGAACTATTTGACAACCCATCTGTTTCCTCTTGCCTAAAGTTGTGTAAATGGCAATGGGCGGGCCTTGTAGAAAGAATGGAAGAAAACCAGCTACCCAAAAGAACAATGACACAAGGTAGGCGTCCAGCGGGAAGACCGAGTACCCAATAGGAAGCCACAATAGAAGCTGACAGCAGATCCTTGCTGGAAGTAAAGAACTGGCGGACAAGGCCGTGGAACTGTTATGATTGGAGAAAATTAATCCTGGAGGCCATGGCCCAGCTTGGGCTGCCGCGCCATAGATGTTGGTGATTTTATTTCCCATGCTAAGCCAACTGTGCTTTATCGTCAGAATGGAATTGAATAAATATCTCTTCCATTGTACACATCACACCGCATGCAACCACTAGCTTCGACATATTTTGGACCTTTAAAAAATTCATACAGCAGAATGCGACTTGTACATGGCTTCAAATGAAAATTGAAGATTGATTATTTTATGTAAACTTCCAGCATTAAAAAAGATTCGTTACTTTATCTAGTTTATTTTATTTCAATTCTGTCTTAAGTGCCCGCAATTGCCCCACTCCCCCTACGTTAACATCTTTCGAAGTGGGCAACTAGGCTCAAACAAAACAAAAATAATAATGATGTACAGGTCTCTTAGAAGTACAATTAACATAATTATGAACAAAATCCAAAACCTGCCATTTTTTCGTTTTCCGCTTCACGTGACTTTTTTTTTGATTGGGTTGGGTGGTGAATACAATTTGGGCACTGAATGTGACGGCCTCATGCTTGCAAGGGGCTGGACTATCTACTAAACACCTCCACTGACAACCTAGTCTGAGAACCTATCCTGGAACCGCTTGACACATTACTTCGGGCTAGGTCTCGTTTTGCTACTCCGTGAGGCGCCTTCTGCTAACTGAAGGGGAGGGAGGAGGAAGAATTGTTAAATAAATGATCTCCCAGCCCTGGCATCCCGGGCTGCTGTGAGTTCTTTTTGTCACGCGAAATGCCCCATGAGCTAGTGTTAAGATCTGCGAAGCCCACAAAAGAATTACCACTGAAAACTAATATATTATACGAGTACTACAATATGTCGCTCTGCATATAAAACTCTATAGGCAACTAGAATCTATCTGCAGATGAATATTTGACGAAGAGAAATAGGAATAAAGTTGGGAAATTTAACTTTATCTAAAGGATTTCATCCGTTTTTTTTTTTGCTTTAGCAATACAGCCCCTTTCGGGACTTCGCTTAGAGATAGAGTATCTCATTATCTTGATCGAATGTATCGACGCGACACAAAGTGATATGGCCAGTACCCCTCTTGGCCGTATTTTCGTCCACTGGCTGTGAAAAATTCTGAGTTTAAACCAGCACGTATCATAACTGAAAAATCATTCGAACTAAATCGCGTTGATGCCAACGAGACTCGAACCAGGGGCATTCGATTTCATCATTTACCGTTATTCAATTCAAATGTCCTTCAGAAGGAAGCCAATGATAAGTTAGCGCAACGGTTCAGTGAAAATAGATTCTTTTACCTATCAGTTTTTAAAAGTTGTACGGGAACAGACATTAAAATAAGATGAGTTGACAGAACTACGCTCCTGTCAAAGGGGTTTTATACTCAACCGAGCATTTGAAGTCAGCGAGAATGAATAAGCTCAAGAAACATTTCGATGAAATGTACATATTTTAATAAAAGGAAAACCATTATTGCTCCAATTTGAAAACTTTAAGATGATCAAATAAAAATTGTAGTGTCTCATTTGATGGAAAGTCTATAGAATAGCAAAATCATGTGTTTTTGTTGTAGTTAGAGGAATTTCAAGTGGTTATTAATAAACTTCGTTAAATTTAAGCATATCTATACGATTTTTTGGGAGAAAATTTGAAATTTCAAGATATTGTTGTACTTATAAAGACCTATCTTCATGATTTTCTTCAGATCTTTCGCATCAAGACCTTTCATTTGATGCTCCACATGACCACCATCGATAAAAATATTTTTTAAGGCTCTCTTTCTGATATGGGGGAGAGGGCCTTAAAAACCCTGGAAAAACTTTTTGGTACCCGAACTTTTAAGGGGTCATCTCTTCTGATCTACCTATTTAGTTTGGTGTCTACTGATGCGATAGCTTCGGAGGAAAACTGCATTGATACACAGAACGACAGACAGACGGACATATGGACAGACAAAACCGATTTCAATAAGTTTTCGTAAGTAAAAAACAATACAATTATTTTATGCACGGTTCCAAAAAATTCTACCAAGGATTTTCTTTTTAATTTGCTCAACTGAAATATTCGAAATTTCAGCAAACACCCTTGGTTTTAAATGGGGTTGAATATCTAAAATATTTGAATGAAAACAGTTGAATTGAAAATATTTCACCAAATGAAAATGTGATGAAAAATCTCAGTCATCGTTGTCCTCTCCCTGCATACTTGAATACAAAAAATGCTTTATTCCATCAAATGGGAGTTTGAGATTGTCCCGCAGGGCATCAAAAAGTATTATACCAAACGTTACGGCAAAAATACACAAAGAAAAACTCGAAACAGGAAATTCACAACATTTTTCCGCTTGGCGAAAATCATCACACGATACAAACAAATGTATTCCCCCGCAATTTCTACTGCTTCTATAGCATGTTAGTCCAACAGCGCGTACTTCTTTTGCACAGCTCGCCACATTTTTTACACTGGTTGAGTTTTAAGGTTGAAAATTATGGAAAGCTTATTATTCATATTATTCATGTATTCAAGGAAATATAAAGCGAAATAATCAAAAGCAAAAGGAACTGAGCTAACGCGCACACAAACAGCAGAATAAAGAGAGCTTTGTGGCCTCCTGAGGACTCATCTCGGTGGGTGGCTTTTATCCTTTCTCCAGTCAAATCATCCAAACCAACTAAACCGCATAGTCAGAGCCCCCGCTCTTCTCTTCCCCATAGTTTGTTCGTGTCTCAGGGCGACGACAACGACAGGCAATGGTTAGAAGTCACCAGGATTTCGTTTATTCAAGAATTTCTACGTTTTTGAGGGTGATAAAACCCGTCACGAGCCTAACTTTTACCGCATATACAACACGATGACAAAGAAAAAATTCAGGATGTTTTATTGTTGGATGGAGAAATGCGGAAAGAGGAAGTGGGTGGGCGAAATTACTAAAAACGAAGGTGATGTCAAGCTGGGACTGTAGATATAAGAGGATTCAGACGAGTTCAATGGAAATGAAAATGTTTCAAAAGGAAAAACCAGTACGAAGGATGTACGCATCGTTTACTTGCAACAAATCAAAATGAAACAACAGATGAAATTTTGAATGAGGCGTTGATAAAAGGGGCTTAAAGCGATAGTGGTGAATTTGCAAAATAAAACTAAATGAGTCCTCTAGTGGTGGGGGTTCGATGTTTGAAAGACATCTTTTGATTCGCATTTAAGTCGCTCGGTTTTTAGTAACCATTTGCATTTTGAGGCTTAGTGCTTAAAATATAAACGAGGCCTTTAAAAAAATCCTCTATCATATGGCCGGTACCATTTCATCATTCCTCCACCTTACCCAATTTGTGTTCTCTCATTGTTTGACTTGCTCGTAAATTATCCAATGACTGCGACTGAATTTGTTCCGTCTTTCAAAATGATGTTATCAAGGTGAAGCAGATTATCATCATGGACGATTTTTCTTGTTTGTTAGTAACCTTTGATATACTCATCACTACCTAGTTTTTAAATGACATATGGTTGCTAGAAGAAACCATCCAAAATAATTCGCTGCTAAGTCTGCCCACACATTCATCAAACGAAACGTCCGCAAGAAACAACCGACAATCAATAGGGAACGACTACAGCCTCTAATGTCTTTTTTAGGGAATACAATTTTTTATCCTAGAAGTAAAATTGGTAAATGGACGGTTTCTTTGAGAGATTGTAATTCATCATTTTCATATCCCTGTTTTTGGAGTTTCTTGCTCGGCAAGTTTTCTGCTGGACTGAATTGGACCGCAGGGGTATGTTTTCGGTTAAATACGATTATTGTGTTAATTTACCGAAATGTCTTCATTTCTTTTTTGGAATGCTTATGGGTGGTGGCTTACGATGACCTTTCTTCAACTAGATAAATTGATGAAAGTATTTGAGCTACATAGATATGTTTACTATTTGATTGATGACACATGCGGGTTACTATGAAAATCTTCTTTAATTGTATCAAATTAGTTGTTAGTCTCAAAAAGAAGATGTGGTTGCAAGTATGCAAATGATTATAGCTAGAACTGCTTTAAAGATGGTTGGTAATAAGATCAACGTTTTTGGCTTCTTTGTCATAATCTAACCAATGATTTGATAGTGAATATGGGCAGTTGTTTAATCGTTCATGGAAAAATATAGCATACTTCATACAAACTTACCCATTTTGAACAGACGAAATTTTGAAATAAATGCATCATTAACGGAATCCCCCTCATTCTTGACAGAAAAAAAAAAATTATTATTTTGTGCTTCAATATAATTTTACAAGTTTTATCAAATTTTGAAGTAATGGTTCTCTTTAATTTCAGGTAAGAATCGAAATAACATCAGACAAAAATAGAGTAAGTAGACGTTCGATGTAAATGTATTTATATATAGGGTGGTCCAACCAAAACGCACGAGGTTAATTGTAAATAAAACAAAAAGATTTCAGAGAATTATTTTAATATTTTCTATTGTACATAATAGAAAGATCTATGACAATTATGTGTGAAACAAGATATCGCCCAAATGCTCGCGACGGCTACGGTGACATACTTTTATCCGACGGTCCATGTTTTCAATGACTCTGAGACATAATTGAGGTTTAATGTCGTTAATGTGCTGAATTATCTCACCCTTAAGCTTTTATTTGTTCTTGGCTTATTGACGTACACATTTTCTTTAAAATATCCCCAAAGAAAGAAGTCCAACGGTGTCAAATCACATGATCGTGGAGGCAAATTAACATCGCCACAACGTGAGATAACAGCCATTGAATTTCTCGCGCAAAAGAGCCAGTGTTTCGTTGGCTATGTGGCAAGTGGCACCATCCTGTTGGAACCACATATCGCCCAGGCCCATAACCTCAATTTCCGGCCACGAGAAGTCCGTTATCATCCCGCAACGACAACGAGTCAAGGTTGACGGCTATTCTGCCACACTATCGCAAACAACAACAATGTTTTTCGGGAGCATCCACAGTTGATTTCACATTTCCTACAGACCCGGTTTGCTGAAATTTGCGCACAATTCTCCCGATTGTGGACACATTTGGTCGATTATGATGACCAAAAAAATCACGAAGTGCACGAAATGCATTTTGATTTGAACACCCATTTCCGTAAAAGGTTTCAACAACCTTAACGTGCTGCTCAATTGCGTGCCTCTCCATGGTTGGATTTGTCAAACACTGAAACAAAGAAATGTCAAATTAAGTTGGGCGAAAAACTTGACGTTAAGGTGTGACTCACAATCAACATCGTGCATTTTGGTCGGACCACCCTTTATTATCATTTTTATAGAAATTTTAGTTTAAAACTGTAAACCAATGCACCAGAATTTGTCCCAGGAACTTTTCTCCTCTGTTTTTGTCTGCGAAAACCTTTTCTTGCAGGCTCATTTATCAAAATTGACTGCAAATCAGTTCATCTTTCGGCGGTTAAAATTTCTGGCAAGAAATCCCTTACTTTCCTTTCGATTTCAACACATACTATTTCAGCAGTTCTCATGTTTTAGTATTCACTAAAGTCGTTGGACTATCATTGTAAGCCCAAACGTTTTAAATTAAAACGCCTAAGCGTTTTAATTAAAACACTTTCAGTGCTTTAATTCAATAAAACACGTCGGGCGTTTTATTTTAAAACACTTACCGTTTTATTTAAAACACTTAGGTGTTTTAGTTAAAACGCTTTTGGTGTTTTTTTTTCAATAAAACGTTTGTGGTGTTTAAATTATTTTAAATAAAACGGTAAGCATTTTAAATTAAAACGCCTCAAACGTTTTCTCGAGAAAAAAACTTCAAGTGTTTTAGCTGACATAATATCAAGGAAAACGTTTTAATTAATGCAATAGGTGTTTTAATTAAAACGCCTAGGCATTTTATTCAACATGCTTTCAAGCTCACGTCAAAACACGTCTGTCAATTGACACACACATATTAATATGTGTTCTTTAGTAATTTTTTGTGAAAATTGTGCAAAAAATAGTGAAGTTTCGTTTAAAGTAGAAGAAGTAGTAGTTAAGCTTCAACACTGTTTGTTTATAGCAGTGAAGTGCGAGAAAAGATATCGTGAGTATATAAGAGTGATAGAAAGTTTGGTTTCGAGTTAACGATAACGATAACGAAAATATTAAAAATCAAAACTAATTTTCATGTTACGGATAATACATAATTGTAAAATTTTACTTTCTTAAAATTGAAAAGTTCATGTGTTTCTTGTTGAAAAATTAAATAAATTGACTTGAATCAAAAAAAAAAAATGCTTAAGTTCATTTGAATTCAAGAATACAAATGGTATTGCAAAAAATCATAGTTTACTTTTAAGGTCTTTGTAAAATTTTTTAACAAAGACCGATTAGTTTCGCGACCTGTCTGTCCGTCTATCCGTCCGTTTGTCTGTCCGTCTGACCATCTGACCGGCTGTTTCCTCAGAAACCATAAAAGCTAGAACGCTCAAACTTTGTGAAAAGGTCAGAAATGATGGTCTCTCAAAAGTTTAGGTCTTACAAAATTTTTAAAACTTTTTTAAGGGGCCCTTATAAAGAATTAACCCTTAAACAATTTTTTAAAATCAAAGGTAGTCGAGTGGGGTATCAAATCATATCACTACTCTCCTGTTTCTCTAAGCTGCTGGAATGACTTGTACACAACAAGCTTCTTGAGGCATTGAGTTCTATTGTCAAACCACAACAACATGGATTCTTGAAGGGTCGTTCAACTTCCTTGAACTTGGCTGAGTTCGAAGATTATATTCAAGAGCTCTTAATAAACAGCTTCAAGTTGATGCAATATTCAAGGGATTCTCCAAAGTTTTTGACTCCATGAACCATGTTCTTCTCTGTCAAAAGTTTTATTATGCGGCATTTGCACAAGCTTGCAAATATTGCAGCCGCTGTTTGCTTGTTTACACTTCTTGAGTGTGGTCATTTATATCTTGTGAGCTCGCAAGAAGCTGTTCAGCGTAGGTTTACCCGTATTTTGTTCTTCAAATTCAACTTAACCTATGAGTCCTATGAGTGTCGTTTATCCATGCTTCGTCTTCCTATGAGTGTCGTTTATCCATGCTTCGTCTTCCCGTCTGCCGTCCCGTAGAACCTTCTTAGATCAATGTTTCCCTTACAAGTTGTACCATCAACAAATTGCTTCCCTTCTAAGCGAAGACTTGCACTACAGACAGTATGCGCGTCCTAGTCGGTCTAATAGCACTCTCGAGGTACCGTATGCCCGAAAAGATTTATATTAACAGGGGTACCGGTTAATTCGTTTTTTTTTTTTGCGAAAATTGAAGCTTTATTGTGAAAAATTGCTTTTAGGCGATCGAAAATGGTTTGTTGAGCGAGCCTTGTGATTTTGCAAGTTTGGGTGGATGTTGGTCGAGCAATGTCTCCAATTCGTGGTCTTCAAACTTCTGGCACGTACGCTCAGCTAGAGCATGCACACCATACACTTCCACCAAAATACGATGAGTTTCGGCAGCCTTTTTCCTCAATGATGAAACACTTTATTCGGCACAAAATTCGACATTTTCAGAGTAAAAGAAAAGTATTGTTGTTTGCGCTTCAGCTAAATGACATATACTGATTCTGAAACTATATGACAGTAGCTTTCCAACACATATTTGGAAAGGTGAACCACTGGAATAAAAATCAAGTTGCGCCATCTGTTAGAAAACCGCTTTTAACCGGTACCCCTATCAATAAATAATAAGTATTCTTAACTTTTTTCTGCTTGATTTTGATGTATATATGTGTCTTACTTTAAAAGATATTTAATTGTCTAAGTCTATTTGGTAATTGGATTTTTGTCTGTAAAATCGATTTAAATAAATAAAACAAATAAATGAGAACAAGTGTTTAGGTCCTCATAGACGAACGTTCTGTAATGATTGTTTGAATTGACTCAAACAGGTTTTATATTATGTATAAAATTCTGTATGTAGTCCACGTGGTGTAGTGGTTAGAGCACTTATCTCGTAAGCGGAAGGTCCCTGGTTCGACTTCCGTTGGCGGCAACGAGATTTAGTTCGAGTGATTCTTCGAATGGACTACAAGTATAAGCCTGTTCAGTTCACACCAAAGCGTGATACTGACCATATCACCATGTGGAGTGCCGACACATTCGATCATGATATTAAGATACTGTAACTATCTCTAAGCGAAGACCCGACAGGGGCTGTAGTGCTACAACAACACCATAAAATTCTGTAATCGACTCACTACGACTTCATTAGAAATTTTTGGTTGAGAAGAAGCGATAAGGAAATCACCAGAGATATGAATGTTCTCCCCGTAAACCATCATTGCTCGAGTGAAATCCGATGATTCTTAAATTGAAGTACGAAGTTCAAGCAGAACCATAGGTAGTACTTCGAACCACGATTCCTGTTCATTACAAAGGAATGTTTGTTTCAAAGAACGATGGCACCGCTCTGGCAAATCAGTAGTTTGTGAATGGTAAGGGGACGACCATTTACGCTTGAAACCTAATTTTATGCTTAGCTCCTTGAATAAATGAAATTCAAATTGAGGACCCTGATCAGTAATAATAAATTTTGGTACTCGAAAACGTGAAACCCAGTTTGTAAAGAATGCTTGTAGGATGGATTGTGCTAAAGCGTCTCTCATTGGAATGACTTCCGTCCATTTTATCATACGGTCGCGAATTTTTAAACAATTTTTACATTGATTGACCATAGGAAAAGGTTTGAGTATATCAATGTGAAAAATTTCAAACCTTTCCTTTGATGTATCGAACGGACATAAAGGCAAAAAAACGCGTCTTATGATTTTCGATCTTTGGCAATTATTGCAGGATTTTACTTTAGTTTCTATATCAGCCCTCATCTTATTCCATAAAAATCTAGACAAGATTAATTTGGTTTTGGCTTTAATTCCGGGATGATCTAAATCATGAATTTGGTAGAAAACCTGTAGTCTAAATTGTTGAGGAATAAATGGTCTTATTAAATTTTGGCTGTGATCTTCCTCTTCAAAACCAAGGGATGACGGTAACTCAATCGTTTCTATTCTAAATAGAGTATCAGCGACTAAGTTGTAGTTACCAGATATGTATTGAATATCTGTAATTGCCGAGTCTGTATTGGAGAAACCTTTTCCGGATTTTGTTGAAAAGCATACACTAGAGGTTTGTGATGAGTGAAAATAGTAAACTGCCGAACTTCTAATAAAAGTCTAAAGTGCTTAATGGTATAGTAAATAGCACTCTATCGTAAGCACTGTATCGAATTTGCGATCGTAATAATTTAACAGAGTAAAATCTGAGAGGATGCCAGATATCGTAAATTTTCTATTCGACGACTCCACCTATAGCAAGATTTGATGCGTCTACCACCAAGAAGAACTGAGCAGTTGAAGAAGGGAACTGTAGTAATGAGGCTCGGGATAATTGCTCTTTTGATTTTTTAAATGCCTCATTAGCAAGAGAATCCTATTCGATTTTTCTGTTCCCTTCCGTCTTGTTGTTGTTCTTCTTCTTCGTAGCACTACAGCCCTTCTTGGGCCTTCGCTTCTTGCCTTCAACTGTCTCGGTCCATTTACCACAGCCTTCAATTTCAAAATCCGAACAGCGATGGACTGTCTTCGTCTACCGAGTCAAACCAGCGTTTCCTCGGTTTCCCCACAGGTTTTCGGTCTTTGTTCTACCAACGAATATCTTTTGTGTCCAGCTCATTGCAACTTCCGCAATCTTATAACCATTGCGATCTCCGGCTCGTCAAAAATTTCATACAGCTCATGGTTGTATCGAATTCACCATTGGTCCCCATCTAGCTTTGCCCCTATTATTCGCCTCAGGATCACAGTGAAGTGAAAGCCTTTCTAAAACGATGCTATTGATAGCTAGCAAACTTTGCAGAAGTATGCTTATAGATTTACAGTGTTTTCTCATAAAATGGATACACCCAGATGTTAGGCTTCGTATTTCACTCAAAGCAACCACGCGGCTTCGGGGTCTATGCAATCACTTACCTACTTGCTTAAGCTTCGTTTAAAACTTGTTTTTCTATAGGGTTTTCCATTAGGAACAAACAAATTTTGTAACTTTATAAGAACGCACCCTTAAACTTTTTCAATAAACTGTCAATGTCAAAACGTTATTTAAGGTCGACATTGTCATCATGGTAAAGTTCATGAACAAACAACGTTTGGAAATTATTAAAAAATTGCTATCGAACTTATGAGCCGGTGCTTGCAAATTTGACAGCGCTTACTCCAATTTTCGGCCGTAATAATCGTCCAATCCGTTGGGTTGTGCGTGCTATAGTGGATAAGTTTTAGTCCACATTCTCACTATTGGGCATTCTGGTGCCAAAAAGATGTTGTTCCGCTTGAAGTGAAGGAAATATCGCAGCCGTAAATGCATCGATGCAAAATGAGCCAGATCAGTCGATTACACGCCGTTCTCAAGAATCGGACGTCGCTCAAACGACATTGTGTTGCATATTGCGTAAACATAGCTACAAGATCAAATCGCCTCAAGAACTAATGCCACTTGATCATTCGAAACGCCGAAATATCTCCAATTGGGCTCTGGCAAAGCTTGATGAAAATTAAGAATTTCATCGAATAATCATCTTCAGCGATGAAGCTCATTTCTGGCTCAATGGCTTTGTTAATAAGCAAAATATGTGTTATTTGTTAGCAACAAACCTACATGCGCTTCTTAGGACATCGTTGCATCCACATAAAATTAATGTTTCGTGCGGTTTTCATGCAGGAGGTGTGATTGGGCCTATTTTTTCGTGGATAAAAATGACCGACAAGTTACCGTCAATGGAGAGCGCTATCGTGTTATGTTGAAAGATTATTTGTGGCCAGAATGAGATGAACTTAACATCAACAATATGTGGTTTCAACAAGACAGTGCCACACAGCATGCCTCACAATTGCTTTATTGAAAGTAAAATTTGGTGAACGTGTTATCTCGAGAAATGGTCCGGTCGAATGGTCGCCTCGTTCATGCAATATAACCCCATTGGATTTCTTTTTATGGGGCTATATCAAGTCACTGGTTTACGCTAACAAGCCAGCACCTTTATATGTGCTCAAAAAGAACATCCAACGCGAAATTGCCAACGTTTCGGTCGAAATGTGTGCCAAGGTTGTGGAAAATTTGATCCGAAAAATTTGGCTGCTGTAAATGGGCCCGTGGTGGTCATATGACCAATATCGAATTACATTCATAAAATGTATATAATGTTTGTACTACACCCACAATAAATTTGAACTCAATATCTCAAATATTTATATGTTTCATTATATAATAGATAAAATTGTTATGTCCTTAATGGAAATTCCTTAATGTAGCCTCGGTTACATGATCATCGAGCCGGTTGAGGGAATTAGTTTGAAGCTGCCCTCATTTCTATGTCTATTTTGTGGTCTAAGGTTAGTATATGCATAAATTCACAATGATGCAGTCCAGTAGTATAACTAAGGATTAGTGAAATAACAACTACCTCATTTCCAGAACGCCGATAATTACACATTAACAAGACCACAAGAACCACTTCATTGAACATTGACAGGGGTTCATGAGTATATAACAAAGCCAGCACATCCCGCTTTTTAAGTCCGAATAGCTCCCCTTCGAAATTTCTGGAGCTCTTTTTATCTCACTGGAGTGTGCGCGCAGAGCTGTCTACTTCAATCATAGCAAAACTCCAATCCACATAACGGTAAATTCATTCCAAAATATATCTAATCAAATTTCCTTTCGTGAAAAATCTAATTTCCATCGAAAATTAAATGCTATTTTTTCATTCACGCGTCGTTGCGTTATCAAAGCTCAAAATGTAGAGCATCAATCTTGACAAGAGTCATAAAATGGGAGTTCATTGTATCCAAATCTTATCTTTATCTTTCATCGACGAACGAACAGGAGGTAAATACACAAACATTCATTTGTTTGCTAATTAAAATCTGGTGTTAGCCGTTCTAGAAAGAAAGCCACTCGCTCGGCTGCGATAAAATCTTTTTCCGCAAAGCGCATGAACTGGAGGCATTCAAAGCAGCAGCAACAGCTACAGCTGCAATGATAAGTGGCAATCTTCCGCTTGCAACCGAAAATAAAAAATCTACACGTGATAATTTCCCAAATAAAACGCACGGAACCGTGGAGAATCATGGACACCCCGGGATTGAGCGAGCGCCAGTATTTTGAATGTGGCGATGTTTATCGCGCAGCGGTAGATGTCCGGCATGAACAGCTCATTTTTCAGCTACAGGTGATTTAGAGAGTTGAGAAAAAGAAACTTTGCACCTCCACTATTCCGGAGCCATAAATACCGTTATTCTTGTTTAATATTCCCGAATTAGTCTGAGCTCCACCAACCGCTGCGCTGCGATAGAGCGAATTTCTCCCGACTGTTATTTTCGGCGGCACATTATGCAACAATGGACACTCTTGGTTTTGTTTTATTTCAGTTCTTTTCTTACTGTTGTTGGCCTCCCCCTAAGCCCGAATGAGCTTGCGAACAAGTTTGCTAATGGACGCCGTTGTGCCGCCGCACGATTCGCACAAACAATGCCACAAAGCTCAATTAATCTGCTCTAATTCCCGAAATTCAAGACTTTCGGAAGGTCCAATTTGAATAACAAGAAATTAGAGGCTTTATTTCGTCGTTCCACGCCACAAAGAGTCACTCACTGATTCGTCGGTTCGCGGATGGAGTGACTGGCGGCAATTTATCTTGGGCGCGCGTAGGCCCAAAGACCGCTCGAATAATTGATTCGATGTACGGGAATATATGAGGCAAATTGGTCGCATGTGAAATGGTGACGAATTCGTTTGTGAACGGTATCCTGTTTGGCGGCAAAAAGATTGTTGGATAAACATTCCTGCAGGACTATGGAATGCGAATCTTAATAACGTTGCCGGATAAATTTTTTACTAAGAGAGCGGCAGACAATTTTAAGTACAGAAACCACGGAAAGTCGCGTGTAGAAAGATTCCAGTAATATGCAATGTTGCTGCAACATTTCAACTCGATCAAATTGAGTTACAAGAAAATCACCTACTTGAGCAACATTTCGGACTTTTCTTTTGAAGTACGAAATGACCATCCCAATAATTATTCCCACTACACAGTACGACGTGTCGGCCGGGGCTGGGTCTATTCCACCTCGTCATGACATCTCTTTCCCTCGCCCGAGCGGATAAGATGAATTTGTTTGCTTTCTGACGGGAAGGCACACATCAGTCATCAACATGGCACCGCATTTGAAATGCTCACAGGCCGTTCACTGAATTCGGCATTTCCGTGGCTGAACTCTACAATCCACTCGTGCTGGCGATTCAATGGTAATGTCTACCTCCCAAAAATTCCCTTCCCTGAAGCCAAAACGCAAAGATCTGTTCAAAGCCGAACAGAGCTCAAGAGATGGAAAGTCACGGACGATTTGGATGGCGGAGGTCGAAACAATTCAATTTACTTTTGCTGAAGAGGCTGAGGTCGGGTCGGCAAAGATGACTTGGCTTTTGTGCGACTCGACTTGGTGTCGCGGTTGTTGCATGTGTGCGTAGTGGCCATTAGCAATTGGGAGGATCTAAATTTGGTACAATGCCATATTTTCCTATTTTTCTCATTCGCTTTCTGGTAATCAGTTTTTTTTTTGGGGGATGTTGCGCCAAGTACCGAAGATAAGTACGGGGTAATGTCACAGAGTATGAGATTTCTTGGTTGCATGTTCTTAGTATTCTCCGAGGATGAGTTTAAATTTCTTGCAAGAGACATATCAAAATGGTATCCTAACAGCTCATTTGTTTTGATAATTATTATTTTTATTGTTTTATAGCATTTGAATTTATGAATCCCTGAATATTTCATATTAACATCACTAATTATTGAAAGTGTATAGCCAAAGATTCATGCGGAAACATTTTAAGTATTTAAATATTTAAAGTCTATTGTTGCATTATTTTCGAAACTATTCCATTGCAATTTACTTAAAAAGTTCTTTAGGAATCGCCATAATATGCATAACAATACTTACAATAGTAATGCAGCCAGGAGATATTGGTTTAATAGAATTGAAGCTGATAGTTTTCGGTAAATGTTACGTTGGTGATCTCCATTCAAATATACCTCCTGAAAAAGGAAAGAAAATTATAATTATAGGGAAGAATAGTAAGCGCATTCGTTACCACAGATATGTAAAGTGCCCTAAAAACTGAATTGCAAAAAACTGAATTGCAAATGTATGGCGTTATTTAAAAAAAATAAAACAAATTGCGTAGAGAGAAGTACGCTCCGGTCAAAAGGGTTTTGTACTCAACATGTGATAAAAAGATTATATTATTGAATAGAGTAAGGTGGGGTGGATGGCGGTCACTCAAGCATTAATCGGAATGTTTTCCTATTTCAAGGGCTTAAGATAAAATGGCAGACTTTTCACATAACTTATTTAGTACACTTTAGATAAATATGATATACATTATCAATCTAGTAAGCGTTTATTATTGAATATGAAAATTATAGATCAAGGCGCCTAAGAACTCTTCCTTTTGTCCCACAATAATCGCATAGATAGCTCTCACGGAAATCGGCACCATTGCAATCTTTATGAGTCCACCGCCCACAACCTCGACGTTTCCGAACTATTCACAAATCAAACATATTTCTTCTGGAAAAAATCATCGCTCCTATCGACGACACAAATGTTTTTCACATCCTGTTCCTCTGTTGAGCTTGACGCAGGAGACTTCAATTGTGGCCTTTTTATCTTGGAAGAGAGAACTTCTTCATCTGAAGACGAAAAATCTTCGGAGCGCTTTAATTTGATGTTCATGCGCTATTTTTCACTAATATTTATAAAACTATTTTTATTTTGAGTTGCCTTGTTAGCTTTTGTGTTCGGTTTTTGGTTAGTTTTTTTATTCACATTCTTAGTAATTGTTGGCTTAATTTTAATTGATTTTCTTCTCTCTTTCTTAACTTGTTTTCTAAGATTTTTTATCCAAGGCAACAAGTGTGATGGAAGAATTTATCACAGTTATGGATTTGTTATCGGTACCCAATAAATAGCTTCAAGCCAGGAAATCTTCTTCTCCAATAATATTTGGACTAATGGGAAGAATTCCAGATGCCTTAAAACCAGCCACTCCTTTCTGGATTGTAGTATTAAATATAGAAGCCACATAAAATGGTGTAATTTTTTGCACGGCGTGGCTTTTCATGAACGAATCACTCCCTTCCTGAATGCGTTTTTAAAGGACCATAAAATGCGACATCTAGAGGCTGCATTCTATGCGAAGTGTGAGGTGAAATGGAGAGCACAACGACAAAGTATTCTCGGCAGAACATGTATACTTCGAAAGACGCGTGGCTATAGTGGTTACCTGAAACTAGCAGAACAAGTTCATCAGCAGATGGTTTTACGAATTTCACAAAACGCTTGAGCCATATCACAACAATTCTTCATTTGTTCAACCATTTTTGGAGCAGTGATAAATTGCTTCAGCTGGACCATCTTTGCATAACTGGAGTGATATTCTCTGACTTGGGTAAACAAACATTAGATGTATATATCATCCTGAAGCCTATACTGTACAAATTACAGTTATGTTTTTCCCCTTTCATAACTGGTAATTGACCCTACTCTCTTCTGCCCCTATTCAGTAATGATCGTATCAGGGTCTTGCACGGTGGTGACTCTGGCCTCGTCCATGTTATATTCTTTTGAACTAGTAAATTTGTGTTTCTGCATAATATTTTCCATATTTTGGAAGAACAAGTTAGCCTCACCTCTGCTAAAAGCTGTCACATGATTAAGACTGGTTGCCTCTGGTTGGCGGATAGTTATTGAAAGATTCCTCTTTGACAAACCATACAGCCAATCTTTTCCTGCTAGCATCTTCTCCCTGTTGAAGGTGTGCTTTATATTATGTTTCGCAGCGTAAATGTAAGCTGCACTGCGAAGTTGGAGTGGACTCAGACCATAAAATAGTTTGGTATAAGTTTGATATTCTCTGCCATACTTTTCTCTGCTTCTAGTGAACAATTTTGCGTAAAGGTGTTTCTTTCTCCCTGCATCCGTCAATTCAAATAATGTATCTAAGCTTAAGAGCTGTTCTACAAGGTTCTTACAACGAAGTTGCATTTGAAGTTCGAAATTACTACTTTTGCTTAAAACAATTTAAAGTGCCTCTTCCTGTATTCGAAGAACCTTCGAAAATATTTTGGGATCTCAAATTTTCAAGAGGCCAATATCCCTGATCTGTTTACCAAGTTTGGTGTTCATATCCACTACATCTTCAAAGAAAAGTGGCTGTGACACACAGACGGATGAACAAACAACCGTGATTTCAAAAGGGGTTTGTAAGATAGTACGAAATCCCAAAAATTTAGAATAATAATAATAAATCAAAATATCTTAGTATGCTGCTTCATAGATAATGTAATGACACATAAGCAAAAATAAAATTGACTTGAATAGGGAAGGACAATCAGATGATTCAAATGAAATGTTGAAGCCAATCCAACATTCAAAGTTTAAGAACGTTTCACACGTAAGCTAATGAAATAATGAAGCATTAGTATTTAAAATACATTTAAAAATCGAAATTGGATGAGCTTCAAAACTGCAAGCAAAAATTATTTCTTACGTAAAAAAAATTCAAAAAATATGCCTTTTCATGCATTCAAGTTATGAAAAATTAACTATAATTTTTGTTCTAGTTTTTTAGGCCATTCAAAATATAGTTTTCTTGTGGTGGTCAGGAGGTGTAGATATCTAGATATCAATGATTTGCTGTAAGCACCGTAGTGTACCTAAATCTAAATATTTGAAAAGAACAATAAGTAAGTAGACTTCCTTAATATGCACGCTCTAAATTCTAAGGGTAGTAAATTAACGCATGTCACCGTGTTTTATTTTAATAATTTCATAGATACTTCCAAATGAGCTGTGATTTACTTGAAAGTTTTGATTTCTTATTTCCGTTAGGCCTCGCACCGTTTTACTCAAAACCCCGATTTCTTCCATTGGATGGAAGGAGGGAAGCTTCTCTTTATAGGAGCGGGAAGGGTTTTCTTGTGGTTGGGAGGTGAATGTCATTTACGCACAGAGTGTGGGACTCATATGCTCGCAAGCGACTAGACTACCCACTAAATACCTCCCCTGTCAACCAGAGAAGTCAGCCGGGAACCGTTTGGTACATTACTTTGGGCCAGGTCTCGTTTTGTTACATCGTGAGGCACGTTCAAGCTGGGAGATCACTCTACTAGCGGAAGAAGAATTGCTGGACAAGTGATCCCCCAGTCCCGACTGCTTTGAGTCCCTTTTATCTTTTAGGACTGTCCGAACATAATGTGCCACCTGCATCGATTTGTCAACCGATTCGAGCATTACCGCGACTATACTACCCGGAGTGAGCTCTCCCGTCTCCCTGTAGAGGTCCTTTTGTAGCCTGTACGTAAAAATTGTGTGGCAGGCAATATTTTCTTGGACAAAACCGACGATTGGGGGACCGTGACTTACCCATCGTGTGCAGGGAAGACTGAAAACACCCATGCCCGCTCAAAAGCTGGGTTAGATAGAAGTTAGTCTCACTATGCCTTCTATTTAGCCATGGTCTCACTTCCGAGATGAGGCGCGCAGTTCACCTTTTCTTAGTGCTATTCACCCAAGACTGCTGCCAATCGTTGAGTGAACGCGTCCTTGTTTAGATGCTGGTAACCAGCACGGCGCTCTCTGGCAAGGAGGACAACAGGTATCACGCCTGCAATAGCTCTCACCACCGAATCAGAGACTGTCGGATACAAAGATGTAACCCTCAGTGCTCCTCTTGCCTATACCTGTGCCAAGCGTTTTTCGGTATACCTCCTTACTGAGACCGTCGCCCCATATTTCTACTCCGTACAGTAGCACTGGCCTTACAGCAATTATCAAGAAGTGTCTTCTTGATGGGTCGGGTCCTCCTACGTTAGCCATAAGTCGACTCAGAGCTGATACTCCCGAAGCAGCCATCTCAGCCGGTGCCCTGATTTTCTCAGAGAAACTCATCTTCGAATCGTAGTCATTTGGAGTACTGCTCCTAAATTTGGAGTCCGTACCACAGGAAGCACATCGATGCTCTTGAGCCCGATCAACGCAGATTCATATGGTCTCTATTCTTCAAATTCAACCTTCCTTACTCCCCTTATGATGACCGACTATATATTTTGAGCCTTTCTTCCCCGAGTCCAGACGATCTTTCCTTGACGAATGTTTTTTATTCCAGCTTCATTATAGTCTTGTACCTAAAAATGTATGCAGGCAAAATAATACATTCGACGCTGCTCGCCCTAATAGATCCTCGCTTCAATTTCAGGTTCCGTATGCACGTACTAACACCTTCTTCCACTCTCCCTTACTACGCTTGCCTCGTTTGCACAACCAGCGAAGTCTTGGTCATCTACCACAGTCTCTTGGCCTATTTAAAACTTCAATGAAAAACAAATTTATAAATACTCCTGTAAGTTTTAATTTTTATATCGTATTGTGATCTTTTTTCTTTAATTTCTTCCATATTTTGAATTCGTATATTTGTATTTATCTATCAATTGACTTGTAATTGGACTACTAGCGAGCTGTCATCCAGTCTCTCATACGGTGCATTAGCATAACTAGCTGAAGTTGCGCTTGTTCAACGGCGCGTTCAGCCATGCCAAATCGCCAAAACAGGAGATTATGCGACCAAGAAACGCTTCTTTCACAATATGCCTTGTGTCTCAAGCTGTGTGTGCGGTTGCACCGTCTTTTGGAAACCACATATTTACCAAGCCCCGCTCATGTGATTCCGGCAGTAAGAAGCCATTTATCATAGCCCTGTAGCGCTCGCCAGTAACAATGACCATATTGCCGATGGCGCCCTCAAAAAAATACGGCCTGATCACTACTCCCCCATGAACGCCGCACCACATAGTGGCTTTGAGTGTAGGTAGTGGCGGTTTGTATATCACACGCGGATTTTCAGTACCCCAGAAATGAAGATTTTGCTTATTGACGTAACCGCTTAAGTGGAAGTACGCCTCGTCGCTCATGATGATTTTCGATACAAAATCGTCCTCTTCGTTGTTCAGATTGAGGATGGCTTGACAACAGTTCACACGTGCTCCCTTGCTTGTTTGTTTGTATATTGCAGCTGTCTAGTTCACAAATATCAAATATGATTCCCGCACGATGCCATTTGCAAAAGCTATAACATCTTCCGTACTATATGAGTACGAGTATGTATATGCAAAATAAGATGGCTAACATGCAACTAGCAACAAATTTGACCATATATGTGGACCTTCATGCTACATTAATTGGCATTTACTTTTGAGATTCAACTACGTAATCAAATGCTAAACACAGAGTCAAGGTTAACGGCAAACTAATGAGCAGCATAATAATGTAATCAGGCTTAAAACAAGGAGATTGGCTTGCCCCAATACTTTTTAATATTGCGCTGGAACACGCCACTAAGAAGACATCAGCTGAAATCAATGGTATACTAATGTTGGTAGCATGTGCTGGTGACGTCAATATTATAGCACGTCCAATGTTAGATGCCAAAGGAGCATTGCTGAGCCTAAAATCTGAGGCAAACCGTTTTGGCCTACGAGTAAATGAAACTCATGCTAAATTCATAACTCAAACGAGAAAGAACGCTCCAATCTGACAAAAGCTGACTGTAGGAAAAGGATGAGATTGGACGGCGCGTAAACGCCGCAAATAAAACATATTACTCCCATTTCAAGGTGCAGAGTTGTACACGCAAAATAAGCGCCGTATTTACAAATCACTAGTTATCCCTTTGCTGTTATATGGAAGTAAAACGTGGATCTAAAAAGGCAGTGGACATATTTGAACGGCAAAGTGCTCCAAAAAACCCATTGAAACAAAGAACACAGTGAAGACTACATTACAACGATGAACTTTTTGGTAAACCAACTGTATTTGCTTGCATAAAGTTACGCAAACTGCAATGGGGTAAAGGCCCATCTAGGAAAAAGGGAAGAAACCCGGCTGCCAAAAAGAGCATTAAATGGCTGAGTATAAGGTAGACTTCCAGCGGGAAGATCGAAGACTCGATGGCAAAACACGATAGAAGCTGACATCAGGCCCTTGCTGGGAATTATCAACTAGCGAACGAGGTCGCAGAACCGTGATGATTGGAAGAGATTAATCCTGGAGGGCAAGGCACGGCTTGGGCTGTCGTGCCATATAGATTATGACAGTTCCAGATTTACAGCTTCAAAAAAGTTGGGTAAGCTTGTGTATGCTTGATTTGAAATTTGCTTGATTTATACTTAACTAAAACAAGATAATAACATTTTATTTCAGAGGAAAATATTACCTGTATCATTGTAAGAGTAAATGATTGACTACATTTTTAGATGAATACCCTATTTTTATAAGATAATTTGTACTTAAACATATTTTCCAGATGGTTTCTCGTTTGCATTATTTGAAATCAAAAGTATTTTTTTATATCGTATGCACTGATCTTTTATCTTCAACAATTTCCTCTTAAAAAAATTCAATTGTTTATTCTCGCATTGAATAGCGATGCTTTAACTGATGTGTGCAACACTACGGAAAGAAATTTAAATTTGTTTTTTTCTTGGTATTGTGAAACGAGAGAGCAGCAGTGGAAATGTTCTTGGATTCGCCAAACATTTTATTTGAACACTTTATATTTCTTCAACTTTTAAAACAATTCTGACTTAAATCTACGGAACGGACGTAATTTCATTAGATAAGTTGGATAGAGATAAATTTGTGGGTAGCTTTGATCAAATCGGTTAAATTATCTATAGCAGAGAGAAATTTAAACGTTTCCTTTTAATTTTATTCTTTATGATATTTAACCTTTTATTATTACTTAAAATCTTTTTCATTATAATTATAATTAAAAAAAATATAATTAAAAAAAAATCAAATCTGCAAATTAAAATTTCGGACATGGGAACAATGATTTAGTGCATCCCATCTGTGTATTGCAGTGCAGAATGCAATCTGACTGGGCTGAGCGAGCAGCTAGATTCGATATGCCGCTGCGACACGGGGAGAATGAAGAAAGATTTAGACGCATCGAGGAGTCTGCTTGCAATCTCCACACGGGATGTACCGCGAATTTCACAAGTGTTAAGCCGGGGGGTGTTTTGCGGATGTATCGCGTAGAGGTTTTAACGATCTGATTTTATTTCTTGTTTTTATTATGTTGAATTGGAACAAAAACGTGAAATTTAAAAAATTAGAAAAGTTTAATGTATCGCAGTGTAACATAAATTTCATTAGATTCCCAATCTTCGTTTAAGAACAAGCATACAATTTATGCTGAACGGTGAATGAGTAAGCTTCCCTGTTATTTTGCGAAAAAAAGGAGTAAAATCACTTGAGATCGGTGTTCGGCTCTGTGACGGCGAAGCTTTCCTATAAAATAGTTTGGGTTATGTTCACCAAGGATAAAACAGATGCGAGTGAAGTTAAATACGCTCTAAGTCAACTGCGCCTAAATAACGAAAAAAGTCAAGGATTGTTGTGCGCTTTTTGATAGGATATAAAGATTATCTTCTGGAAGTAACGATATGCGCCCTGGTAGCTGTCCCAAGAAGTCATTTACCGGGAAAGTGACCGTGCTAACGGGAAAGGAATAAAATTCCCAATTTTAAGTGGCCCCAAA
This sequence comes from Odontomyia ornata, assembly GCA_963969285.1. Taxonomy (NCBI): domain Eukaryota; kingdom Metazoa; phylum Arthropoda; class Insecta; order Diptera; family Stratiomyidae; genus Odontomyia; species Odontomyia ornata. The sequence continues at coordinate 20,011,505 of OZ017739.1, read as the reverse complement.
ATTTCCGTCGTCGAAAATTCATGTCGTTCTGAGTGATGTGCTCATAAATTATATGTAGTGCCGTGGATTTGCTTCTTTCTGTGTACATAGTTGGATCTGTTTGCTTACATCGAGAATAGTTACAATAAATTTGAAGTGAAATTAACTGCTGCAAATTATTTTCGTGTGCTAATCATTTTTGTCCAACGGTCCAACATGAAATTTATAACGTGTTTATTGCTAGATTATGTATAGAAAGCGTTAATAACTTTTAGTATTGACTATCTCCATAAGTAGAACAGGCACACGTTGGTAATAAAAATGTTCGGTGCGCGTTTGATTTTAGTCCACGGTTTCTTCTAGAAATTAAGTTCTTGAAAAAGCGTTGCAATCTTTCACTGCAGAGATGCATAGAGAAAAATAGACTGCCATTTAGTTATTGCTTTGGTTTGCCTTTGAACATATGTTTAGTTTACCTGAATCCAATTTTGATTAAGCATGATAAAAAAAGAAGGGAAAAACTTCAGTCAGCTTTTCAATAAGATAAAAAGAAACCGGGAAAAGATTTTTGCATTGTAATTGAGGGTTGTGAGCAACAATTTATTGATTCAAAATTGCGTGTATATAATCCGATCAAATCTAACGACATTGAAAAAGGTTTCGACCGCAAAGAGATCTCATCATCATTTTGAATACTTTTCAATTGCATCAAAAAATTCGGGGAAGCCGCGAAGTAAGAAGAATAACCATGGGAATCTTTGTTTGATTGAATTGGAAACGTAAAACAATCGTGCTCCCTTATGGTGTCACTTCTGCGAATTAACAAGAAAATGCTTCGGGGTTGAGACTCGCAATTCAACTGGCTCAAAACAAATGAATTCCTTATTCGTCCACAAATGTATATTTTTAATCTAAAACTTTGGCCACAAGTTACGGAAGATTTGCCTTGCCTTTCAATTTATTAGTCCTTAAAAAAGTGTGAGTCGGAATTTTCCTCACCATTTAAATTCATTTTGTTCAAGCACTGTTAACGTACTTCACTTCAGATTTATAGCAACATTACATCGTCCACATCATCTACGGGTGCTTGTAAGGATGCTTGGTGAGCACCCTTTTGTTTTATTCTATTTACGAAAAATTATATTTACTTATGTATATTGTTTTTGTTGACCTTTGTTTTTTTAAACGACACAGGTTGCACATTATTCAAAATTTATTGAATCGCATCATTTTTTGATAAATTCTATTTTCGTGAGGATGTTTACTCCTCAGATATTTATATGCATGACCCGTATATTTTTTTTTTGTTACTCATGTTTGTCATGCTAATACCGCAGACTGAGGCCTTTGATCGGGTGGATAGCTACAACATCAATAAAACATCACAGATTTAGTGTTCAAGGGTTTCAGCAATAAGTTTTTTCTCGTGATCACTCAGAACCGAATTTTTTCCATATCTATTTAAATTTTTCCCATGAAACAAAACTTCTTTTGAAACATTAATAACGTCCAGTTGAAATAGTCCGTGTAAAAGAAAACGAAGATGAATAAAAATGTTATAATGAATTGTTAAAAGATAAACTCGGTCTTTCCTTTCATTAACCCTGATCGGGTATGGGACCCTCGACGATGGCAGGCTACTCCGCTAACATGGGCTAGCCATTGTGCGCGCTCTTCCCTTTTTCTTTCGTTAACAGGAGCTCTTGCCGGGTCGAGTGGCCTTCTGCTCCCGTGCCCTTTTATGATATCGAGTTATGTGATGCCATTGCATAAGGCTATAGCATAAATTGGTTAAGTTTGTATTCCTCATTTGATGGAAAGAGTCATACAAAGTACTATTGTATGAGTCTTTCTGTATGAGTATTTCACTCAAATGGGAAATACATGGCCAAGTCTGCATTAGAATCTTGATCCGGAGGGTGCGAGGAGGCACTGCTTCCACCTGGATGCCCCACTCTTATTTGTGGGCCATAAGTATCGTTGTTAACGACGAAGTCAATGTAAGTCCATCCGTTTCCTCCGGGCCCAATTTGTTGTCCAAACCAGCAATTTCCTAGCCCTTAGTAGGTTACCTCGGCCTCGACACCAGTCGATCGGCATGATAACATGTTTAATTCGTGAATACGGAATTCTTTTGTAGCGGGTCCTTGTGCTACGGGGAAAGAACCCGCCCCACGACACCGCAACGCTAGCCTGCCAGCGCATTCACGCGTCCCCAAACAAAGCCAATCTCGGCGGATTTCAACACCCTCTTCCGCCGAGGCAGCAGACCATCGCTGCAGTCCTTAACGGACATTTATCCACCCAATTTCACTACATTAGACCAACGGATCAAAGTGCACTAAGGCTGAATCCCATCTCCGGACTCGCGATAAATTTTCTACTCAAATCTCATAGTGCCTACAATTCGCGAACCTTTTTCTTGCACTTCCGGGATGATTCTTCCCGACAGCATCTCTCTTGTCATATCTTGACATACAATTAGGGTATAGGCGCATAGCGATTTCTGATAATTTAGGTTGAGCGCAGAGTAAAAAAAAATTATACTATGGTTGAGGTAGTCCTGTACCTGTCCCATTACTACATCCTCTGAAAGTTGCTTGGCACTCGTAGATTAAATGTTGATACAAGATCAGTCTTTCTTGAGCCCACAGTCTTTTTACGTGGACAATATTTTATTTTATATTATCTTCTTCTTCTTTGTAGCACTACAGCCCCTCTCGGGCCTTCGCTTAGAGATAGTTAGAGTATCTCATTTTCATATTGATTTTTTCGGAAGTTGGTTTGGTCAGTACCGTGCTCCCGTGTGATATGATCTGATTAAATCAGTACATACCACCACTGAGTGAACACTCGTAGTCTGTCCAAAAAATCCCCTGAACTAGATCACGTTGCTCCCAACGAGATTTGAGCCTGGGATCTTCGGCTTATGCGTTCATGCTCTAACCACTAGACCACACAGACTAACAAACTAACTTTTATATTATACATTTAGGTAAATGAGAGGAAACATTTGAATGACTTTTTGAAAATATCTAGCAAACAAATTCATAACTTTTCTGAACCAAATGACAGCCGCCAATGCATTTTCCTAATATTAATTTCACCCATTGGGTAGATAGAGCATAAACTAGCCCCTCTAACTTAGCACACTAAGTATTCATGAGGCAGTTAAAAGAAAACGTTGTAAAATACGAGATAATTAGTAATATTTGGATTTTTGCTGCTTTCCACTTTGCAACATGGATATTTCCTAGACCTTATACTAAAATTTGTTTATGCCTAGAAAATCTTCATCTACCTTTCTCCAAAAAAAATCAAGTAATTATTCTAATAAGCGATTTGCTTACAAATAAAACCTCTTCAGCAAAACAGACGATTTCAATTCGAAAGAAATCGCTCCCATATTTATACTAATGCGATAAAAGCTTTGATAAAAAATCGAATGAAACGACATCTAAAAATTCCTCACAATAAATTAAAATAATCGAATTTCAACACCTCATCGCTTAGCTACTATAGAAGAATTAGTTTAATATGCAGCGGCGCCAAAGGGTTAATTGGCTACACACTCTCATTGAAAAAACAGCATCAGCAAACACAAAAAGCGTGAACCAACAGCACTCCAACTTTTATTTCAATTTCGTATCAGATCTTGCTCCAACTTATTGACATCTCAAGTGGCTTTGGTGGTACGGTACATTGTCTTTCTAAAGAAAGATACTTGAGCTGCAAGACTGTTATTGCTTAGCTGCTTCGACATCGTGTACGATTGCTGCGGCCACGGGTACTTGACGATCCGTAGGCGTTGAAAATGTTTTCAGTTGTTAAGCTAACTGAATAAAGTAGCATCAATTGAGAACAAATTAAGCTAGATTCTGTCCCGAATTACATGACGCGCAACACCATGTGTACTAAATGTTCTATATGTATTCCAGCAAGATGGGAGATGGAAGAAAAAAATCAGTTCATTGAGATTTTTCAAAAGAGCTCTTCGTGGAGTACATTGATAATGCGCCAGCATCTATTGAAAGTGTTCTACAGTAGATTTGTTTATATGATTTAAATTATGAAGAAATTGGAGTGTATCCTGCAAGTGCAAATTCTGCTCGTGCTTAAAGGATTAGAGTGCATTTGCACGAAAAGCGTCAGATATGTACGAGCGCTTTCAAAACGATTCCATCAAGGCTCGCCGTTATCTCTTCTTCCGTACAACTCTGTTATCGCGGAGTAGCTTCTTCGACCAGGACTACACTCCGTGCATCGTACGTATGAGTGACCTCTAACCAGTTCGGTTGAAAAGCGTTCCGTAAAATGCAACTCGACTGCATAGCGCTGTCATGTCAGTCCCGGTCCGAACTCCAGCTCCGAGCTCCAACTCCGATTCCAGGCATTTCCTCTATTGAATTCGTCGCTATCACCTCATCGAATCTAATGGACATTTTCAATTTCCTGTGAAATGAATTTTTCATGACACCGACGACGGCGACGGGTTTTAGCTATTTTTTACACTTCGTCGAGTTTAAAGGGGTCGCTTCTCGCTCGTTCGTTCGCTGGCTGTTACGGATGAATGGCAGGGCGATGTCTGCGAGGAACACGCAAACGAGCTTGCAAGGTGCTGAAATAATCAGAACGGACGCTATCAAGGGGTTATGAACTTACATGCAGATCGAGCGCAAGAGAAACGCAATTGGAAAATTTCCGCGGATAGTGCAAAAACGCGCGGAGCCGCGATAGCGCTGAGAAATGGTGGAGTTGCATTTTAAAGACAATAGCAGGCATCGCCGAGCATGGCGTGCTAGACAGGCCCGTCAAAAACATAAACTCCCACCATCGCGTTTCAGAAACAATTGGCCGCGGTGGATCAAATCAAATTGCCAATGAAATATCCTGTTGGGGGAATGAGCACGAGGCGCTGCAGGATGTGTCCGATGGGTGCGTTGTTTACCGGGAATTGTGAATTCGATTCAACAGAGTGCAACCAAAACACAAGTCTCGGTATCGTACGGAACTCGACATGGGGTAGATAAAACATCTGAGTCCAAGGGTTGTCGAGGCAGTTCCAATGGAATACTGAAGGACTTAATCAGACAAAGAAAACAAAATGTGCTTAATCTGAAAGCAAATAAAATTTACTTAAACTCGAAGCAATAGCTCTCTGCACCTTACAATCTGAACAAGTAAAATAGCTCGTCTCTGGTCTGAAATTCACTTTGCTATTTCGATATTGATTTCGGGAATATTTCTAATTGGCGTTGAAGGAATTGCTGAGGGAAATTATGTCCATATGGCAACTCCAGTTGCGTACTATATCCATTCTCCATCGAAGGAAAGGAAAAATCAACACCACCGCCGCTGCTGCCACGCCAATTTGAATGAAATGGATACGACAAGGTTTTCCAGCTTCACTCACACTAACGAACGAATGAGCGCACAGCTTGAGTTTTCCGGCTCGATGGCTGATAAACCGACACACAGTTGTGTCTGCATTTTATCCATGTATGGATATACGAGTATCCCCATTGCAAAACAAGAGCGAAATATCCACTGCACAGTCCGCACAATGAATGTTGGTACATCTAGTTTTAGTCTGATGTATGTATATTATGGAGATTGGATGATATGGTGTCCTTTTAGATTGTGATCGAGTGGGCAAATATATGGAGCAAGAGAAAAAGTACTAATACATAACTTTCTCAGAAATGATACATAAAATTATAATAGTTGTTAATATTTTCATTTAAGAAAAGATTCATTTCGGGCTCCAATTATTAATTATTAACGGATCTCTTAGTTTATATTCTTTTTTAACTAAGAACGGTGGAATGCAATTCTGCTTGGGACAAAATCTTATAAAATTTCAGAATAAATACTAGAAATATATTTTCCCATATTTAATGTGATTATAGTTAAAACGACAAGCAAATGCACCTTCAATGAATTTGTAGGGCGAGCTTGGTAGATTGCGATGATAAGCTGTCCCTGTATTACTTGCCACCACCAAAGGTCTGACTCGCAGCCAAAAAATAACAAAGTAAAAGGCTCTTCAAGACCGCAATCAATGAGGAGGGACGCACAGAGCCTAGTTCAAATCTATAGTTTTTTTACAAAATTGAGCAAAATGGAAATTAATGGATAGGAAAATAAAATAGAGCAAGAATTTCACCCTCAAGCTGTTTTTCAATCGAATTTAAATATCAAGTGACAAAATAAAGCTGCGACTGGTTTCCCCTTAATTTTTCATAGATTTCAGAGCAAATGTTTTACCACCCATGTGCTGAACAATGAGCAATAGTTAGATCCTTGTTCTTTGTAGCACTATTGCCCCACCCAAGCCTTCGCCTCCTGCAATCAGCAGCTTCAATTATCTGTGGCTATCAACCGCATTCCTCAAATCCACACCCCGAGCAGCAATGAGCTAGTTGGCCATCGTTTTCTTGACTTTCCTACTATCCTCCACTCTTCTGTTTTTTTCACGATATAATTTATTAATATACACATTGTTGGTCTATATTCAGCTTTCGCAGGTTTTTGATTGCTGAGACCATTGGCTAGTTAAATATTTTCATGAACTTGTACCTGTATACGAGTATTTACCCTCTAGTTTCGCTTTGCTTATCACCCTCAAATTATGTGTTTAGAGCCCTTGGGTGATCCACAACTCCATGAGAACTATACTCTAGAACCATTTGTTTTTGAACAACTAATTTGCATTAGTCTGGAAAGACTGATATAGCTCAAGCAGCTGGATCATGGCTTGGAACATAGCAAAGAAGTGAAAATATAGTTTATATTACACTGTATTGATAATGTCCAAAACGTCTTTTGTGCAGATGATGCTACTAACTTCAAAGTTTTTAGTTGCTTGTCAATTTTTTCACTGCACAAATATATTTTTCATAAAATGCAATTTGATTTTCTGCCAAATATGATTTATAACCTGGACATCATACAAATTTTTTAACTTAACTATTATTTGACTTAATTCTCGAAAAATTGGAAAATGGCAGCTTCTTTTTCATACATTTTTGAACGCCGCACGTTTTGGTAGAACGTTTGATCAAAGGTTGTTAGAAAAATCGTTTAACTGCTATATCTCTTTTTTATGAAAAATCATTCTTTCTCCGAATACTTAACTCGTGTGTAACATAAAAGTAAAAACAATAAATTTTTTACAAATTCAAACAATTGTTTGCTGAGCGAACTATTTATGTCGTCAATTGAGGAAAAAATGAAAGAACGGGGACTAATAATGTTTTTTGTTCTTTCTCGGCTGTTTTCACCTCTCTTTAACGATACTAAATAAAAGAAAATCTTCCGTTTTATTAGGTGAATATTAAATTTTTATTGAATTGCATACGGGCGTTTCAAAAGGAACGTCCTTTCGTCTTCAATGCTTTTCTACTTAGTAGTAAAACTTGCAGCTAATCCACTTTGAAGCATCGTGTAGCTTCCACTTTCAACTAGCGTGCGGTTTTTTCGTTCAGCGGTAAAATTTTGCTGGGAGATATTTTTGACGGTTAATTCATGCTTGATGCCTTCACGCTTTAAGAGACTTGAAAACTCGCTGTTATCGCCCTCCTTTCCGTTATATGTGTGTAAGGTTTTAATTTTTCTGCCTGTGTAATTTTCGAGCATACTTTTATATTCTTTAAGGTTTTCCACCACTTCACCATATCATTTCAAAAAGTATACTTCGCACCACTATGCCTTTCCATTTATGAACGTGACAACACATTTCGATTGACTGTGTGATTGAATGCGCATCGGTCCAAAAACGCCTGAATGTATGAGTTCTAGTAACTCAGTAGACTTCGGTTCTGACTTCAGATATGATTTTTCAGATTGCTTCCCTATATCGCGTTTTCGTTCTTTACATTTTGCTTCGTTTTCGCGCCTCGTACTCTTCGATTAGTTTAGTTTTTAACGACTCTTGGCTTGGTAGTTTATCCCGCACTTCGATCACGATTCTGAATTGTTTTTACTCTTTCGGCAAACTTTATAACATCAAAATTGTAACGAGGTCGTCCATCACATCCATGTCCATTTCATGAATATTGTCGAGGATGTCAAAAAACGTTTGTAAATAACGGTGCATGCTATCGCTATTTTGCATTTTAAGCAGTATCAGCGATTTTAGTAAATGTGCTTTACACGCGGGTTCTTTAGACATGTATACACTTTTAAGCTTGACACATTAATCTTTTACGGTCACACAATGGTTTACCTGCCTAAGCTCCATTGCAGGCACACTCACGTCAGGCTTAACGCATTTTCTTTTGACATATTTCCAAAAATGTTTTTGATTAGCAATGCTTGAACTTGAATCCACCAATTTTCATAACTGTCCTATCCAAAAGGATCAATTTTAATGTTCGCGTTGCTCATTGTACGAAAGATTTCACAGTTTTTGTTCCACTAATTTATTTTTATTTTCAATGCTTTGAATGATTCTCCTTTAATGAAATTCTTAGCTGTCATAAGTTATCTGAGAGTACTTTTTGGTAACAATGCAACAATTTGGTGTGAAATAGAGGTTTTTTTACTGCACCGTATAGTAAGTTACGTATAGGAAAGGACTTGAAACTTCGGGTACACTAATGTTAAAGTCCACACAATTGGTAGCATATGCTGATGACGTCAATATTATGGCACGTTCAATCTTAGATGCCAAAGGAGAATTTCTGAGTCTAAAATCACGGCCTACGAGTTAATCAAACTAATTCTAAATTTATGACTCAAATTAGGAAGAACACACCAGTCTGACAAGATATGACATTAAGAGACTATAACCTTGAAAACGTGAATAATTTCGTATGTCTGGGAGTCATCCTGAACAGGAGAAGCGCCCAAAAAGACGTGTTCAGACCCCCCATAAACGCCGCAAATATAGCTTATTACTCCGTACTTCCCATTCAAAAGTTCAGAGCTATGAGACAAAGTAAACTCCGTATTTACAAATCACAAGTCAAACCTGTTTTGCTATATGAAGGTGAAACATAGACCCTAACGAGCGAATCCGAAACGCAGTAGATACATTTGAACGCAAAGTGCTCGAGAAATTCTACGGCCCAGTGAAATAAGGAACGGAGTAGAGACTTCGTTGCAACAATGAGTTGCATGAATTATTTGATGATCTACCTGTATTTGATTGCGTAAAGTTATGCAAATTACAATGTGTGGGCCATGTAGAATGAATGAAAGAAAACTGTGTGACCAAAAGAACATTAAAGAGTAGAGCACAAGGCAGACATCCAGTGGGAAGATCGAAGACTCGATGGCAAGATACGATAGAAGCTGACAGCAGATCTTTGCTGGTAGTGATCAACTGGCAGACGAGGTCGTAGAACCATGATAATTGGAGGTGATTAGTCCTAGAAGCCGGCTGCGGTTATCGCATCATAGATGGTGATGATGACAGGAAAGGACCGAAGATATTATCGCATATACAGTGAAACATTTAATATATGTTTAAAATAATTTTAAGGATAAGAGGAATTCAGTACTGGATAAAAAAGTGCATAATGCGTATTTTATTTAAAACGTCTCTTTGATCCATTGATTGATTCAATTGTCTGTTTTCATGAAAAATACGAGTATAAGAAAGAATCCATTTTTTTGGTAAGTACCTGATCACTTTGTATACTGACCCCACTTTGTGTATTCAAATAGATCAATAATGAAGGAAACGAAACCTAGGTTTAGTCATTTTTCTTATCAAAACTTTGTTTCTATCGTAATTTACTTTATGAAAAGATATTGATCCTTAGAATTTTCAAGATTTTGTCTAATTTATAATTATTTTCTGCTTCTATTTTCAGGTAAGCATCTTTATCATATAAGGAGGAAAGAATTATGCAGTGGTATCAACACAATACTATGGTAATATCAACTGACTGTCGCATTTAAATGTACTTTGTTTAATTTTTTTCTATTTTATATCGATAATGAATTCACCAATCTTTGATTTCAAGACAATGTGTAGCATTAAGTAGACATTAAGTTAATGTGATTATTAAAAACTCTTTTCACGTTTAGTTGGTAGCATAAATCGAAAAGTCGCTTTCTAAAAAAAGTATATAATTAAAGATTATACGAGTGGAATGAAAATGTATGTTTCATATGCTTTTTTGTAAAGGGTTTTCCAATAAGAGGTGTTATTTTGAATAGCCCGCTATTTCGGTAGATGTCACTTTTGAAGCTGTCATTTTTTAACATTTGGCAAGTAAAAACTACGCCATTAATAAGAATGGAACGATACTTGCTACAACAACGCATTGAAATTATTAAAAATTATTATATAAATAGAGTAAACTTGGCAGAGATGGTTCGTAAAACTTGAACATTTTTGGGTCTTCGTGAAGCACCTTGTCGGACTGCAATACAGAAATTGGTGGAAAAATTCGAGCTGTTGGGACAACTTAGTGATGTGAAGAATAAAACCCGTGTCTATCACTCAAGAACAGCCGAGAATATTGCTGCTGCAGCCGAAAGTGTTGAAGAAAACCCAGGTTTGTCCATTTCTCGTCGTTCTTTGGAACTAGGCATTCCGCAAACGTCATTACACCGTATTTTGCATAAACATTTGGGTCTAAAACTTATAAAGTTCAGTTAACACAAGAATTCAAGCTGGCCGATCATCAACAGCGTCGTGTCTTTGCTGATTGGGTCCTTGAAATGCATGGAAATGATCCGGAATTCCATCGAAAAATCATCTTGAGTGATGAGGGCCATTTCCACCTCGGTGGCTTCGTCAACAAGCAAAATTGTCGCATCTGGGGCTAAGAAAACCTAAAATTTATTGTTGAAAAATCTCTCTATTCTCAACGTTTGACTGCTTGGTGCAGTTTATGGTCCGGCGGAGTCATTGGACCTTACTTTTTCAAAAAATGAGGCTGGAACAACAGTTGTGGTGAATGGATTGCGCTACTGAGAGATGAATAATGATTTTCATGGCCGGAATCGGATGGTATTGATCTGAACAACGTTTATTTTCAACAAGACGGCGCTACGTGCCACACAAGCAACGAAACCATTGATCTTTTGCGGGAAAGTTTCCGGACCGTGTTATCTCTCGAAGAGGTGATCACAATTGACCACCGAGATCTTGCGATTTAACACCTTGCGACTTCTCCTTTGGGGCCACGTGAAAGAGAAGGTCTACGCCAACAGCCCAGCGTCGATTCAAGACCTCAAAGATGGAATTCGTGAGGCTATCGAGGACATAGGGCAGCCACTTTGCGATTTGGTTATGTAAAATTTCATGAAAAGGATATGGTTTTGTAAGGGTGGTCGTAGTGGTCATTTGCCTGATTTTATTTTCCGCTATTAACGCCATACCTTTTTTCTTTATAATGAAATAAACATTCGGTCATTTAGGTATATTTAAAAATGGGATTTTTCTTTTAATATCAAAATAACACCTCTTATTGGAAAACCCTGTTGTATAGGATATATTTATTCAGATTTTGGCTTTTAAGCCACTGTTTTTTTCCTTTATCTTTTTGAGCAAATAAAATTAGTAGATTTCTTTGACTTAAAATTATTATTTATAATTGACGTTCAGAACTTACGAAGATCATTCATATTAATTGATCATATTGGTTTTCTTATATGTATCAAATATCACTCAGTTGAATTTCTTTCTTCATTTATTGTTGATTGTCGTATTATTATTATTTATTCGCTTCATTCTCTTCGATTATGTATGAATATATAGGGTCTGCCAATAAGGATGCTTGAACTTTGTCAACTCTTGAATTCATTTTCCTTGGAGCTGTTGCAATTTAGCACCCTAGCTCCCTTCTATCTGTGAGCGATTATTTGCTCACCATGATTATCGATATCATATGATTTTGCTTGTTGAAAAAGTGCCACTGAATATATACCACAGCATATGGTGCTAATAAGATGGCTACCCTGCATATTATGCTGGCACAGTACAAGAGTTCCTTGATCAAGAATACCTCGATGGTTGAATTGGATGGAGTAGTACAATTTCGTGGCCTGCCCGTTCACCTGATTCAAACTGTCAACGTTTATTTTACTAGGGAGCCTTAAAATAAAAAAAGCACTCCAAACCCATTCAAAACTTAAAAGAGCCGCGCCAAAGAATTCTAAAAGCCACTGAAGACATCAATTCGACAATAGACGCCGGTTCTCTTATGCAAAACTTCACAGAAAGCCTAGCTTCGTATAGAATGCTGTAAAAAATATAGTCCAATCTTCAGAGAACTGAAGTGTCACGCATAACCCATGATATTTTACTTTGGTGGTTTTTGCTTTTGCACCTGTTGAATCGTACAAAATGCAGCAGAATTTAGTATACCTGATTTTACTCTAGTCCAAAAACTCGGACAGTAGTTTTCAAATCGCGGCAATTTCGCATTAATTACAAACTGTTTTAAGGTCATATTTTTCCTACTAGAAGAATAGACAAAGAAAATAAAAGTAATTTAGGACTATCATAGAGGAAAACTGCTTTCAAAATCATTATTGAAAAACTGAAAAACAGACAATCTTAAACGTTTTAAACTCTGTTCCTAATATTTCTGTAACTAAAAGCACATTATTTAAATAAACGAAGCACCATCTTCAGAAGGAATACGTTTATTGGACTTCCATCCTGATGTCACAGAAATGTTTCAAAGTCTATCCCGCGAAGCAGAATCCTTTCAATTCGACTTGTGTTTTTGAAAAATTGCTATTGTGAATCAGATCACTTAGATCTTTTACTTTTGTAGATCACGTACGTCACAACTCGCCAACTTTTAGCCATAAAAATCTAACAAGTCTAATAGAGAGAAAAATTCTTCTGTCAGGGTTTTGCACTCGACCTCTGAAATGCAGACATTTGCATTACGTTGCTGATATAAAAACTCAAGAAATACTTCTATATATGAAAATTATTGTTTTTTTGGTAAATAAAAATTCAAATTGGCATATCTTCGCTAAATACAGATCGATTCTGATTGAACTTACAGACTGAAATAGTCTAATACTTATTAAACCACTCTGGTACAACATTTTATTGAATTTAAGCGTACTTATCGAATTTAAATGGCGAAAACGTGTAATTCATAAATTCTACTAGTATGATGAAAGTTGAGCAAATCTTGACTTCTGAGTTATTTGTCATCCAATCGTGAGGGGACACTATTTTTCTCGTTCTTTTGCTTCCCCTGCCTATCCCGTTATCGATATTGCAATTTTAACTGTTATCAAAAGATTTCACCCAGACCTTTCATTTGATATACCACTTCTGTAAGAAAAATTGTTTAAGAGGTCATATCATTATATGGGGAGATCTCCCCTAAAATCCTTCGTGATTTTTCTTGACTCTGAAACTATTATGAACAACTACTTCTGAGGCGTTCACAAGATTTGATGACTCTAGCTTCTCGAATTCCTGAGAAAACTTTCTGTAATGCACTGATGGACATTCAGGTACCGATTTTAATGGGCTGTTGGGAAATTTTGTTTCACTAATCCTTAGAAAACCATTGAGTTAGGCCTTTGTGAGCATGAGGAAATAGACCTTCAGAAGTCAAAATTCCATCCACTTGAATTTTTAACTTTATTTTTTTGCTCTTAGGTACAACAAGAAGGTTACCCTTAAATTGTATAAAGCTGCATTGTCAAGTATGTGCATAATAGATGCATACATTCTGAAAATTTCAGAAAAATTGAGCCGTTAGCAACAACAGTGTAATATCCTTGTACGTGTTCAAACCCTTCTGACAGGAGTATTCTCTTGCTAATTTAACGTTTTTTTTTAGTTATATGCAACCTCAATCGATTTGCTCTATTACAACCAAAAAAACTGGATTAACTCCCCACGCTTGTGCCCTAAGCCCTAGAAAATCGTAACAAACATTCACCTTCAACATTCAAGCAATAAAGACTTTCAATTCTCACAAATCCTAACCGAAAAATCAAAGATTTAATTAACACTTTTGCATCTTAATTCTAACTCCAAACCCTTCCACTCAACTCATTCCATACATTTTTCACACGACAAATCACCTTTCAGCGTTAGCAAACTACTGACTGGGAGTGTATGTAAATAATATGTAGATGCACACGTATATACATAAGAGAGCGAAGGTTGGCCAGTGCATGTTCGCCAACAAAAACACTCAATGGTGCTGCTGCCATACCGCATGGAGGAGCAGCAACATGGCTATGAGAAATGGCAGAACGGAGCAACACACACAGGACACCGCTAGCAACATGAGACTTGGAGTGACTGAAGTGTAACTCACGTTCGGCTCACGGGATGGTCACGGGCGGTATTGATGTTGCTTGGGTCTTGGGAAATGTTTAGCGGGAAAAACGTAGTGTGTGGGGTGTTGCCAGCCTGCTCTGCTTGCATGCTCGACTCTGCTCTGCTTTCATGATGATGGTGATGATGACGATGACTGGCTGCCTGTTGGTTGGTGGTGCTTTTGCTTTTTTCCATCTAAACTTTTAGTGTTTTCATGACATTCGGGAAAATCAGACCTACTTGCGGATCTATCTAACCGTTGATTCGCTACTCGATTCTGATTCGCGAACAATAAATACGTGTTGACTGACTTTACGCGAGTAGTATTCGGAGCGCATGTTGCGACTTGTCTTATTGGAATCATCATTCTAAGCTTAATTATTAGACGTTACTGAGCCGTTGGACGTTGGCGGGAGCTTTTGAATATTTTTAACTCTAATTCGAATTTGCTGATTTGAAAACGCAACGTTGCGCTGGTTTTCTTGCAAGACGTGAATAAATTATTGTCTCCCGCCGTGCATCCTATCAATTCGCGGAATCATCTGATTCGCGACTTTCGCGCCTGTTTTTTTATTGAATGGAAGACGCAACGTCGGCGACCAACTTGCAGAAGATCAAACCTGTTCTTAACCTTGAAATAAAAATTAAGGCAAAGACGACCACGGCTAAGAAGACGACAAGAAGGTGACCGATTGTTAGTTATCGCGTGACACATTTACCCAGCAACATTTTTTGAAGAACGCTTTAAACGGTTCATCGGCGTTACGGGATCTTGTGTTTGGGACACATTCCGCCGTTTTCTGTCACGTGTTCGTTCGACTATAGATTGCAGATACACACGGAGAAACTGAGAGCGAGTAAGGAGCAGATACATCGAGTATCGAACGCTAATAAATAAATAATAAATCAAGTTTGCAAAAGTTTTTCGTGAGTTTGGCGCGAAAGGTGGTTCGATTTTGTCGGTGCGATTCAAAAAGCGATAAACGATGGATAAGAACGGATAGGAGGAGCAGAACGATTAGATTAGAAGTGGACAATCGATTGGTTTTTGTTTGTTTGTTTATTTAATTCGAACGGGAATTATGTGAAAGCATTCGGTATGTTGGTGGATTTTTTGAGTTTGCCGATTCCAATTGACCTTCTGTTTCGTTTGATAAATTAGCGCTTTTTGATGATTCGATGTTGTGAACTGAATAAAATTGAAGTGAACTGTGGATAATCAAATTAATTAAAACTGATAAGAGATTGTCGTGCTGATGATTTTATGGATGGTGATAATTTCGGCTTGCTAACAGCAAATAAAACCTACGTGATAATATTACTCTTAATATACCCTCCGAATAGGCATTTGGGCTTTGCTCATTTAATTTAATGTCAAGGATACGTCAGAAGATCGTATCGGAAAATATTCTCCAAGCATATCATTCAGTCATCACTGCGTTAGTTAATATTCATCTGTTTATGAATGCTAAACAAACAAACCAAACAATAACCCCCATTTCGAGAATCACATTAAACCGGTGAATTAATTATTTCAGTGTTGTGATTAGTGCCTACAAAGGCACTGAAACATGATACAGGTGATTATTAGTATTAACAATCCTGATAGTCCTCTTCCTGCCATTCGTAGTGCTTGTAATAATGATATGAATACAACGTGAGCCACCGTTTAACTGTTCTCATTCCACAGTTCGTTACATATTTTCAGTTTCCGTGAATAAATAATAGATACTGTTATGTTGATATGTATGTGGATGACACAGCGGGAGTGCGTGGAGCCTGTTTTACAGTTTTCTGATATTCACATTTGTATCTAGTAGTAGTAGTAAGCAGCAGCAGCTCTGTTGTAGCTTTCCTACATTATCCTAATTGGTTGTGATTTATTTTATGTGTAAGGTGGATTAGGACTTGTTAACAAATTTTATTAGAACGAGTGTTAGAAAGAGAACGAATTTTGTTGATATAACAAATTCCACGTGCAGTTTAAGAAAAGGTAATTGTTATTTTCTCCTGTTACGTTTTTAATGAAAATAGGAGATAAGAGAGGATTTGTTTACTTGATTAGCTTATTAAAGTTATTTGAAGCTAGTCTTACAATTTTTACTTATGATAATTTGTGTTTTGTGAATACATTCGAAATGATTGAAATTATTGAACCGATATAAATTCTCATACGGAAGAGATTTTCAATATCGAAGATAATTGTTGAGAAATTTAAAGCGAATTTAAACATATAGTAAAACTTATATAAACCTATTGACCGCAAGGGCAGTCTAAAATTGAACATATCTATTCAACAAATCAATTTTCTCATGATGACAGTAAAAAAATGCATATGAGACAAAAACTAAAACTGACACAATCGACAATCACTCTAGCACTACCTCCACATTCCTTAGACTTAAGATATGGGAAAACAATGCTTAGATAAACGTTCATGATAAAATATAAAAATTTAACTTTTTTATTGTTAGAATGAATAAACGGTCATGGAGAAGGAATGTACATGTATGCTACAGATTTGACGGAGTTAAGTGCTGAATTGCGAAGCACCAGTTAAAAATGTATTTATTTTCAAAATGGAATAAAATTATAATTTCCTTTATTTTCATAATAACATATCACCGATCATTCAAGTTTAAGTATGAAAGTGTCAAAATATTCAAAAATCAAAACCATAAAGGAAATTAATGAATATATGCACATATGGCGTTGTATTCAAGTGTACTAAAGTATTGTTAAATTTTAATTTGTTTTTCTTCAATAAATTTTTGCAATATTTTTAGACTTTATTCGCCCAATGATTCATCATTTTTTTTAGAAATTAAAAGTTTTGTTTTAATTTTGCGTTATATATTGCCCTACGGTAGTGCAAGCTTTAATAGCAGTAAGTTATAAGTGAAGAAATTAAAAACAAAAAACACTATTATTTCCGTAAATGGGTTCAAAATAAAGCTGCTTTATTTGCTCTCAAAAACGACAATACAGATTGGAAAAGGACTAAGCTGATAACGATTTCTCGGTGTTTTAAATGGTGCGAGTATTTAAAAACTCCTTTTTTTGCTTTAGCACTTTAGAAAAGGTAGTTTGCTCAACGTCAAATCCAACAGGAGTATTTATAAGAATAAAATACGTTGGAGGACATAGGATACCCTAGCAAATAAAAAGAAGACTAAAATGAAAATACTAGGGGACTTCGGTAATTCTAAAAATCTTTATAAAGAAGATTACTAGATCATCCGTACACAAGAGACGTTTATAGTGAATTATCATTAACTATTCATGCTAGAGAAAATATGAAAAATAATGGCGAGGGGAATAAATGGAGAACTAATTGACTTTCTTTTAAACATGTACATCACTTTGCCGTGTTTCTTGAATTTGTTCGTTGTTGGTGACTGTATATTGTAAGTTAAGTACAAAATCCTTCCAACAGGAGCAGAGGTCTGTCCACCCGACATGTTTTTTGTTTGCTTTGGCACTACAGCCCTTTTCGTGCCTTCACTTAGCGGAAGTTAGTATATCTCACTATCTTGATCGAATGTATCGGCACACGATATGATCAGTACCACGCTTTGGCCGTAGATCCATCCACCCGTGATATGTTCCAATTTTAAACCAGACCGCATCACAACTGAGCGGGATTATAGTCCGAGCGAACAATCAATCAATCATCTAAAAATCACATTTCAAATTAAAAAAACGAGAAATTGAATTATGATAGGAAACACATTTAACAAATGTATTTAAGTTTCCGCTATTGTTTTAAGCTTTCCTGAGATCCATTTACTTGTTAAAAAGATTCTGCATGTAGACACAGTAAGGACGATGCTTCACACTAATCCATTTGCTGTTTCGTGCTTGTCGGTCCCTACTGTGATGACGTGAACGTTAATTACTTTTTTCTGGACCCCAGTAAGGAAGAATGTTACACGAAAATTGCAGTTAAATTGTAGCAATAACATAGATAGATCACATACGAAGGCGGTTCAATAAGTACCCGTGTTAGAAATGGAGACACCATTTTTTCAAAAAAAAAAAAATATTTTTTTATTTTTCAACATAGTCTCCTTTTAGAAAGAAATACTTCTTGCAACGTTCCTGCCATTTTTTTAACCCCTCCAAAAATTGGGATTCTTCAAACTCGTCAAAATACACCTCTGTCTCGGTGAGGGCGTCCATGTTTGAACTAAATTTAGTTATTTCTTCATGTTAAGGAACAAGAAAAAGTCGCATGGAGCCAGGCTGGGTGAATACGGGAGGTGCGGCAGCAATTCGTAACGTGATTCATGCAGTTTGGCGGCGACAACTCCCGATGAATGTGCTGGTGCGTTATTTATCATGGTGAAACAGCACTTTCTTTTTCGCCAAATGCGGCCGTGTCTCCTTCAATTTTTTGTCAAAGCGGTTTCCTTTTTCTAGAAAATCCATGAGGATGACGCCGTTCGCATTCCAAAAAATCGTAGCCATGACGTTTCTGGCAGGTGGGACCGTCTTCGCCTTCGAACGATACAGCTCTTTTTCCATCTCAGCAAAAATCACGAAATACGTCTTACTCGAATGGCTACCAAATCTGAAATTTGTTTTATCGTCGTTTGAAAGATGGCAGCACACGAACTTCCCGCAGTAACGCTGGTCTGTCATGTCGTCAAACGTGGGTACTCATTGAACCAAACTCGTAAATTTTAGCTATGGTTTTTGTTGAAATGATGATAAATTAGTATGGATCTGACTTTTTTTAAATATTATTTAATTTTTATTTGAAAGTTGCTATGTATTAGAATATTTTGTGTTCCTATCCAAATTTCAAATTTTATTGGGTTTCAGGATATCCCTCCAATTTTATCGTGGAGAACGAGAAATTGATAAACTCACCCTTAGAAGCACCAATCAAGCAACCAAAGCTACCCTCGCGATATGATCAGCAGGTTTTTGAAAGCTTTCTTATCGCAGCAACACTACTCACCTTTTGGCCCCTTAGTCTCCCACTAAAAACGATATCGGTTCAGTGATTGTTCGGCTTTTTCTTGGTATCCATACCTTACTTTTCCTAGCATCACCTATTTTAGAAATCCGTTGTTCAAAATGTTTTCATAGTAGAGATCTCGGGCAAAAATACTTCACATCACATAGCTTTCTCACATGCGACTTATGCATAACAAAATTAGAGCTGAAATAAATCTGTCTACCTATGCAATGACAATAAAAATCCCATTGGCACCACCAATCGGAAAGGCAAATTTTTTATACAATAGGTATCCGCCCTTATTTTTAAAGCAAATAATAATTTGGTTGGCTTACATGTTGAAAGTCAAACAATGTTTAAGCAAAATCTTCTGTTGCAAACATACTTCTAATTTAAGGCATACTAAACGTTTTCATGAAAAACATTCAACTTTTCAGTTGTTACTAAAATAGCGAATTGCGCTTATTTTATGAAGTTTGGGGGCCGCTATTATGAATTTATTCATTGGGTTTTAGATTATTTTGAAGCATATCAACCTCAGATATCTCATCAATCACTATGCCGAATCTCGTTCAAATCGGAGTTTGACTATAGACAGGGCAAAAATATTAAATTCTTAATGAAAATGGCAGCTAAAAATATTAAGTTTGAAATTTTCGACTTTTTTATTTGTCATCCGGTTTCAATAGTGCAGAATACAAGAACTAAACTCATTATAATCCCAAGTTTCATCAAAATCCTTTAAAAAACATGGCCGCTAGAGGGCCACAAAAATCTGAAAAAATCGCATATTTGAACCGCGGTCATTTTGAAACTTACGTTTCGATGATCACCAAAATTACAAAATCTTCAAATCGAATCATCTTCTATCTAAAAATCAAGTTTCATAGAAATCAAATAAAATTGTGAATTTTAGAAGCCTTTGAAATTTCAAGTTGGTTCTAGCCACCGTTTTGTTTTTTCGATACCTGACCTCTAATTTTTTTTCACTGTTCCTTAGAAATTTATTGTCTTCACCTAACTGCTGAATTTCATCAACATCGGTTGAAAGGCTTGATCACAACTATAATAACAAATTTTTGCACGTTTTTCGATATTCGAGCGACCGCTCGTTTCAGACGGTTCCACTTTGGATTTTTTATTGTGAAATTTATCACACAGTTCATTGAATCTTTGTACTAAATTTCGTCCAAATCGGACCTTTACTTAGATCAGAACTGAAAGCTAGATTTTTCGTCTAAAGTAACGCCATTATGTTTTTGCTTAGCCGATTTAGCGGGGTAACGAACTCAGCTGAAATATTTACGGCGTACATCTTTCCTGAAACTTTGGTTGAAATTGAAGCCAAATTGCAGTCGCAAATTTCGTTATATCCCATATATATAAATATATGTATATATATATATATATATATATATATATATATATATATATATATATATATATATATATAAATATATGTATATATATTTTCGTAAGTGGCTCTATTTTGATGACCGCCACTATATATATATATATATATATATATATATATATATATATATATATATATATATATATATATATATATATATATATATAGTGGCGGTCATCAAAATAGAGCCACTTACGAAAACTTAAATCTTTTTTGAATAATTTTTCCTGCATAAAATTTTAAAAGATAAAATATGGTTAATATATAAATTTATTTCATATAAAACAAATTTAAATTCACTTTACAAAACAAAACAATTACTTTCGCAAAATAAATTCAAAACAAAATAAAATCTTCTAAAATATGTTGGTCACAAAAATAGAGCCACTAGCACAAACAGAAGGAATTCCTGGTTATATGAAACAATTACTAGCAAACTTGTTTTGAAAAATGGTTCCATTTCGCTTGCAATTCTCGAATCATACTAATACTTGGTTGCTCTACCTTTATTGTTGATCACTGCCGCACAACGTCTTGGGACAGACTCCACTAATTTTCGACACCGTTCTGTCAATATTGCGGACCACTCTTTTTGGATTATTTCCATAATTGTGATTTATTTCGGATATTGTACCTCCCTGCGGAATTTTTTAGATCATTCTATAAATTCTCAATCGGATTAAGCTCCAGCGATTGAGAGGGCCATGACATGAAAGAAATTTTATATTCTTTGAAAAATGTTCTCGCTTTTACCCGAAGTATGTTTCGGGTCATTATCTTGCTGAAAGATCCATATTAAAGGCATATTATCCTCAGCAAAGGGTGACATCACACTCTCGAGAATGTTGACATATCCTTCTTGGTTCAAGTTCTCTTTAATCCAGTAAATTGGAAAAACTCCATGCCATGAAAATGTCCCCCATAACTTTATATTACCACCTCCATGCTTCACGGCACTCTTGGTATGTTTTGGAGCTAATTCTGTATCGATGGTCTTCGAACGTAACGTCTACCATCAGAACCAATTAAATTTATTTTGGTCTCATCGCTCGATAAGATGCTTCTCCATTTCTTAATATCATCTTGACCGCTCCAATTTTTGTGGCATTTTGCAAATTCCAACGTCTTTCTGATATTATTTTTTTCTTAAAAGAGGGTCACGTCTAGCAGCTCTCCCATTCAAATTATTTTCCTGTAACCTCAGTCTAATTGTGCGTGCGCTTATTTCCAAACTCAATTCAGATTTAATTTCATTAGAAGACTTGAAAGAATCAGACTTCGAAGCAAGAATAATACGCCGATCTGTTTTTGGGGTCGTTTTCCTTATTGCCCCGATTTATGAAGGTTTAAGAGCATTTTGCACCATCTTTCTGGAACACCCGATAATCTCAGCAATATTTCGCTGTGATTTGCCTTCATCTTGCAAAGTTATTATCCTTATTCTTTCGCTAGATGTACAGTGCGGTCAGCGACCAATTTTTACTAAATTTCCTGTTTAATAGACAAACATAAATTCACTATTGTAAATAAGTAGCAACTTTACCTTTACTTGAACTGAAAAAAATATAAATTCCCAATTTTTTAGCCGGTCCAACATTTCCACTAATTATGGCTCTATTAATATGTCCAGACTGACTTTGCATTGACAGGTTTGCCGGTAGTTCCCCTAATTTTAGATTTGTTATGCATTTCTGATATTTCGCAATAGATGGCGAAGATAAAGCTATTTATGTTTTGTCATAAAATTGAGTTGATGTTTTGAAATCAAGGTGGCTCTATTTTGATGACCACCACTGTATATATATATATACGAGTATATATATATATATATATATATATATATATATATATATATATATATATATATATATATATATATATATATATATATATATATAGATATATATATATATATAAATTATATATATATATATATATATATATATATATATATATATATATATATATATATATATATATACATTGTGACAAAAAAGTACCCAGAAATTGCAACAAAATATTTAATTATTCATCAATATTTATTTTGTCGCCTTCAAAGTAATCCCCATCAGATGCACTACACTTACGCCAACGATTTTTCCAGTCCTCGAAACGCTTTTCATAAGCACTTTTTGGGATGCCCTTCAGCTCCTTCGGCGAGTTTTGTTTTACATTGTGACAAAAAAGTACCAAATAAAACGCAAAATATTTAATTATTCATCAAAATCACACGGAGCAAAATCTGGTGAATACGGTGGTTGATCGATGGTATTTTCACAAAACCACAAAAACAAACTGGTTGACAGATCCCGTTCATATTTGGCATAGTGATTAAGGACAGTCTTACCAACTTAACAAATATATATATATATATATATATATATATATATATATATATATATATATATATATATATATATATATATATATATATATATGGCTTTGAAGTCGTTTGTGATGATTCACGAATTTTTGACCATGATCTTTTTCGAATGACAAATGAAAATTCGGTGGATCAAATTTTTTTGTGTTAATTCATGCGGCACCCAAACGTCAAGCTGCTGTGTGTATCTTGCGTTATGCAAATGGTTCAAAACTGTTTGGTGATGGATATTCAGTTCCTTAGCAATGTCATAGCTGCTTATGTGTTGGTCTTCTTCAATTTTTTGTAAGATTTCATCGATTTTTTCAGTGATTGGTCGACCTGAGTGAGGTGTACCGTTGACATCAAAATTTCCAGAATGAAAGCGAGCGAACCATCTCTTGGCTATGGCTTTTGATAAAGTATCTTGACCGTTGACACCATACATTTTTTCACGAGCCTGCGATGCATTCTCACGTTGATCGTAGTGATATTGTAAAATATAACGAATTTTTTCAGAAATTTCACTCATTTTTAAATGAATACAACTTTTGACACGAATGACGAAATACAAAACTGTCCGTATGAAAATTGTAGGCTGGAATGTAACTTTTCAAACGCATGTCAGTTTGACTCAATCTGATTATTATTGCCCGATATATGACAACGAACACCATCTAGTGACAAAAAGGCGCAATACTTATTAGACTAGTATATATTACATTGAATCTTTTGCCAGTTTTGGGTATAAATACTTTTTCCAAAAATTTTAAGAATATTTCTGAGATTATTGAGAACAATGAATACCCCATACTCAAACTGAACTTGGCAATGTATGTGTTATCGAACTTAGAATAGTTCTACTTGGTTGTGATCTTTATAAGATTGAGTTGTTGATCTGTGAATTGTCGGCTGTTATTGAATGAGAATTTTTTTCTTAGCATGGTCAGTGTTTCATCGACGGATATAGACGTATAGAGGTTGCTGATGTCCAGTGACAAAAGTCGACAAGTGTCAGACAATGTTAAAGAGGTGATAGAGCTCGTTAGGTCACGGCTGTTCTTGAATGTGTGTTTGTCGTCAAGGCGCATGACATGAGTCATTATCGTTGCAAAGTAGCGTGCTAAGTGGTATGCAGGAGCTGAGCGGTAATTGACCACAGGCCGGAGAGGAATATTGGGTTTGTGTAGTTTAGGTTGTGCCTTAAAGGGCGGTGTGGATAGATTTGGTTTAATGTAGCGGCGCTTAGTATTAGGAGGAGTAATATTTTCCCTTGAATTTGAAACAATTGTATTTCATGTATGCTTCGATACAGCGTATATATGCGTCGATATGTTCAATGGAGATATTGCATTTTTGGAGGTGATCTCTTATTGCTTCGTTGGCTAAATCAACGAGGACGCTGGGCAAAAGAGCTGTGATGTCGAAAGAGATAAGTCGTTCGTCTTCCTCGATTTCTATGTCTTTAAACTTGTCGACAAAATTGTAAGTATTCTTAACTGAAAACCCTTCGATATTGTCAAACCGTTTCATCTCTACCATTTGGTCAATTTAGAGAAAGCTGAGTTGATGCTCTAAAATATTTTCCTCACTTTATCAGGTCATACATCAACGGCACTTGTCGGTTTGGTACTACGTTATCGCCATTTTATTTAGAGGACAAAGGCAAACTGTCAAATTATCTTCAGATTTTGATCATGCGTTCGTCATAATTGATTTTGATAATTCTAATAATCTTGTTTCTTTTGTCGGATTTCATGTAGAATACTTCGCGTTGTTTTAAACATCTTAAGGCACGATTGTTTCTAGCGCCTCTTTTAACATCATCGATAACTTGCATGGCCTTTTCTCTTATTTGGTTCTTAACATCTATTAGCTTGCATTGGATTGCAGATTAAGTATCTGCAATTACCGCAATTACAGGTGGTGATAATGGCTTATTTATTTATTTAAATTCCATTTAACAGATTAAACACAAACAGAAAAGAAAATTGATGCAAATTAGAATTAAGTGAATAGTTAATATATGAAGAAATTCAATGAATTAAAAAAAGTAAGTACGATGTTCAAAAAAAAAAAACATAATACATATAAAATGAAATTAAAGCAGTCTAATATTTACTCCAACTGAGTTGTAAGGATCAGGATTTTTAATCTCAATTTAAAAACAAGGTATGAGTTGGAAAAGGCACCAAGCTCAAGCTTATCATGATTTCTTACCATTCGTCTAGTGGGAGAATGAAAATATAAATTTTTACGGACATACGGTAATACGAAAAAATTGTTTCCCCGAGAAGAACGCGATGGTTGACGAAAACGTAAGTCTGCATACAATGTTGATGAAATTTGATTGTGACAGCGTTGATATAGAAAATACTAATCTAGATCCATGCGAGGGGATAACAGAGTACACAGACGTAAGAAGGATAAACGACTGTTATAGGGTTGATATCGGATTTTGATTTTGTAAAACAAGATACGAGTAAACTTTCGCTGGAAATTCTCTAACAACTTAATGAGGTAGGAGTGTCAGGGAGACCAAACTACAGAGCAATATTCAAGAATAGGACGGTAGCATGTCTGAAATTAAGTCCCAATACTTCGAGGCCCTTGTAGTAGCGATTAGAATGTGTGCATCAAAATTGAGCTTAGGATCAAAAGTAACCCCGAGATCTTTAGCAGAGCTCACAGCAGCGAGTGGGACTTCATTTAACATAAAGGTGAAAGTCAGCGGAGATTGATTTAGATTAAAAGTCATTTTATAGCATTTGGCAAGATTAAGACAGAGGTGATTAGACGAACACCAGTTACTTAGTGCGGTCAGGTCCATTTGAAGATATTGACAATCTTGTACAGACCTGATAGCTCGAAATACTTTGAAATCATCGGCATACAGTAGGCAGTTGGAGGCGATAACCGAAGTAAGATCATTTATGAACAAGAGGAATAGGAAAGGACCTAAAATGGAACCTAGAGGAACACCAGAGGACGATAAAATGGAACAGAGGTAATCCACAGTAACTAGCACAACATATACTAAAAGGCAGGTAGGAGTCCATCCATGATAAGAGAAGGCTAGCAACCCCAAAAGCTTTCAGTTTATAACAGAGAAGTTGATGGTTGACCGTGTCAAACGCCTTCGAGAAGTCAGTGAGGATGACATCAACCTGCAATCGATTGTCTAGGGCCAGTGAATTCAACTAAATTTGAGGTCGTAGACCTTTGAGAAACCCATGTTGTTCCTTTGACAAGATAGGGGTCAACGAAACTAAAAGCAGGTTATGTACCAGACGCTCGAGTCATTTCGGAAAACAGGAAATTAAGGAAATAGGACGATAATTGGACACAGAAGAAGGATCACCAATTTTAAGAATAGGAACAACGTTTGCTCTTTTCCAATAAGTAGGGATAGAACCAGTCTTTAGACTGAGTTTGAAGAGAAAAGCCAGAGGGATACAAAATGAAGACGCTAATGATTTGACAAAAACATTCGGTAAGCCATCAGGACCAGGTGATATATTAGGATTAAGTGAATTAATGGAGGATTCAACTTCAATATGGTCAGTGAAAAGTGAAGAAATGTCAATAGAGTGAAGTACACATGAGAATAAGGAATAAACATTGACAAGAAGAACTGAGAGAACAAGTTGGAAATATCCTGTGGAGAAAGCTAACGATATTATTCCAGTGGACTGGGGTGGGGTGGGGTTGGGGACAGAAGAGGAGGACTTGAAGGATCTAATGTATGACCAGAATGGTTTCGCTTTATTCGCCATAAGGGAACTCTCCAAGCTACTGAAGTAGTCTTTCATTGCAGTCTTTAGTTCTTTTTTTGCTAGAACAAGCAGATCACAAAAGCGTGCTCTAGATTCTTCAGTACCCCAACGCTTGAAACGGCGGTGTGCCTTACTTTTAGCATTCAAAGCACAAAGTACTTGTTTAGTTAGCCATGGTTTCTGGTTTCTGGTTTACTTTGCTAAGAGCTTGTAAAGGTGTGAAGTGTTTAATCAACTCATAGAGGTAATTATGAAACTTACTCAGAGCATCCTCACACTCCAACTCATTAAAAAACTCCAGCCAGTCTACCAAGTTCAGTTCGGAGGCTAGAGCTTCGTAGTTTGATTTGAGGAAGTTGAATTTTGGAGAAGAAGCAAAAGTACGATGTGTCAAAGGTTCAATTGAGAGATCGAGCAATAACGGCGGGTGATGACTATCAATGCGCACAAGAGGACTGAATGCTAGGGAAACAGATAGACAGTAAAGGGGAAAGTTAGAAAAAAAAAGGTCAAATACCCGACCATTAGCATTAGGGATATTATTAAATTGCGTCAGTGAACAGAGCGATAGAAACGAGGAGAGAGATAACAAGTTGGGTAAACAGACCTACGCTCATGTCAGAAGGGTTTTGTATTCAATTTACAAAATGCAGCCACCAGTTCGAATCAAATCAAGAAACATGCCAAAGATGATTTTATTGGAGAAAATATGAAATACGAAGATCATGCTATTATTAACAAAGTTGAACGAATTTCGACTTCTGAGGTTTTTGGTATTGTTATACTCATAAATATCTCCCTTGATAATTATTTCAGATGTCCATCCGCGACGGAGGAAACACATTTTTCATGTATTTCTCCCCTGTGCCCCCACTGAAGCAAAAACTGACAGTCTCTTTCCCACCTCCTTGACTTGTTTCACTTATGAGCATTAATTATAGGTACTCATCTTCAGTGATTCATTAAATTGAATCAAGTGTTCAAAACATGCACCTAAACGTTGAAGTTGGGAAAAAATAACTCAAAATTATTCAATCTTCGTATTTAAAACAGCCACTATTTTGTTTTACGATTACTGATACCACTAGCTGAACCGATTCTTAAAGATATACATGGCACCTATCATTCCTGAAATTTCCATGCAAATCCTAGCAAAATTGTAGTGTCTGAGTCGGTAAAAAGCGCATGTTGTTCCATAGCCATATGTTGCCATAGTAATAAATGCAGCGCATTTTGTTCCATAGTAATACAGGAAAATTCAAACCGCTTTAACTTCGCTAAATATGATTCAATCTTATATAAAGACGTCTACGTACTGAATTTCATTGAATTTAAGGGTACCGTTAAGATTTTATTCAAGAAAACATAAAATCGATAAATCATACCATTACTAACAAAGTTGAGTGAATTGCGACTTCTAACGTATTTGTTGTTGTTGTACTCACCAAGGCCTACATTCCAGATTTTTTTCAGATTTTTCGAATCACAGGTGTCCAATCGCGAGGGGGGGACACAAATTTTTCGTGTATTCCCCCTCCCTGTGCGCCCCTCGAAGCAAATTTTGCCAAACTAAGACCTGTTTTGAAAAGCTCTCATCAAGACCTTTCATTTGATAACCATATCGGCTACCTTCAATGAATTTTTTTTTTGGGGGGTCACTCTTCTATATGGGGAGACCCCCCTTAAATACCTTATAAATTTTTTTTGTAGTTGAACTTTGAAGAGATCACCACTTTACACCTACACACAAAATTTGATGTTTCTAGCTTAAATAGTTTCCGAGAAAAACTGCTGTGACACACGGACGGACGGACGGACGGACAGACGGACAGACTGGTCGCGAAACTAGTAGGGGTTTGTAAAATTATTTTACAAAACCCTAAAAAAGGTGCATCAGTTGATGAAACAGAGAAAGGAAAGTTCTTCGTCCATTGCACTGTTCCCAAATTTAAATCACCGCATACTAGAATTAAAGATTACGGATGATGCAAGAAGACATAAGAGGAAAACTCGCCAATAAATGTCTCATGCATAGAGTTACTAGGTATGTAGACAGAGGAAACTAATAAAGATGTATTGTTCGGAAGGAAGATCTTGACAATTACACAATCCACAGCACGGGAAAAGCAAAAATCAGCACATAGAGAGCTCCGTACTGTATGACTAACAGCTACAAGGATCCCACCTCCATTTTCTTTATTTGCAGAGGCCAAATCTCGATCACAATGGTAAATATCAAAATCAAGGGAAATTTCCGAGTTCAAGATGTTAGTATTTAACCAGGTTTCCGTAAGACATATAAATACATCTTCGCTGAAGTTAGCTGTAAAATTGAGGCTATGATTTAATAATTCCAGCTCATCTTCTTCTAATGTCTCTTCGGGGGATTAACAACTACTCCATCTATATCTTCAACCTCCGGTATTGATTTGGGGTTGCGAATTTTATGTGTTCGCTTTGATGAAAAATGATGGACTGCTTCATTGAAAATTCGTTGAAATCTTCATCCGTTTTCAGGCCTTTTGTCATCTCTTTTTACTTCGAATTACATTATCGGCACGCTCATTAGAAATAGAACAATTTACTTTCATAAAATTCAGAGAGACATTGTTGTTTTTGCATTCTTCGAAGAATATTATGTCTGCTTTAGTTCGTTTCATTTTAATAAGTTTACGCGAATATATGTTCAAAACATATTGGAACAACATTTTTAGTAAAAAAAATTTTCTCTAACAATTTAAAATCTATTAAATGACACCAAACCTATTGTGGTCGGTTTTGATTAAAATTTAATAGAGTTTATCACATCCTTATGGACTGCATATAATTGAGTTTAAAATAAATAAATAAATAATAATTTATTTAACACATAAGATGGCACCATATGTTTTATCCTAAACGACACGCATGTATTTCGGTCGGTATTGCCGACCATCTTTAGCACTAAACGCGAACCACTAATGAAACATTATACAAAAGTATAAATATTAATAAATAACAGTTAATTTTAACATTTAATTCCGTTGGATCAAATGAAATATAAATTATCGGACTATCGTCAATATTAAATGTTATGTTTCTCCCTATATATTATGAGGTGTTATAATAAATACAAAAAGTTAATAAAGTTAACCGTTAATATGTACCATCTATTAAATATAATTGAACTTTATTAAATTTTAAATAGAGGGGTAAATTTGAAAATTCTGTCCTTTCGGGTATTTAATAAGTTTTAATTTTGATCCACTCCAAATTTTCTCTATAATGCATCTTTTTCGAGACATTTATCAGACTAAAGGGTGGCTTAATCCATACGAGTTTGCCAAATAAATAATTCTTCGTACAACTTTATGACGTGTGTTCTGTCGACTAGTTTCAGCAACGCTAGGATTTCATGGAAGTCAAGCAAGATGAGTCATGGATAGTGATGCAATGTATGAACTGTTGGTATTTGCTTATCACGACTAAATTAAGTCATCGTTTGGATGACGTACTTCAGGATATAAGGCTTCCACTAGTCAACTTTTCGCCGACATTACTATACTCAGTCTTAAAGATGACCATACCGAATTTTTAAGCTTTTTGCTAACATGGCCGGAAATTTGGCTTGTTCAAATAAATAAATTTCAGATTCTTGGTCTCATTTATAGCCACCATATTTGAATTAAATTTAATATGATTTTGACTCAAATTCTTCCCGAATACAAGCAAAGCTCTACACCGTATCGCAAATAAGAAAGTTGAAAGACTCTTATTTTGTTAATAACCATTTGATGCTAGGGAAGATGCAGTCAGAATTCTAGTAGCGTGAAAGCCTATTTACTTAGCCATATCCAACCGTGTTTTCGGTGAATTTATTTTTCCGGCTGGTGGTGCCAACAGAGTTTTCACTTGGCATGATCGAAATTTTTCATTATTTTGGTCATTATGAACATCTCAAAAGCCTTCAGTCACCGCTACCACAGACTGACTATGTACTTACTGCGCAAAACCTTAAACTGTCGTAAAAATTACTAAGTTAATACAATATTTTCATTCATTTAATTCCCTAATTAAATGAGCGGCGTCTGTGTTGTTCCGCGTCTGATATAACTAATTAGAAACAACACGAAAATCATATTATCTCATATCATGTAAAATGTAGAAGGCCTCAACAATGAACATAACAAACATTTTATTTATATAAATTTATTAAAACAGAAAAATAAAATTAACCATTCCAACATCAGCAGCGTCTAAAGAGTGAGTAGAAGTCGCGGCAATGAAGGTGACAAAAGTCATAACATATTATGGAAAAATTTTCAACTTCTCGTCTTCCATATGGGAATATCGTTATTTACATGAAAATGCATAGTAACTGCGTCTCTAAGGTATACTCGAGTATACTACGAGTATAGCAATATTACGTGAAAAACTCTATCTACATGCTAATATCTCGATGTGAATGTATGCCTAGCAAAAGAATATCATAAATGCGCGGCTTTTTGCACCTTTTGTTAACAACACATGGAACATATACATATAGACTCTTGTACGTCCTTATATAGTGTTCATGACATTATAATTAAAATACATGTTTTGTCGTTTCTATGGTCTTGTTTCTAGCATGAAAATAAAGATGTCATGACATACAAGTTACTTTCAATGTTCACGGTTTTTTCTCTGTTCAGTTGTTGTAGAAAAAAGTGGCGATGTTAGATGTAAAATTAAATTACTAATTGCGCATATTCATGTTTTCGCGTTGTTGATTTATATTTGATTCGGCATACGCTGCTGTAATAAGTATGAAAATATTACTAATCAACTGAGTTGGATATTTAATCTTGCCAACAGTATAAATAATATTTTTCGATTCAATTCAATGAGATACAATCTTTCCCCTAAATCTAAACCTAATAAATTTCCAAAGAAATCAAGCGAATCATGTCGAACCCCTTTAAAATCTAGAAGGGCACAAACGATAGTACAAATTGACAACATGTTATCCTTATCGTCTTAAAAAAAAATTCTCATACATATCAGCTTGCCAAGTGTGTTACTGGGTTTCAAACGGTCTCGTTTCCATTTAATTCTTTATCTTGTAATTGATATTACATAAAATGTCGTCGATCCGAATCTCACACTCGCACACTTGAAATTTCGTATAAGTTAGTAGGTACATAAATCTTACAATTTGTATGAAAGCAGTTGGCTATAGAGTAGAGCAGATCCTTTGCCTTTTATGTATCGAACTGAATGAGCAAAAGATGAATTACTGTGGCTTTATACATACATAGTAAATATCTAAACGCATTTGTGGTTTTATCCGACGACTTGTTCAGATTTATAAACTCCTTGCCGAATGATGAATGACGAATAAATGCTACCAAGGTTTCACGTGCTACCCTAGTTAAGTCATGTGAGGAGTTCTAAGTATTTGTCAATAAGAAACGGAACCTAATAAACTATATGTGCGATCAAAAAGAAATTAAGAAACCATTAAAAGGAAGGAGCGTCAACAAAAGAAATTTATTATATGTTCCCCGTTACGGCAATCGTTGATGTTGATGTATTATCCTATGTTTGGGATACTTGTTTGCTACATTGTTTAAGCGTGTGATTAAAGATGTTATTTTCAGGATCAAGATTTGGTTAGGTTTGATTTATTAAATTGTTGGCATACAATGCACAGTTTGTGCTAGCAGAAATTGAATTATTTATATGTAAAAAATATTAAGCTTCGTAAATTGTTTGTAGTTATTTTTTATCGATTCGAGAGCAGACTTTTTAGCTTATCATGAATCAAACTACGGTCATCAATTGTTAATTGAAAAGCTTACCAAATTCATTCATTACAACAAATTAATAGAACATTGTTCGTTAAACACTATGCACGCTCATTGAAACAAGTCTATAGTATCTTTGCTAGAGCTTGATAGCTAAATACAGACAGCAAATTTATGCAAAATCA
This sequence comes from Odontomyia ornata, assembly GCA_963969285.1. Lineage (NCBI taxonomy): Eukaryota > Metazoa > Arthropoda > Insecta > Diptera > Stratiomyidae > Odontomyia > Odontomyia ornata. The sequence continues at coordinate 19,978,792 of OZ017739.1, read as the reverse complement.
TAGAGAATTGCTGACCGTTTCATTTGTCAGAATATGAACGAGATTCGGAGTTGGTATCTCCAATGGCTCTGCATTCAATGCACGGGAATATGTGTAAGCATGCATCTGACATACAAGTAGACGTTGTTGTTAGTTGGACAATCGCTGTTGTTATATCACCCGCCATCGACCGTCATCATTATAATGTTCGTCAAAGTATGACAATAAGCAATCTAACTTCAGACAGACAAGTCGTAATTCATCTGTAGGCTGAATGGACAAAGTGATACAACAACAGGACGATATAGTGGTAACCTGACAGGCGCCCGTTGCCAAAACTTGGATTCAAAGTAATAAATTAAAAGATATTAACGAGAAGGTGTCAGTTATTGAATAAATGCTGAACTACATCGTGATCGGTTTTTATTTGCATTTATGAGTGGGTATAACGTTTATTTTGTCATGTTTATGGTTTGAATAGATGCGGAGGATGCAGGTGTGACAGTAAATGATTCAAATACATTTTAGGGCAAATCATAAGGGTTTATCAATGGGAATAAATTTTATACTTTGTGTCTTTTTTTATATGCTTGAAATTATTCAATAAAAACGGCAGAGAAAGTCATCATCTTAAAAACTTTACAATGAAAGGCAAAACCAGGTTCATAATTATCAACCTAAAACTGATGAAGTTAATTTTATGGAATAGAAAATCTCAAAAAGTTTCTGCGAAGTTCTTCACGATCTTTTGAACAAAGCATGATATCCCATGAGCATATTGGCAGCAATTCAAAATAATCTTTTTTTTTTGTATTAAGACCCTAGATTATTTTAAGTCTAATTCATTACTAAAATTCAAAGAACCTCCATGCTTTTTCTTTAATCTAAAATCTACAAGTATTGTATTGGTAGAAAATATTGCTCAAAGAATACTTTCTTGATGATTTTCCGCGACAGATCTTGAATTTAATAATCTAACCAGGATCTTAACTAAGCTGGTGTAATGCTTTAAATCATCACTATGACTGTAAATTTTATGTAGGGGAGAGTCTGCTAAATTGTACCGCCGGGTAAATTGATGTCTGGCAGGTGAACTTTGTATTAAACATAAGTAACGTTGCATGAGGTGTTTCATACAAATTTTGATTAACCACCTAAAGATAGCTTTTCATCGAAAAGATAGGCTCTAATTTTGTAAACCTTGGTAAATTACTAGGTCGATATTGATTTTTGATTCTATGAAGAAATAAACCAATCGAGTTTTGAGGTTATTTCATAACGTTTACAAGGTGCCTTCCAAAATAAACGAGACTGAGCTAAAATCCATCTAGTAAATTCGAGTTTATTTATTCAAAACAGTCTCCTCCGGCTTCGATACACTGTTTTGCCTGATCCAAAAGCTTTTTGAAAGAGTGTTCCAGGTCTTTGACCGGAATGTCCTTCAGGATGTCAGTACAAGCCTTTTAGATGCCCTCTACGGACGTAAAGCGTTTTCCTTGCATGGCCAAATGCAATTTTCCGAAGCAGTCACAGGCGAATACGGTACCTAAGTGATTGATGGTTAAAATGCGATTTCTAGTCAAAAAATCAGTCACGAGAGTGGATGGATGAGATGGTGCATTATCATGCAATAAGCGCCAGCTGCCAAATTCGACGAAACCGATGCAACAAACGCTTCAAAACACCAAGATAGCAAATTGATTCACGGTTTGGTCCGTTGGCACGAACTTCTTGTGGACAATCCCCTTGGAATCGTGAAAACAAATGAGCATCGACTTGATTTTTGACTTCTTCAAATGCAAGTTTTTGGGTGGTAGCTTATCTGGGACCTTCCGTTCGGCACTTTGACGCTTGGCTTCAGGTTCATATTGAAAACACCACGTTTCATCTCCAGTTGCAATGTTGTAAAAGAAGTTCTCGTCTTTTCTCGCCTTTTTAATGATGTCTTTCGAATGTTGAATTCTGAGCAATTTTTGGTTATCAGTTAACTTTTGCGGAACAAAACGTGCACAGACCTTTTGTAAGCCCAAATGATCAGTTAAAATGCGATAAATCGATGTTTTCAAGTCAGATTTCATGAATTTCAACGATGATTTTGGGTCATTTTTGATAAATTGACGCACAATTTTGATAGAGTTTTCAGTGATCACTGATTTTGGGCGGCCCATATGTTCATCGTCATTTATGTCCTCACGACCATCTCTGAAACGTGTAAACCACTCATGAACTCTGGCACGAGATAGACAATCATCGCCATAGACTTTTTTCATCAATTTAAATGTTTCGGTAAACATTTTACCGATTTCAAAACAAAATTTTATATTAGCTCTTTGTTCGAAACTCATTTTTCACCGATGACACAAACATACGGTCACTTTAGACGCAATAACTTCGCTTCCACTAAACCGAATGTCACCAAACTTTCACTGGAAGTCAGGAAGGTATGTAACTTTCCAACGCATGAGCTCATTGACAGATTGCGCCACCAAAAAAATTATGACAAAAGTTATACTACTGATTCAGAAAATCGTAATAATATTTTACAATAATATAATTTTTTAGGGTATTGTAAAAATATTTTACAATATCCCGAAAACGGTCTGCTTTACAAATGCTTCCAAGTAAAGCCATTTCAAACGTTTCCATGAAAAATATCCATTATTTCAGTTGCTACTAAAATAGCGGATTGCGCATACCTTCAGGTCTTGGGGGCCGCCATTTTGAATGCATGCATTTGATTTTGGATTGTTTTAAATCTTTATGTCAGAATCTCATCAATTAATTTGCCAAATCTCGTTCAAATCGGGGTTTCACTCCAGACAGGGCAAAAGTATTCAATTTTTAGTGAAAATGGCAGTTAAAAATTTCATTCAATTTTAATAATTTTTGCATAATACAAGAGCTTTGCACAGAGATCAATAATCCCAAGTTCCATCAAAATCCGTTGGAAAATGGGTCCGCTAGAGGGCCACAAAATTCCGAAAAATGCGCATATTTACCCCGCCGCCATTTTGAAATTTGCATATGCATGATCACCAAAATAAAAAAATCTCTAAATATGAATAATTCCGATCTTGAAACCAAGTTTCATATAAATCGAAGAAAAATTGCGACTCTTAGAAGCCTTTGAAGTTTTAAGTTTCAGCTAGCCGCCATTTTGTTTTTTGTGACCTGACCTCCAGTTTTTTTGCATAATTCTTTGGATACTTACAGTTTTTATCAAATTACCGAATTTCATTAACATCGGTTGAAAGGTTTGGTCACAACAACAACAACAACATTTTGTACGTTTTTCGACTTTATAATATATAAATTAGCATGTCATAAAGTCGGTTAATATTAGTGGTATAATTAACCCTACCTGATATACCTTACCATATCTACTATTACAATTTAATCGAATGGTCGGGTAAATTGTCCCAAAGGAAAGCCTTTTAAAAAAACCCATCAGTTAACACGTACGTAAGTACTATGGCATTGATAGATATTCGGGTACAAGTTAAATAAGATACTAAACTATGTCACATTTGAAAAATAATTTATTTTAGACAAAACCACAACAAGATATCTTTCAAAAACTGAAAAGTGCTATTACATACCCAACTCTCCCTTAAATTCAGGAAAATCAATTTTAGGAGACGGATTACATATAACTCATTTCTATACGGTTTTTGCATTAGGGACATAACAATTTCGTATCTTTATAATATATGAACGCTTCCCTAAACTTTTTTAATCAACTGTTAATGTCAAAACGTTCGTTAAAGTCAAAATTTTCATCATGGTAAAGTTCAAGAGCCAGCAACGTTTGGAAAATATTAAAAATTACTTTTAATCACTATTATCGAAAAATCATCTTAAGCGATGAAGCACATTTCAAGCTTAATGGCTTTATTAATAAGCAAAATATGCGTTATTGGTCAGCAACAAACCCACATTTTGTTCTTGAGACACCGTTACATCTTCAAAAATTACTGTTTGGGGCGGTTTTCATGCTGGAGTTACGATGGGGCCGTATTTTCTCATGGATGAAAACGACCGTCATGTTGCCGTCAATGGAGGGCACTACGCTATCGTATTATGATGGAAGATTATTCTTGGCCAGAATCGGATGAACTTGACATCGACGATATACGGTTTCAAGACGGTACCACTAGCTACACAGCACGCGTTACAATCGATTTATTGGAATTTATTTTTTTATTCTTATGTCCTTTATGGAAAACCCTATATGAGACCATCCTGTCCGATGTAGTACGCACTAAATTCACCTAGATACTTATTAGGTACCTTAAGAGCTATCAAACCTGCAGATTAATGAAAAGAATAATAGTGACTTTTATTCAGAAACTTTTATTATAGCAAAATTTTTAAGTCACTTAATCGAAACAACCCATGAAAAAAATTGAGTCGCCATAAATGTTGTGCATGGGTTTTAACGACCTGGAATTTGGCCTGTAAACAAGCAAGCTATTGGTGATTAGCATCTTGTGCCAGTCTATTATTTACAGACACATCCAATTCAAATACTCAAGCTGTAAATTTGCCCTTTGCTTTGCTTTTAACACTACAGCCCCTTTCAAGCATTCGGTTAGAGTACCTCATTATCTTGATCGAATATATTGGCACTCAGGAAGGTGATATGGTCATTACCACGCTCTTGATCGTGTGTCCAAACACCTAATTGCAGTACGTTCTGATTTTAAACTAGTACATATCCTAACCAAACTTTGCCCTACTGAAAATCATTGTTTTACTTGAGCCTATTATCAAAACTGCATCCCATTATGAATCAACTTCGTTGGCAAATGCCAGTAACAATCTGACTCAGTCGTAAACCCTATTTAAGAAGAAAGTTCAGCCTCTTTGCAATTCATCAATCCTTTCAGCGTTTCGTCCTCAGATAAAGTTGTAGGTCGTGAAGTTTTAAGTCGTCACTAGTGTTAAGACGATGTTGTCGTTGATAACCGTCCTTGCATTCTTACGAAATCTGAAACTTCAGCCAAATCTAGATGTTCAAAGACCTACTATAGTTCTTCAAATTTAGACCTATTCTTCAGCTGGCTAAACCAAGAACAACACATAAACAGAAGCTAGTAAAGTCTACAATACTGATAAGTAAATCTATAAAATGAGAGCAAAAATGGAAACTTGAAAAGCAAGAAAGACTGCTATGAAGTTAGTAGAATAAAAAGACTGTAACCTAAGAAACTGGAAAGAAATAAAAAGCAGAAGAAAATTGAGAAATTTGGCAATGCCAACTGCATTCTTTTGTAGTAAAATATATATCAATGAAGATGGATCGCCAGCAGAAAACTGGATCAAATGCAATATTTGTAGTAAGTGGTGTTAAGAAGAGTATTCAACCTTCAAAGGCAGGGTTGATTTTATTTATGATACCTAGAATAATTTGATTTGTATCAAAAAAGGTTGTTTTTAATATATTCTTCTAATTTTCAATGTTTATTTTGTCTGTTTGCTTCGTTTCATGCCAAATTTGACAGTTATTTGCTTTGCCCTAAAGGTAGGAGCTCGTAGTATCCTACAAGTTCATAGTACCCTACAACTTACCCAAGAACTTTCTAGCCCCAGTGAACACTCATGAAAACTTTCTTCTGATCTAGTACTCACTTTACAATAATCCATGGGTTATTTTGTTAGAACAAGTGCGTTTTTGATACAAATTTTGACTTAAAAACCAAGTCTTGTCTCCAGTGCGTGTCTCTCGAGAAACAGATCCAACGGAGAGATGCCCATCATATAGGTCACCTTAATCAAATGCTTATGTACCGCTATCCTAGCAACGTTAATGGCAACCACTATCTCGCTTGATAAGGCTCGTACCAACTTTGCTGCGCGGCTTTCATTGCAGCAAGTCGAGATTTCTAGCTTGTAACGTTTGAAACCAAATACGGACAATCTTAATAGTCGTAGTACCTCTCCCGTAAGCACTGTAAAGTATCGCTTGCACTATTACCTTTTTTGAAGTAACGAAAAGTTTTGAGAAATGCTCGGAACTTAACATTGAGTTTTTCGAACTTTTAGTATATTTTCTGCAAGTTTCTCGACAGCATCAATTGAAAACTCTTATACACTGTACTCTTTGAGCTAAAAATCCAGTCTAGATTGGTTTGCCTGATAGAAACTACAATGGAAAACATCAAGTATCAAGTGAAGATTCAAAATAAGCATACCAAAAGTCTTCTCCAGGGAAGGAAGCTTGTAAGGACAAGGTCTTGCACCGACACTCTTTAATCTGACACTTGAGTAAGAAAAGTCTCGTCCATGGACTTTAACGGTCTGCTGAGTGTGAAATCAGCAAAATTAGTGGCGCATCCAGATAACGTCGATACAATGCTTTAAATCTTGGTAAGCTGATGGGGGTATTCCAAGATTTTAAGCAATTGGTAAGAAAGGCACTAAAAGGATGGATTGGAGGCAATCGGCCATGAGCAAAACCATAAAAACGATGATAAATCTGTAATATGAAATCGAGGAACTATAGATACTGTTGATCAATTGACACAACTACAATACTATTTTCATCGCTAAAGCGAGATCAGTGCTTCCTTGGTTTTCAAGACTTCATTAAAGGTTACCATCGGTGCCTTAATTAGTTTTCTATCAATCAGCAAATTAAATACTATGCCAACGTGATTTTGTTTAGTTATTTTTCCTAAAGCATTAGTTTAGTGTAATAATTTTTAAACATTATTATCCTTTCAATATCTTATCTGATATGTCTTCCATTTACGTGACTCTGTAACAGTACTTGTGGGTAGTCTTTGTTGATTTCCTTTATCTAGATGTCGCTCTTCTTCATATTCGACCGCAAGCTCTTCAGCTAACCTGAGTGAAAATTGCTGCCTTGTAAGTCTTCCGCTGTTTTTTTCTTTATGTGAGACCCATGCATTAATGGTTACATTTCTTCCACATCCTGTATATGATTTTATTAGTTCTAAAGTGACAAATTTTCCGAGCGAAACTGAAGTGCCTCTTCTCTCATCTTTTATCAAATATGAAAAGCCGTTTATTACATATTTACTTCTCACATCGGATGCTAATCAGAATTTGATCCCAAATCGTCCGACTTATTTGGCATATACTGTGTAAATCTATACCTTGCTTTTGTTGGGGACAATTGCTCATCGATGGCTATGCAAGGTCCTGGTTTATAGCAGTTCTGGCTGTTTTCGATGAATTTGCACCAAACTTCAGAGATCAAAGCAAATTTTCGGTCTATAACTGTTGACTTCGTTGATTTTTGTCGTCAAACCGAATAAACCTCATAATCTTGGTGAAATGATTTCTACTCATGTTGTTTGAGAAAAATGCTGGACTCCACCCCACTTTTTGTTCCATAAAAGTGAGACGTCTATATGTTTTGCTGCATATGCCCCATGTGCATACAGGAGTGCAATAAATGCATATACCGTCCAGAAACTTTTCCCGTAAAAGATCAATGGTTTCGTTGCTTGTGTGGCACGTAGTGCCGTTTTGTTGAAATTAAACGTTACTCAGATCAATACCATCCATTTCCGGCCATAAAAAATCATTAATCATCTCTCCATAGCGCAATCCATTCACCGTAACTGTTGCTCCAGCCTCATTTTCGAAAAAGTAAGGTCCAATGACTCCGCCGGACCATAAACCGCACCAAACAGTCACACGTTGCAGATAGAGAGGCTTTTTAACAATAACTCTTGGGTTTTCCGAGCCCCAGATGCGACAATTTTGCTTGTTGACGAAGCCACTGAGGTGGAAATGGGCCTCATCACTCAAGATGATTTTTCAATGGAATTCCGGATCATTTTCATGCATTTCAAGGACCCAATCAGCAAAGACGTGACATTGTTGATGATCGACCGCCTTGAGTTCTTGTGTTAACTGAACTTTATAAGCCTTAAGACCCAAACTTTTATGCAAAATACGGTGTAATGACGTTTGTGGAATGCCTAATTCCAAAGAACTACGAGAAATGGACAAACCTGGGTTTTCTTCAACACTTTCGGCTACAGCAGCGATATTCACGGCCGTTATTGGGTGACGTGCACGAGTTTTATTCTTCACATCACTAAGTTGTCCCATCAGCTCGAATTTTTTCACCAATTTCTGTATTGCTGTCCGACAAGGTGCTTCACGACAACCCAAAAATGTTCGAGTTTTACGAACCGTCTCTGCCAATTTTTCACCATTTTTATAGTGAATTTTAATAATTTCAATGCGTTGTTGAACCGTGTTTTGTTTCATTTTTATTAATGGCGTAGTTTTTACTTGTCAAATGTCAAAAAATGACAGCTTCAAAAGTGACATCTAACGAAATAGCGGGCTATTCAACATAACACCTCTTATTGGAAAACCCTTTGGCTTTGAAGTGGGTAATTCCCATTTAGATCTTAACACACGAAATGCTACTACTTTCGTGCATTTCTTTATATGTATGTTCGACAATGGTTTGGTCAATTATCAGGGAAAAGCCGTTTTAGTTTACCTTTCATAATGTTTCACTTACTGTATGCTATTGATCCTGATGTTTCCCGAAAAATGTTGTAAAATGGTGCTCGTCCTGAATTAGAGCCTACTTGGATTTCTTGTCAAACTGTTCCGTCAATAGCAATTTCAACTACTAAGTTTTGATTTTCTCTGTTATAACTTTCTAAAATTCGCCTACTCTTTCGTCGGTTACGACTGATTGCAATATTCTCTTCGTTCTCATCAGTAGTCAAATCGCTCCAAAAAAGGGCAAAAGCATTGGCAACTTCAATATCAGATATTCCTCGATCATTTTCTGAACATTCCTTATCAATTTAATTTATTTTTGCCAATAACGCATTCATATTTCTCGGACGTTTCAACAATTTAATGTATGAATAAAAGCTAAAACATAAAAATAAAAAGCCAAAAGGATAAAGAGTATAACTTACTACTATTGTTGCGAACGTTTTTTTCTATCAAAATAATACTTATAACACTATTCACCCTATAAGAAAGCAAGGAAACTCAAAGAATAAATATAAAACTAATAAAACACTGACGAATATGTTTTCTCTAACACTTTTGAATATGATGTTCTCTGCTTAGATTCTAAACCTTGGGTGATTGGTATACATAGGAGGGTTCCTATTCATCTCCTTTGAGTGTTGTTTTATATTATTTACAAGCATAACTAATAAAACGTTGTAAAAACATACAGATTTTGGAATATTCCGAATGAAAAACAGGCAGATAAAGAATGAGCAAGCGAGTACAATTTTCAAACATTTGACGATGTCGTAAAACAGCTCCTGAAAAGCACTTCTCACCAAGAATCAGCCACATATGCATTACATTTTGTCTATGAGGGCTTGATATTTCCGGAATCGAATTTTAGAGAAAATAATTCTTGGAAATAAACACCGTTTACAACAAATCCTTTTATGGGAATACTTGAACCTTTCAACCGGTCATATGACTGGTCATGGTAGATAACACGAATGCTATGCTTTTGTTTTAGGAAAAATCATGAAGTTTGAGGACAATAAAATTATACATATAGAAAATTCTAATGGAAATTATAAAACGATCATTTGACCGGTCATAGGAGGAATAGTGTTTCAATGCTCAGCGCTGAACTGATGCTTCACTCTAAAATGTATGAGTTTTTTACTTTCTTATCGAAACAGATGATTTCTTCAAGCATTATTCGTCTAAAAGACACTAGGAACATAAAATTTTCTAACATTCATGCACCGTTTTTCAGAACTTCTACCCTTATCAGGTTTTGTAAAACGAAGATCTATTACAATAGTTATCGGTTCTTTCTGTACATCTGCCCGTACGTGACATATTTTCTCAGAGGCCTTAGAATATACAACCATCAAGTTTCGTGCAGAAAGGTTATAAGTAGTGGTCTTTCAAAAGTTTTGACTTTGTCAACATTTTCAGAGGTGGTCCTATATATCTCTTCTGCTTGTCGGAAATTCTATGCTTTCCTCTTGGATGCAATTTCAATCACAACTCTACTGTAAAAGTGCTTACATTACTCCCATATACAAAAAAAGGGGATGCTACTTCCATTGTTAATTATCGTCCAAACTCTACGTTGTCTTGCTTCTCGAAGTCGTTAGAGAAAATTGTGTAAGCTGTTCAGGTTTATTTAGCTCTCGAGCAGCATGGTTTCATTAAAGGTTGATTCACTTTGACAAATCTTTTAGACTTTAGTAGTTTTTTGGCGGAAACCTTGGAAGAAAGTTTCAATATTTATTTACCTTCTGTTAAACAAAGTCAGCATATAGGGGTGCCTAGTCATTTGCTTTTGTGCCTTTCTTCTTACCTTAATAATCCTGTCTGTCATGAGTCCTTTCAGGGTCTGATTTCCTCTCCATTTATTCCTTTTTGTGGCGTTTTTCAAGGCTGAACTTTCGGTCCACTGCTATTTGTATTATATATTAATGATCGTCTTCCCGTGAATACTTCACCGTGTCTTCTTTACGCGAATGAAGTAAAAAAACTTTATATTGTCTCATCACGTGATGACTATATCCTGCTTCACAATAATTTAGAGTCGGTGTTAAGATGTTGTCTTGCTAATCATCTTGTCATAGCGATTTTCAATTTGATCTAGGTGACTCGTATCTTAAATCTGTGGATCAGTTGAAAGACATAGGTGTCATTTTTGACTCTAAGCTTAAATTCGATAGTCTTGTATTATAAACAATTTGCAATGCTTCTAGGATGTTTGGCTTTGTTCTTCGTCTTTCTTATATCTCCACTGATCCTTCATCCGCTGTTAAACTGTATGTCAGTCTTGCACATTCCTGGAATACTGCTCTCCTGTTTGAAGTTTCCACTATTGCTACCATATTTCTACTCTTGAAGCGGTGCAGCATAAATTTACCCGGATTCTCTTCCTAAAATTTCACATTTCATACTGCTCTTATGAAAATCGCTTATCCGTCCTCGATATTCCTTCATTACCACCGAATCTTGCCTGATGAGTATTTTTTGGTGGTTCTTTGGATTCACATTTGGCCAGACAAAAAAAATTGAGACCCTCCCCCCACGACTAACGCCCTTCTATCCGAAAATCACGGAGGTAGGTCTTTATCAGAACAAGATCAATAAATACCTTGTCAAACCTCACTCGCCTTTGTTAACATACTACGATGTGTGGGTGTAGCGTTTTGCAATGATATAAGGCTCTTGTACTCCAAAAATTGCCCAGAAATCAGATCATAAACAAGTTGAATTAGCAGGAGGATGCTCCTGCCAGAAGGGTATTGTAAAAAAATTAGTAAAACAAACAATATATCCTGCATATCAAAACTCGACTAATATACAGATTCCATAAATTGAGTTCGAATAACCTCGTCGCTTGATTAGTCATGATAACACATCAATATTACAAACCATTTCTAAAATTTTCATCAAAATTCTTACATATTTGTAGTGTTTAGGTCCGTTGCAAGCGTGTATCTCCCTAGTATCACGTGTTAATGTTGTTGTAATTGTTAGATATTCAATCGGCTGTAACTTGGCTGTTTATTGTTAGAAAACTTAAATTTTAGATTTTGGGAAATTTAAGGGTCCCATCTTGACTTTATAGACAAAAAAGGAAAATTTATAAAATGTACTATTATTAACAAAGTTGATCGAATTTCGACTTCTAAGGTATTTGTTGCCCTTGTGAAGGAAAAATTGTAAGTCAAGTACTGTTTTGAAAAGCTCTTATAAAGAACATTCATTTGATACTCAATTTTTCGTTCAGCGGCCACTCCCCTGTACTGTAATCATCGATTCATGGCTTAATTTTTCGAATCCTAGAATAGTTACAAAGCCCATTTGCTAGGAGCTCTCTCCTGCCTCCTTGACTTGTTTCACCCATGAGTATTAATTGTAGGTACTCATCTTCAGGCATTCATTAAATTGCATCAAGTGTTAAAAGCATGCGCCTTAAACGTTGAAGTTGGGGCAAAATACATCAAAACTATTCAATCTTCGCATTTGAAACAGCCACTATTTTGCTTTACGATTACTAATACCGCTGGCTGAGCCAATTCTCAAAGAAATTCATGATACCTATCATTCCTGAAATTTTCATGCAAATCCTAGCAAAGCTGTAGTATCTGAGTCGGTAAAAAGCGCATATTGTTCCATAGCCATATGTTTCCATAGTAATACAGCGCATATTGTTCCATAGTAATACGGGAAAATTCAAATCGCTATAACTTCATGAAATAAAATTTATAAAATTTTCAGGACAGATTAATCTTATAAATGATCATCTGTGTACTGAATTTCATGAAATTTAAGGGCACAGTTAAGATTTTATCCAAAAAACATAAAATCGATAAATCATATTATTACTAACAAAGTTGAGTGAATTTCGACTTCTCATGTATTTGTTGTTGTTGTACTCATAAAGGCCTATATTCGTAATTTTTTTCAGATTTTTCGGGTCAAAGGTGTCCAATCGCGAGGGGGGGGACACAAAATTTTCGTACATTTCCCCTTCCCCTGCACCCCTCGAAGTAAAATTTGTCATTTTAAGACCTGTTTTGAAAAGTTCTCATTAAGACCTTTCATTTGATACCCATATTGCCTACATGCGATGAAAACTTTTTTTTCAAGGGCAACCCCCCTATATGGGGAGACCCCCCTTAAAGACCTTATAAAATTTTTTTCGTGTTGAAACTTTGAAGAGTGCATCACTTCGCACCTACCTACAAAATCTTAGGTTTCTAGCTTATGTAGTTTGCGACAAAAAGTGGTGTGACACACGGACGGACGGACAGACAGGACGCGATTTTAGTAGGGTATTGTAAAATGATTTTACAATACCCTAAAAATAGAGCTATTATTTTTCCTTGAAAAGCCGTCGAGTCTTGATTTTCTTGAGTGAGTAGGCGCACTCCGACTTCATTGAGTCATCAAGATGAGTCAAAAAAAAAAAGAAAATTGGCCTGTAGATATCAAATAAACAAAATAATTGATTAAAATGCAGCTACTTGTATTTTTCAGACTTGCAATGAATGTGTTGATTGTCGGCATATAATTATTCCAAATCGATGCAGACACTAAAATTTTTATCAAATTTTAACATAATTTCAATATGTTGAATTAGTAGAGCATTCATCAAAATTTATAAGTCGAAACAAAATATTTTTCAGAAAAATCTTTGTGATTCGTTTGACCGACTTTATAGTATACAGGTATATGTGTAAGAGTTGTACAATTCAGGCAATCGATTGATGTCATCTGAAAATTTGTTTTGGCACAATTTTACGTTGATGAAAATTTTAGCCGCCAATAATTTATTAATGATTTCATAGTGGTTAATTTTTGCAATAGTTATTTCATAATAGTACATGATATTTGCACATACGAGTATCATACCACATTTACGAGTACAACATCAACGCAATCCCAGCTATGCGCGACATCTTTTTTTCTAGCCTCTGCATTTGCAGAATGCATGTCACAAGTTCGTCTCACAGATGCATAGATACAACAAATTCCTGACGAATATATTCACTTACAATTTAATGCTGTGATGCCTGATGCTCGATGCCTGACGGCTTCCCTCTACATATTATTCATCGCTCGTTGAATTTTCACTTACGTTCTCTGATATGTGCATAGATGCATACACGAGTATGATGCACATGTGGGGCATGTGGGGTCCAGTGCAACGCACAAATAATAAATGTACACACATACGTTAAATAATTGGACGCTCGTTGGACGTCTTTAGTCCGGCATGGCATTCAAATAGCGACAAAAGATTCAAAGATTCACGAACGGGACTTCAACGAGCCATTTTCGATGATACTTGCGCCATGCCCAGCAGCTAGCAGGCTTGACTTCGCGTCCAAGGAGCAATGCGTGGTATGTGCAGCTAGCGCAAGGTATATTGGATACGATATATAGTATGTATTTTGCATTTCACATGTTGCATCTGATGTCATACGAGAGGGTTGTATTTATTCGTTTTAAATTGATTAAAGGGTTTAGATTCTATTGAGCGTTTTTCTTCAATTGCCAACAAACAATTCACTTGGGACATGTTGCCTGTATGTTGTATGTGACGAGATGCTGACATCCCGGTCGCGTTTATGTTTGATTCGTGCTATTGTCTTTCACTTGCAACGTGATTTATTGCCATCAACATTCGCATGTTTACGCGTAAATATCTGACACTTGCACCGAGCCATTGATGTATCAATTCGTGGGACTTTCCTGATGTACCTACAATATTTATTTCTTTTTTAACTTTATCTCCATCCTTCGTCGGACTATCACTGTTTGGCTCATACGAATATACTGTACGTTATTATGTTATTATGAAGACATTCATGAATTCATCGCTAGGAGAAATATCTTGGATGCGATCTGAAAAATACTTTGAAAATTTGACGGTTTCAACTGAGCGTTTGATGTTTAAGAACATGGCAGTGTGCCAGAGTGTCAAGAATTGTGTTTCTTTTCAAACTATCACATTTTTTGTTTTGTTCGCTCTTGGGAGGTTCAAAGCGAATTCGTGGGCTTCACAAATAGAAAGATTTCGGCTGACAGCCTAACAATTTGCTTCGGCTAACTTTCACCATGCAAAAATATTCATACCCATGTGGAGACACGTTTAAATATAAACGCAATGTGATGGTGGGAAAAAGAAATCAGTAGAATTTAGAATTCTATTTATTGTTGGTAGGCTTGAGTATTTACGAAATTAAAAATAAATAATCATCAAATTCGCATTTTGAATCACTCCTCACCGAGTTATTTTTAATTCTCAAAAAGAAATAATAAATAAATAAGAGTTGATTCAGCTGCGTTTTAAAGATGCTGGCGAAATGCTCCCAAGAACTTTCCTTTTGTTTTTAAGATAACTGAAACAAAATAACACTAACGCAATGCAACCGCTTTTAATTTGGGTTTTCGTAATTGCTAATTTTCATATCAGTTGAACTGACCATTTCAAATAAGGAGTCCATTACGTTCGTACATTGATACGTTCTTTCGTATAAACTTGACACAAAGGAAGAGAAGCACGAAAAACCAGAAGGCTAATTCTTGATTGGCTGCAAATGTTAATTACATGTTACTGTGGGAAACTGACATATGTCTGGCCATGCTGCCAGAAACAACGCAAGGAAAAAAAACATGAAACCACCGATGGGTGGTTGAGTTTGTTTGCTTTAGATAAGTCCTGATGTTGTTTTTCTCAGAGTAAATGTCGGTCCTATAACCGTATAGAGAGTCCCATCCTGTTCATACCATGTAGAGATGATATAGATTAGGGTATACACAATTTCTTCCACATTTATCCGCCACGTTCACACATATCACAAGAGACTTTAACTAACTATGTTCGTATACTCGTATCCTCTTATAAATGGAGGGCCAAGTTATAGATATAGGATACGCATTTCAGGGTTTCAGACGGAACGGAAACTAAACATACAAAACTTTTCAGAAAGCATATTCCCCTTGGGAGAATAACAAACTTGGAATCCAACTGAACCCAAGTTGATTTTTGCTTTGGCCCCTGTTCGTTGCAAGCAAGCGAAATTCGGTTGTCGAATGAGGGATAGACAGTTTTTGGTGATGGTGGTGAAACTGAATTCCGTACGGAATCTAAAGTGTTCAATTCATTTTATTTCGCTTTCGGGTTCGGCTCAATGAAAATCAATATTAGTTTAACATACAATTAATGGTATCCATTATTTTCAATTGTTTTTGTACCGGCGATTGTTGGTTAAATGGATTCGAGCAAATGTAGCACATGCAATGAAAGACGATAGAGACGTTATAAACTGTGTGATTTTTGAGTTATTTTGTTTAGTTTATTTGATGCAAAATAGTTAAGCATTTGGTAATGATCCATGATATCATATTTGCAGTGAATGCTTATGAGCTCTACTAATAATCCAAAATAAAAGATTAATCATAATAACTATGCATCCTCGTATCTATGCATGTAATTAAGCAACTTGCTTCAAGAAAATTCTACGTTTTCAACAGGATGACTAAATCAGTTAATTTTTTACCCACATAATTGGTTTTAAATTTTTTGCACAAAATAATATTACGGGGAACAGATCAGTTTGTAACTGCATTCACACATTTCGCAATAAATTTTTAAATTAGATGCAATTGGTGGTAAATTGAAACCAAAATTCCATTTAAATAAAAGATCACATATTGTTTCTGGTAATCTTTTATAATCCGAAAAAAACTATAGTGTTAAGCTGACCAGGGTAATTTTTTCGCCAGAACTATGAGAAGCAGATTCAATTTTGGCTAGTTTCATGAGATTGGACTAGAGCAAATGTATAAGAAAATTTTGTAAATTATAACAAACGCATTTAGGCAATAATCATTAGGCATGTTAAAAGCACGAAAATCGAATGTGCCTGCCGTACATGAATTAGCTTAGGAAGGATAAAGTATCTCATGCCACAAACGCAGCGTTTTATACTATTATTGTTATATATGAGTAGGTTCGATTCCAGCCAAGAGTTTAATTTAGTGTAAATTTGAAGGAGAAGCTCTTTGTATGCATGAATATTTATTCAACATTACTAGAATGTAAAATTGTGGCTTTACAGTCTCTATGTAGTGTATTTAAATTTGTCAAAAATATTTACATAATACATTTGTAATCGAATTCATTTTCACAAAATACTCTAGTTGAAAGTTGAAATAAAAAGCCTCCTTTTAGTAGTTTGCTTTATTTTTCTTATTGAAATCGATTTTCGACCGTGATCGTTCGGTCTTCTTCAGCGATTAATTTATTTTGACTTATATTCCTGCTTATATACTAACTGTGTTTAAGGAAATTTACTTTAGATCATTAAAAGGTGATTAAAGAAATTTGCTTAAGCTAATAAAAGGTAGGAAAGGTAATTTAAAAAAGGGTAGCCACAAAATTCAGAAAAGATATTATTATTATTTAATTAATTCGAATAGCCATGATCTGCAGTTTCCGTCATCCTGATTCATCAACTTTTTCCTTTCCCGGGTAATTGCCAGGCTTTCCATCTCCTTCAATTCACGTATGTCCCTAGTTTGCTTGACGACCGTTGCGTCCTCCATTTATATCTCGTGTCTCTTCGTGATAATATGAAATTTGAAGTTCTTTCCTTCTTCCTTGCTGCTGCTGCTTCGCCTAGATGCTCCTTGATCCGCGTGTCGATGTGTCTCCTCGTTTGACCTATGTACACTTCTTCACAAATCTCACCAAAAAATTCATTATGTTGGAAATTAAAGACTAGACAGTATATCCAACTTGCAAACTTTGCATGACCGAAAATTATTTCACCTTTAGGGGGGAATTTTATGACTAATGGCGGAGTAGCGATGGGAAACCCACGTTCACCATTCTTCGGTGAGATATTTATGGCAAAATTAGAAGAGGGACTGCAGGAGAAATGCCAGTTACCAAAATATTGGGACCGACATGTGGACGATGTGTGTTCGTATGTGAGAAGGAGTCATGTGATGAAGGTGCTTGCTGACCTGAATCGAGCCCACAAGAATATAGTATTCACGATGGAGGAAGAGAATGACGTTAAACTATCGCTCCTAGAAACAGTAGTAAGAAGAACTCAAACAAATATAACTTTCGATGCATACCGGAAAGCAACACAACGATTCCAAATACATCAAATCATTCGCAGCAAATCAAGGTTTCTCCGTACAGAACCATGATCCACTGGATGCTCGATTTTCCGCCAAGCAAAGAAGCTAAGGAAAAGGAGATGAGGTACATTGTTGAGACAGCTAGACTAAACGGCTTCAAGGGTTCGACAATTAGGAGAATGACACAGAAGATCCAGATAACTAGACAGCGACAGGGGCGATCAACATTATCAAATGCAAATACAGAAAGAACGTACTGGTAGGCTTTAACTTATCACGAAGGTATCAGCAATCGGATCAAGAGGCAAATCAATCAGCTCAATTCTGTACGGTTAATCGAATCAAGCAGCAAGAACCAGATCAAAAACGTTCTCGGATCAACGAAGGACAAACGCGAACCACACCAAAAATCTGATATCTATCGAATCGAATGCCCTACTTGTGAAGAAGTGTACATAGGTCAAACTAGGAGACTCATCGGCACGCGGATCAAGGAGCATCTAGGCGAAGCAGCAGTAGCAAGGAAGAAGGAAAGAACTTCAAATTTCTAGCCAGCGATAGCGGAACATATTATTACGAAGGGACACAAGATAACAATCGAGGACGCAACGGACATCAAGCAAATTAGAGACATACGTGAATTGCATGTGATGGAAAGTCTGGCCATTACCCGGGAAAGGAAAAAGTTGATGAATTCGGATGACGGAAACTGCAGATCATGGCCATCTAAGGCGATAATTGTATGCACGGTCGTGAAGCGAGTATATATCATATCAAACTATAAAACTATGTGGTTTTCTATTCTGGATATTTCGATGTTAATAAGATTGATATAATTTTCTTAATTTTAAAAAACAAAATCAGGAGGATGCATATTTTATGTTCACTTGCTAAAATTTTTGAGTTGAAAAAAATAAAAACGATGTGGATACCAAAACAATTGAAATTAAAAATACATAATGTACCTATCTGGATTAATTATTAACAATATAAAGCACGTTAAAGACATATTTAAAAATAAAAATACTGCGTGGAAAGTTATCAAAAACATGAAAAAATTGTGAGCTACGAGTATTATTGTTGCAATCATAGGAAACTCAAATGGTTATAACTTCTGAAAATATTTTTGGTTAACTTATAATAAGGATCTGAATTTAATCTTCAACATCCTAGGTACCATGTTTCATTAAAAAAATTTGAAATCTACATTATCAATGAAGTTGAGTGAACCTCGACTTCTAGGGTATTTTTTGTTGCTGTACTCGAAAAGATCCACCCTATGATTTTTTCATATTTTTTGGGCCACAGATGTCCAATCGCTAGGCGCATAAACTTTTTATACATTTCCCTCCCCCTTTATGCTGTTATCCATGAAGTTGAGTGAACCTCGACTTCTAAGGTATTTTTTGTTGCTGTACCCGATAAGATTCACCCTATGATTTTTTTCTGATTTTTCGGGGCACAGATTTCCAATCGCGAGGAGCACAAACTTTTTATACATTTCTCTCCCCCTGCACCCTTGACGCAGACACTGGAATTTGAAGATCTGTTTGAGAAAGTTCTCATTTAGGCCTTGCATTGATACTCTACATGACTACATTGCTTTAAAATTTTTTTTAAGGACCAACATCCCCGCCATTGGTCTTTCTTTTCATAAAAGAATATTATCCCATACTTTTTTATATTTGTCGCAGGATAGTTGAGTGACGTATTAAATGAACAGGCCTTATGTTTATGATTTAGCCTAGGATGAACAAAGTATCTATTGCACAATAGTAATCTCTCTGCTTTGTGTTCCTTAAGATGTGGGCTTGAATCCTTCCTAGCCTCTGAGAAATATCAATTTAAATGAATGAATGTGACAGAACGTCTTCATAATAAATGTGCTGATGTCTTGTTAATTCAACATTCGGTGATTTACGTAATGTTTATTATCGAATGAACGCACACTATTTTTAAGTAACTTAAAACATATTTATGCAGATCCAAAAATCCCCAACAGCTTTTATGGTATATTGGTGCTTTACGCAAGTTTCCGGCGACTTCCAAAGGTTAGAAAACTATCAATTTCAGCCACATTTTTTTTTGTTAGTTTTACCCATAGTTTTAAAGCAAAATTAGGTAAGAACGTCTAATTTAAAAACACAAATTTGCCACCTGTTTGTTCATACTTCCATCTGTGATAATAGTTTTTGTCCGTATATACTTGTATGAGGTTGTTATAGCCCGAAAGATTTACAAAAATCTAGTTTATTCATTTAAATTATAGCCATTTGAATTTTCATCATTTGGAATCGGCTTCCTGTTGAACCAGATATAACAATTTAGATCAGGTCTTCCAAAAAGTTTCAGATAAAATTACTAACGTGATTAGCTTCAAGATTTTTTTCGCTGTAGCACTATAGCCCCTTTTAGGACTTCGCTTAGAGATAGTTAGAGTATCTCATTATCTTGATCGAATGTATCGGTACATTTTTCTGCAATTCAGCTTCAAATCGGCCCAATAATTCGGCATAGTAGATCACACCTTGTGAATCCCAGAAAACGGTGGCCATCTCCTTTCCACAGTCTTCGCCTTCTTTTAAGCACGTTGGCCGGTAGAAGTCTACTGTTTCTACTGCTCCTTGGTCTCTGGTGTATACCAGTGACCAACAGTTTCGTCTTGGCAGGAGCAGAGTACCCATATACAGCATTCAAGCGCTCTTTGATTTCGCTGCGCGATTTCCCTTCCAAAAACAAAAGTCGAATCACTGACCGATATTGCTCTTCTCCATTTTTCGAAAAATCCGTGGCCACGCTCGCTTTCACACGCGATTAAACAAAACTACGAGTCCGATTCGGCTGAAATTTTGACAGTAGCCGTCCACGAGAATGTACAACATGATAGTGAATCTCTCTTGCGATAGTGCTGCCGTTGGGCGGTGAGTCTAGGTACTTATCGAATCGCCCTCGTGTGTAGGTATGGTACCTATCTTGATTGAGTTGTAAGTAAATGTAACTATCTTACTCGGTCGTTATTCTTAAGAACTACAACATTTTTTCATGACGATCTGTGGAACGATATTAATGTAGAATAAAATTTCAACTGCTCTTACGCTTTCCTTCAAGATCCTTTATTTAATTGCTAGGAAAAATTTACCTAAGCAGATCAGCTGGCATAGTTGGCTATCGCTGCAATAATATACAATTCGATGTTTAATCGTCGTGGTGATTTTTGGCTGCGTGTTGATATTCTGACTGGTATATTGATAACTCGTTGTCGATAGAGCTTTCCAGCAATCCTTACAGAACCGGAAGGGATTCACAACGTTGAAGATATCTAGCTGGATTGAAGCCCAACGATGAAACGAGTTGAGGTCCGGATCGGAAGGAAGGTAGCGAGCGGAAACTACTCGTAATGATACAGCAAAATCTAAGCTTGAGGAAATTCTAACAAATCTAAGGTGAGTGCAAATCGCTCCTCGTTTGGGTAATTGCTTTGTCAGGATCAGAATTATAACTTTCACTTATCACAGGCTACTAAACTTTATTTCATCAGCATGAGTTATTTATTTTAATACAATTAAATATTTAAAAATCTCAGTTTCAACGAATTAGTAAAATTAGCTCTTGACTTCATGAGCGCTAGATTCTGTAACCAGTTAGATTCTAATTTTATTTTTTGTCAAGTCTAAAGTAAAAATCCAAATTTAGATTACTCCTTAAAAAATCACTCATGACACTTTTGAAAAACAATGTGGTTTTCCGACGATAAAATAAGGTGTAGTTTTAAATTGAACATTTTAAAATTTACTGTGATTCAGGCCAGACAAAAAACATATGTAAATAATTTATGCATAAATGTTAACTAATGTAGCATGAGAATAAAAGTTT
This sequence comes from Odontomyia ornata, assembly GCA_963969285.1. Taxonomy (NCBI): domain Eukaryota; kingdom Metazoa; phylum Arthropoda; class Insecta; order Diptera; family Stratiomyidae; genus Odontomyia; species Odontomyia ornata. Next base: position 19,957,318 of record OZ017739.1, on the reverse strand, counting down.
ACGTGGAACAATAATGAATCATTAATATATAATCTGGATAATTTAATAACGTATAAAGCCACAAAGAAAATACACAATATTAAAACAACGGTGAATCAAATGTAAATGGTAATTTATTTTTACATTTATTGAATAATATTACACATAACCCATTTCATCAGCATTTCTCGATGTAGTCTCCTGCGTTGTCTAGATACTTTTACCATCGCTTTGGAAGCTTGAATATTGCTTGTTCATAAAAAGTTTAAGAAACAGTTGTCAGCCAATTGCGCAAGTGCTCCTCAACTTCTTCATTGCTTTTGAACAGTTTTCCTCTAAGAGATTATTTCAGGGGCGCAAACAAGGGGACAAGTTTGGACTATACGGAGGATTTTCGAGTGTTTCTCAGCCCATTTCCTTCAGTTTATCCCTTGTCAAAGCAGTGGTGTGCGGCCTAGTGTTGTCATGGAGAAAGATGAGCTCTCTAAAGGGCATACCTCTTCTTATGTTTCGGTAGGAGGTTTTCGTTGGCTGTAACAACTGGCAATAGTAGGCCGCAATAACTATCAATCAATAAGTTCAATAAGCTCTCGAGCGGCACGGATGTTGTCATCAGTAAGACTTGTACTTGGATGATCATGACTTTCGTTTTCGACACGTTCTCACTCGTCCTTAAATTTTCTGGTCCACGTATGCGCTTGATTCTGAAACAATATAGTGTCCCCAAACTGCGCCTCTAAATGAGTAAAAAACTTCCGACGGTTTGACGTCTTCATTGGTTAAATATTGGATGATGATGCGTTGCGCAACAGACAAATGTACCTGTTACTCAGTCATAGCGGTACTGAAAACAGAAACGAGCGTGCCGCTAACTAGGCTGGTTTTCCCATTCCTTACAAATCAACCACCAACCATCATTCTCTATCATCTAGTTCGGAGGCATGTGCTAAGCAGAATAGCTAAATTGTCGTTTATATTTGATTCAGCCTTATGTCACTAAAATTGAAATGGTGTAAAACACTCACCACATATGCAATAAATTTACATTTCTTCCTCTCTTATTTTATAGCACATTTAATTCGTTTTGTTCTTTTTGTCACATTTAATTTATTTCTTTTCTTTTGTACATAGTTTCAGGTACCATCATCTTACAGAAATGACAATTTATTTTGTTCAATTTGCTCTGTATTGCAATTATAAACTTTTTCTCAATTCATTCTCAAATTAAACTGTTCTATGCTATCAAACTGTATGGCCAAGTATCTTGATAAATGGAGGTTAAGTTAGTTTACTGGGAGTAGTGTAGGGGTAAGCGTGTTTGTCAATTTCTTGGCTTCACAAATCAACTTATCCTGAGGTCAATTTTTTTTGATAAATTTTTATCATAATGACATCAGTTATATATGGTGGCAATGAACTTTAGAAAAAGTATAACCACTCAGAAAATTAATCTGACGGATAGATGCAATCTGTGACATCAAAACCAGATAAGAAATAGAGTCACCAGGTTGGCCACATGGGATGAATGAAGAAGATTATATTCCAAATTGAAAAAAAAGATAATATTAAAAGGGAGATGGACCATTCGAATCGATGAGGGTTAGTTGATTGGTTTCCACCCAGTACAAGTGATTCGGAGAAAAGTCAAATTTTGCCTGCAAGATAATCGAGTTCTGACCGGGTAGACGTAAGGATTGGGCTTTGTTGAAGTAAAGTTCCACTACGATTGTCGTGAAAAATCCATGCATTAATCGGTCAAGTTTGTGCAAATACATATTCAGAAGGAGAAAACTAATTTTGATACTTTTGAAGGCATCAAGCAGAAATTACAGTAGCTAACTTTATAATGTATTTTACCAATAAATTTAAATTAAGAACGAATAAATCTTTATTCCATCGAGAACAAAAGAATCTAAAGAACAGGTTATACTAGTGACGAGTGACCAAAAGTGATCGAACAAAAAATATATTGTATAATTAACAGCAGAACCATTTATGCAGGAGAAAAGTTTTACTGTATTCTCTTACAGTATCAATCTATCCGCTCGTAAGAACATAGTCGAGTCTCCAGACCACAATCTCCATTTTCAGTGAAACATGAAATGCAGTTTGACTCTAGTGTAAGCTCGTGTATCAAATTTCAGCTTTTCAAGTCAAAAATATAACCAGTACTAAAATATCTAAATAACGAAGACAGCGTCGTACATGCTTATGTTTAAGCAATGACTGGGCAATGTAGATGATTTGTATACAAAAATAAGAAACACTGATCACAAAAAAAATGTTCAAAAAATTGTTTTTATTTGACTTTTGTAGTTGGATATATTTTCAGCTTACATCATTTAAAATATCAGAACTCTTTTCTTTTTTGTCGTTTATGAAACATATGAATTTGAGGTCAAAATTATGCAGGCCTAAATTTTAATATATTTCCTTTCTCATATTTTTTAACTTAGTAATACTTTTCACTTTTACTTGTGACTCAGAACCGTTAGAAAGATCTTTTGGAGAAAAAATCGACATGACTGAGCGCTAGCCACCCTCAGTATGCGTCCTCAGGATAAAAATCCCTATTCGCAAGACCATCCGGGAACGTAAATTTCTCATACGCACCGTTAGATTAACAATCAGGCTTGTATTAGAACATTTCTAGCATCAAGAAAAATTTTAGTCAAAATCATATTAAATTTAATTCATATCTACAAGAAACGTAGCTGTAATGCATGAAAATTCATTAATTTGACCGGCCGTCATGTGCAAACCTGTTCATAAGCTACCTTAAAAGCTCGAACACCACAAGAGCTAAAAATATCGATGTCAGATTCAATGAAAATTTCGACTTAGACATAGAGCCGATCTTTAAAAAAAATGTTCGGTTGCATACACACTTTGAATTTCATTTCCAGAAAGAATTTAGTGAACACTTTGGTTGGAGTTAACATAGCAAACTTTGCTTGTTCTTTGAGCTTTGAGGGGCTGCCATTTTGAATTTAGGCATCTGCTTTTAGGTCAATTTTCCACATCGGTTCAACTCGGAATCCCACTTTAAACGAAAGAAAAAATACCGTTGGTACCACTAGCTGAAAAAACAAACCCTTCATTCCAAAAAGCTAGCAATAATTTGAATAGCCACCACTTTGAAAGTCAAACGCTATTTAAGGAAAATATTTTGTTGAATAAATACTTCCAATGAAAGCTATGTCAAACGTTTCCATGAAGATAATAGTATATTCATCACTTCATTTACTATTAAAATAACGAATCCCGCTTACTTTCTAGCCTTTGGAGACCGCGATTTTGTATTTAAGCGTTTGATTTTGTATTTTTTCAAAGATATTGTCTTGGATTCTCATTAACCACTGTGCCAAATCTCGTTCAAATCGGAGTCTTACTCTAGACAGGGCACAAATATTGCTAAAATACTAGTTTTGATATTTTCGGATCTTTTATTTATTAACCAATTTAGGTAATTTTTTTGCAGAATGAAATCAATAATCCATAATCTCAAATGAATTTTGCATAGCAAATGCTGATGTCCTAAGTGAAAGAGCTACATTGTCCTTTCACCCGAGCATTTCGGCTATCAACTTAATAGCACATTGACCTCGATGGACACTGGCTTATTCCACCATTTGGGCTCTCCTCATACGAAACTGCATAATCTCAAATTCCATTAAACTAGGTTGAAAAACATGACCACGAAAAGCTGAAAAAAACGCATATTTAAGCCGCCGCCATGTTGAAGCTTGCGTAATGATCATCACCAAAATCAATGTCAGTGTTAGCTTTCATACAAACCGAATCAAAATTATGGCTTATAGAAGTCTTTGAAATTTTTGAATTTCAACTAGCTACAATACCATTTTGTTTTTTGAAACCCGACTCCTAATGTTTTTCATTGTTCTCTAGATACTTGTGGTCTAAACCAAACTATCAAATTTCATCAACATTGGTAGAAAGGTTTGGTTTCAGCAAACTGGGTCTGTAGGAAATGTGAAATAACCTGTGCATGCTCGCCCAGTCCGTTCTGCGGAGAACATTGCTGTTGTTCGCGATGGTGTGGCAGAAGGGCCGTCAACTTCGACTCTTCGTCGGGCCCAACAATTGAACATCTCACGAACATCACTGATGTGAATTTTAAATAGAGATTTGAATTTACACAATAACAAGGTTCAATTAATTCAACAGCTGAAGCTTACTGGCCATTTCAAGCATCGGCAATACGCCGAAAAGCCGATGCATCCACAAAGAGTGATGGTTTGGTGCGGTTTGTGGGCTGGCGGTGTCATCGAGCAGTACTTCTTCGGAAATGAGAATGGCCAAGCAGTTACCGTGAATGGTGTTCGCTATTGCGAGATGAAACGGACTTCTTGTGGCCAAAAATTGAAGTTATAGACCTAGACGATATGTGGTTCCAACAGGATGGTGCCACTTGCCACACGCCAACGAAAGAATGGCTCTTTTGCGCGAGAAATTCAATGGTCGTGTTATCTCACGTTGTGGCGATGTCAATTGGCTGCCACGATTTAACTCAATAACTTCAAATTTCATCGAAATCCATTGAGAAAATTGGCCGTTAGGGAGGCCACCAAATTATGAAAAAAGTCGCATATTTGAACCGTCACAGTTACGAAATTTTAAATTGTATAAAAATCAAAATAACAAAATCATCAATCCTCATCGGCACCTACCTTAATATCAAGTTATGCTTGAGTCCAATAAAAATTGTGACTTTTAGGAGCCTTTGAAATTTCGAATTTGAACTAGCTGCCATTTTAAAATTCGAAAGCTGATCATTAAATGTTTTTCATTGTTAAATATTAGTTGAATGGTTTGGCCACAGCTACAATAACACTTTTTGCGTGTTTTTTGAGCTTTGAATAACCGCCATTTGGTTCCAAACGGTATGACTTTGGATTTTTTGATTGTGAGGCTCATTATATAGTTCGATAGCTCATCATCATCATCATCTATGGCGCCACAGCCCAAGTTGGGCCTTGTTTTCCAGGATTAGTCTCCTCCAATCACTACGGTTCTGTGATCTAGTTCGCACAGCTGATCACACCCAGCGAGGATATGCTGTCAGCTTCTTTCGTGTCTTCCTCTTGGATGCCTACATTGTGATCTACCATTTAATGTTCTTTCACTCTTTCTGCATGGCCCGCCCATTACGACTCGCGTAACGTTACACAAGCAGATAGGTACATGTGGTTCATCAAATAGTTCATACAACTCAACGTTGTAACGTAGTCTCCACTCTGTTCCTTGTTTAACTGGGCCGTAGATTTACTGGAGCGTTTTGCAGTCAAATATGTCCACTATCTTTTCCATGTGCCACTCTCATATAATACAGGTTTGACTAGTGATTTGTAAATACCCAGCTATTTTGCCTGTGCCCAATTTTGGACCTTAGAATGCGGCATCCAACCTTGTCCTTTTTGGCGCTTCTTCGATTCAGGTTGACGAACGAAGTTATCTACATTTTCAAGGTTATAGTCTCTTACGGTCAAGTTTTGTCGGATTAACTTGTAGGATAATTCGGTTTGATTCAGATTCAAGGCTCAGGAATGCTCCTTTGGTATCTGAGATTGATCGTGCCATAATATTGGCATTGTGCATATGCTGCCAATTGTATAGACAGTCCAATAAATATCTGTCCCAAATTTTGCCCAAATCGGACTTTACTTAAGTCAGAATAGAAATCACAGATATTCGTCTAAAATTGCCGGTAAATGAAAGATACCCTCCGCAATGGGTGAATTTCTCTCCAGAAATTTACCTAAAAGTAATTGCCTTATTTGAAATGTTACTGCTGCAGGTGCAATATCCGACATAGCCAGCCTCTATATTATACGTCCTCAATGATGGTGGAATTTGCCAGCTGCTCAAATAAAGTTAAGAACTTAAAGTTTTTCAGGATTTTTGAAAATTTCAAATCAGATTCAACTTTTTTACCAGAGCTAGTTTTAAACCAAAGGAATATAATATTTTTTTGATATTTTCTTGACAAATTTTTCTACTTGGGGAAATACCTTTGATAACTATAATGCTAATCCCATTGTTTTGAAAGCCTTAACCATTCATTGAACAGCCTCGTCCGATAAAGTGAGTAAGTACATCATATCACACCTTAACGTATTTATGACAAAAGCAAACAAAAACTTGATGCAATAAAAATTTATTACGAAAATTATTCAGATTAAAGGGGAACAACATCAATGATAACGCCGAATATCTTTTATATCCATCCGCAGTGATTACAGCGTGTTGTTCACCGTCCTTGTGTCGGTGTTTCGTATCAGTGTGTTCGTTATACAGACTAAACAAAAGCACAAAAATACTTAGGGGATGATGATTGACTGCGTCTACAAGAGCTGACAGGGAACGAGAGCGGAAGGAAAACACTTAACGTTATCGAAACTGACTCGGGGAAAATGAACAGAAGCGCTAGTACTCACATCAATGCCAACACTCTACAACATTTTGCCATTCCCGTGATGTAGACAGTCAGCCAGCCAGCCATCCACCGAGCCATGATGGCGGGAGAAGTATATTTGCCGTCATTCATGGACGATTCCTTGTTCAATTCAGAAGTTCTACGAAGGGAATCCGCGAGGCTATTTTGGGTTAACAAATATGAGTATAAGGTTAGCATAATACAGAGTATTTTGATTTGAGGATATACAGTCAAAGGACGACTCTTTTGAAGATTCAAGATAAGATAATTTAAAATATTAACCCAAATTATTAGTGTAGAAGCTCTATCTTGTGTTAGTTCTATTCCCATTACACCAGCCAACATTATAATGTACGCCCCCAATATTATTTTAGAAGATCTGCTCTTCTAGATTATAGTCTCTACCTTCACTTTCGACTCCCAATCGTCCTTTCGCTATTTACGTGATAGCTTCAATTTCACGTACCACCTTTCGTTAGTGCCAAAATAGGTTTGACGTCGCCTCGGAAAGTATTCCGGAAAGTAAGTAAGTTCTTCGCTTCCATCGAAACATTTCTTCCTTCTTACCTTGCACCCAAAGCAGCCCTGTTATATATGTATTCCTGATTCTGCTTGAATCGAGAATTACCCAATTCAAAGGAGGATAGGAAGCATGATTGCGTGCCATCATGCAATTTCCAGAATTGTGGAAAATGAGTAGGTACACACTATGCCCTTCCTATCATTGTTGTATCAGACGATTTGAAATAAGGCTATGTTCAGCAATAGAAGCGAACGAAATAAAGGTGAATCGGTCGTGTCGGTAGGAATTTATTCTTTCGTTTCTTTGTAAGGTAAATGGCAGGTATGCAAAACTCCATTTGAACAAAGTTTGACGTGAATAAAGTTGGTGTGTCGATATTTACTCAAAATTCAACACCATATCGAAAATATCAATAATTGGTTGCGTTCACGAACCTCACAGAAGTTTGACGTACTTTATTATTTTTTCTGCTGTATTATTATTGTGGGTACAAGATTTATTGTGAGAATTAATGTCGAGCATTCAGTTCAGAAATTCGGCATGCTCGTTGTTAGAATTAACCACAGAATGTAACAGAAAGTTCTTCCAGATGAGAATGGATGAATTAATTTCTGTCAGCATACACTGCACTGTATTACTTTGCGAAGGTATGTTGAATCACCTAAAATAAACCTCATTTCGCAAATTTGTCACATTTAATTTGCTGACATGCATCAACAACGAAATATTTTGCCATTGAAAACAACGCATCAACAGACTTTTTGCGAATGTTGTGACACTTGGTACAATCATCGCCGAAAAACGCCAAATTTATCTTGTCACAGCCGGTAACTGTCTTCCTAGACAGCTTTCTTATTGTTACATGAATTCTTTCTATGCCACTCTGACACATATAAACATATTGTGATCCTTTCTCCATTCTACACATCACGTTGGCCTTGCATACACTCTCCGTTGCTTGCGGATCAAAAAAATAAAAGAAATGATGCAATGTCTTTCAATATGACCTCCTTGGAAAAACACAGTGAAACGAATGCCAAATGCAATTTCGTATACAAAAGTCATCCTGAAACTCTGTGGGATACGAAAAGAGAAAGTTTCCGTTCCGTTCAGGAAAAATTCTTTTCCAAATGTTTGTATGTGCCATAAAACAGGTGAATTGTAAAATTGTTTTGTTTAGAATGTCATTGAAAAATTGCATCTGTATGAAAAGGTCAACTAGGATTGAAGAACTCTGACCGGCTCACGGACAGCCGCAATAAATACATCAACTCATTTATTGCAGGTGTCGTTTTCGTCCTGACGTAATAACGATTTCCACTGTGGGTGATGATTGCAGCTTAAAAGTAGATCGCCATCAGATAGCGTGAAAATGTTCGATTGCCAAGAACATTAATAATTTCGAATAGAAATATTAAAATTGAATTATCTAAATTATTTGATACATAACAATGGCACAGCGTTAACTGGTCCGTTGCCAAAAAGATACCGACATGCACTAGATGATTGCGATGATTGCGACTCTATGAAATATTCTAATTTGCCGATGAAAGAAATATTTAAAATGTGATTAATCATTTTAAGAGCCACACAAACGACTTAGTAATTGGAATTAATTTGATTTATGAGCGAAATGCTCCTGATGTGTAATACCCAAGAGTGTATCATGAGTCGGCCAAGCTCATTCCTAGCGCACATATGTACGAGTATAGTGTGCATGTGTAAGATTATTCTGATGGCCGTTAAGTACTCGTACACTATTCTGTTATCGTATGACATCTTCATTCTGTGTATATTTGAAATATTTCAATTAGTTTGTACGATGACAGACATGATAGTGCAGCCTGTGGTCGGGTTGCGATTGTTGCAACAAACCATGCATAGAATTCATTCTGAGGCGCGGATTATCTGTAAATCGTCAAATACAATATCAATGAAAAATGAATTTGCATTCAGAAATACTTCATGCGCTCATCTACGAGTATCTCTATCCATCCATCATTCTTGGCTGGCAATTTGTTGCAATTAGTAGCAGATTCGTGACAAACTGTTAGCATGCACCTCAATGAAAATGAAATAAAATAGAATGATGTGATATGGTTAGATTGCAACGGTCATAAATCAATATGTTGAGTGTTTTTTTCTTTTTGCACTGAGTTTTGGCGTTGAGATTTAATTTTTATTTATTATCAGTCAATGCAGATTTTTTTCTATTTATTCAAAACAATAAATATAAGAATAATACAAATTTGAGTCGCGGAAATGCAATTGCATTATTCTGAGCAAACTTTGTATGATTTTAACAAAATTGACATCCGGGTTGGAATAATTGCATTTAATTGTAATATTTGTTTACAATGCATCATACAACATATCAGTCCCTAAACAATCGGCAAGTTGTTAAGCATAAATATTAATCAAAACAAGTTGGAAGGTAGGAGTATGTTTTCATATTATGAGGATTTTATAGCCATGTTATTGGTTCCAAAAGCTCGTTTTGAAATATTCTTTCAAAAGTTGTATGTAAGATCGCAAACATAGAAAAATAATATGTGTAAAATGATTATTTTGGATTCCTGAGTATGTTTAGGGGCTATAACTTGTAAATAAGATGAAGCATGCAAGAAACGAGAAATATTAATGGATAAAGCTCTCAATAAAGTAAAATTTACACTGCATTGATTGTGTCCGCTGGTTAAGAGCTTGATAGTGCTGTGATGAGAGTTGAAGATTCAAGGCCACTTGAATTAAGGTTCCTATAAAAGAATTCAAGTTTTAAACGTTGCCAAGACGTATAAGTGTCAAATATACACCCTTTTTCGTAAAATGTTATTGCCTGAACTTATATCTGAACTCTGAAATTTAACAGCGACAGCGACCTAGTCTTCTCATACCTATATCGTAGTCCATACGTCACCAACTACTCATGAAAAAATCTAATTACGTTGCTTGTTTGAAGTTGTTGGTTATTTTTTATTAAGCTCGTTTGTGCTTTTGTCCATCTAAAGGATCAGAAATTTGTAGTCAATTATTTGTTTATTTGACATCCGCAGGTAAAAAACATAAATTTCTTCAAATTTTTTGAGTCCTCACCTCAATCCAGTTCAAACTCAAATCCGATTTTCAAAATTTATTTCTCTGCATTATTTTCATCTTTCTTTGGTTCAAACCAAGCAGTTAAATTGGGGGTGCTCGTTTTATTTACCATTTTTAAATTCATCTGAAATTTCTGTAAAGATCATCTTCATCTCAATTTGTGAGTAAAAATTATCAAAAACACATTAGATAGCATCAAATACAGAATATGAGGGATTTCGTAATCCTTTGAGCTTGATTATATTGCATGGTTTTTTTCAGGATTGGCCTTAGCTATCAGATAATAATCATCTTTATAAAGGTTAATACCAATTTTAAAATCAGTTTAGTACTAGTCAAATCATTGTTTGCTATGCCTACCTTCTCTTGGACCTAATGTGTCTTCACTATTCTTATAGAGCTTACACAAAAGATTTTAGTACTTTTATACTATTTTATATGAATTTATAAGTCTGCTGGGTATTTGTGGTAGTAAATTGAATGTCTATATCTTTATCCTTTATTTCAACGTTAGTTGATCTGTCTCCTCTGTCATAACTACCTCTGACAAATTATTATTGCGGCTATCAAACAGTCTAAAACGAATGTTTATCGTCGCTTCCGGCAAGTGTAAGTCCCTTTCTTTTCTTTTTGATTCGGATTTTTCATCGAATATTTTCCACTGAACAACCCATGAAGACTCATCAATTTACTAACGGTTTAGTGAATAAAATAATACATAATTCAGTTCTGATTTTTAGATCTTTTATAGGATTTCAGGATAGTGATCGTTTAAACACTAAATTAAACTTAAGTTTAGCGTTAAAAACATTTTAAATCCACTTCCCCAAGGTGTATATGTATAATATTGTCTCACAAAAAAGAATACGTTGCTGACAACACGGTTTCAAAATTTTAAATTCATAAGCAGGTGACTAATTGTGCAAAATGATTGAAACAAACAGTTTTTTTTTGTTTTTTAAAGAATAAAGTTAAATGTTAAAAAATCCTATAAAACAATTTTTTTAAATGCCTATTCGTGCTTTTTTAAAACGCTTTGTAATACAAAGCAACGAAACGTTTCAGAGCAAATGCTACAAAGGTTATCTCGAAATACATAATGGCTTGGTGATCAGTAATTACTCGTACATGAATGAGTTTTGCTAATGTTGGCTTTTTAAAATAGTTGAAAATAAAGCTCAAAGCCGTATTTCTTAATATTTGGGGATGAAGGCAGTTTACGCCCTGAGCGTGGGGCTTGCAGGCACGCAAGACGTCAAGACCACCCACTAAACATCTCCCCTGTCCACCTGAAAACCTAGCCTACAACCTTCTGACACATTGCTTCGGGCTAAACCTCGTTTTGCTACGCCGTGAGGCACCTTCAAGTTGGAGAATCACTTCTCTTGCGGGAATGGAGGGAGGGAGGAAGAGGGATTGCTAGAAAACTAATCCACCAACACCGGTATCCTCGGCTGCTGTGAGGCCTTTTTGCCTTTTAGGACTGTCCGAATATAATGTGTCATTTGTCAAACGATCCAAACGTCTCCCCAATCAGACTATCCGGAGAAAGCTCTCTTGTTTCGCAGCGGAGCCTGTCCCATCTTTTGCATGCAAAATATGTGTGGCAAGCAGTATCTTCCTCTCCTATGCAGAGCCTACAGTTGTGGGGCCGCGACTGTAGGTTCTTAAACAAGACGAAGTAGCAGAGAATGCACTTACCGGAATAGTTTTGTAAATCAATTAGGAACTGAAACAACGTCTTCTGAATATCAAAAGTTGCCTCATGTACAGATTCCACAAATTCAGTTCGAAAAACTAAAATATGGTTATTATGTATTTGAATTCGCTGCTATTTTGTTTTCAGGGCGTTATCCTAATTGTTTGAGTAGTGTGTAAAACCCATTATTTGAGTGTATCATATTTATCAATGTTACAAATCATTTCTAAAATTTTCATCAAAATTCCTACAGATCTGTAGTGTCTAGGTCCTTTGCAGATATATGTCTCCACAGTATCACGAGTATTGTTAAATACTCGATCGGCTCAAACTTGCTGTTTATAGCTAAATTATTGTGAAATTTTCAGGATATGTACAATTACTATCATATGTTCTAGTTTTTGGCAAATTAAAGGGGCAAAAATGTAGAATTCATAACATGTACTATTTTCACCAAAGTTTACCGAATTTATGCTTCTAAGGTATTTGTTGGCTTTGAACTGATAATAACCTATGTACTTCCAAGATTTTTTTCAGATCTTTCCGATCAAAGGTGTTCAATCGCGAGGGGCAAGGATACCAATTTTGGAGCGCTTTCCCTTCCCCTACCCTCACGAGGCAAAAAGTGTTTGTTAAAACCCTTTTTTGTTTGAAAAGTCCTTACTTTTGTAAATATATTTTTTTAAGAGCCACCGCTCTATATAAGGAGGCCCCCTTTAATCGACTTATAAATTAATTGTATATCTCAGTTTTCAAGAAGTTATCACTTTTGACTTTTTCGGAAAATTGCATGATTGTAGCTATTATAATTTCTGAGAAAAATTACTGGGACACGCAGATGGACAAACAAGTTGTGAAACTAATAGGGTCTCGTCAAGGCATTAGAAAAATCCTGAAAAGGCTAACCTGTCGAAATATAAATGGCTCAACAGCGTTTGAATAAAACATCTTAGCATTGTAAAATAAAGCATGTTCAGGCCTTAATAATATCACATAAGCAATTTTTTTAATTATTGGAGCAATTGAAATGGATTTAAATTTAGACCAAGATTAAAACACTGATTCTGCATTACAGTAAGATATTTTGAAATTTACTGTGCAATAACTACATACTGACTTCAGCTTTTCATTCCTACACTAAAGAAAATCTTCTGTAGAAATGCACAAAAATCGTATACGAGTATAAGCCGCCTAAGTTTATAAGCAATATCGGATCTACTAAAATCTACGGCAAGTTGCTTAAAAATTTTCGAAAATCTTGCAAATTAATGGCCCATTCCCGATTAAAAAAAACAATTTTTAAGTTGTTATGCAAGCGACCCCCTCCCAAACTACATCTCCCCTCCGCCTCTTTTCACCATCCATTATTCTGAAGCTTTAATTTTAAATTCCACCATTTATTTACTTTAAGTCTTTTCTTCATGAACTTGCCTTGGAGGTAGCCTCGCATTTCACAATCACAAGTCGGAAGCGCTCGCATTCAGAAATGGGAGATTTGATCGTACCCTGAACTAGGCCATGTACATAAAGCATTTGCATTTGTAGCGGTACTATGCATAATGCGAATTAAATTACTAGCTTAATTAATTTGAATAAGTTTCAAGTGGAACTTGCCTGGTGTTTTTTTTAACGTTGCAGCTCCTTTTGGGTCATCGCTTAGAGATAATTAGAATGTCTCAATATCTTAGTCGTTTCGGTACTCGAAATGTTCTAATGGTCAGTACCACGCTTTGGTCGGTAATCCGTGCACCCATCTACGATACGTTCTGATTTGGAACCAGCACACATCATAACCGAACGGGCTTATATTTCGTCTAAAGAATCACTCGAAACAAATCTCTTTATCACCGACGGTATGCAATCAGGAACCTTCGGCTTACGGAGTTAGCGCCCAAAACACTACATCACACGGATCTGCATGGTGTGGTGTTAAGTATTTTATTTAAGGTCGTTATGATTTTCATCTTCATATGAAAAACATGTACCCAGTGGATGGGTAAAATTTTGAAACCTGCAATAGGCTTGCACGTGTCGAAATCCACTGACTACCAAGGTTCACGTTAAAGAGTAGAACGTCCCGTTGGGAAACTGAAGAAACTCCTCGAAGATTCAGTAGATGCTGTCAACTGATCTTTGGTTGGTTCACAACAGCAAATGACAATTGGAGGCAAATTATCCTAGAGGTGAACGCAGAACTTGAACCTTTGCCATATATCATGCTAGTTCAAAAAGTTGGATGCTCGAAAACAAAATAATAAATATCATGGCGAGAAGCTCTGCAATGATTCGAAGTAGACTCGGCATTAAAATAAGTAACTTGTTACTTCCCTTATCAGTTTATATACTGAATACTGTTGTTAGTCTGATCGTTCTTGCCAAATTAGGTGGCAATAATATCAACCCTTTTAAAACGAAACAAATAAATCTGTCTGGTGATAGTTGACCTTAAAATACTGTAAACTTTAAATTGTCGATAAATTTACATACTCAATGACCTTATAGGAAAACTTTTACGCTTATATTTCGATGCTTTCTATGCAAAGATACATTGATGAATACAGGTATGTAGAAGAAAAACATTAACATGAATAAATTGCTCCTTATATGCGGTCTCAATTTGATCTTTTTTATAAAAGTGTCGAAATGTTTAGAAAGTGCTTCCGTCAGTGCAACAGCTTTTTTGAATTCTATTCCTGTTCTGTCGCCACGCCAGTGATTTCTTTCTTAAATTATGGGGGTTTTAATTACATTTTATAATGCTATGCTCTTTTACGTTGTTTTACTTTATCTGTTTTTGTGCATTATCCTTATTAGTCATGAGTACTCATCCCCTACATCGTGATTCGTTTTCTCCTCTGGTACCCTGACTTTAAACAGCCTTGCACATGCATTTTCACCAAGAAACACTTGTATACAACTGCTAATTGATTTAGCACCATACAAATTCTTATGGGTTTATGGGCGTGCAAAAACCTATGGTAAGCTAAAAGGATTCTATGACTTATTTTACATTAGACATAACTTTATGTCCAATTGTTGAATTTAACAAGTTGGTTAGACAGAGTTACGCTTATGTCAGAAGGGCTTTGTACTCAGCTTAGGTATGCAGACGCCAATAATGAATAAACTCGAGGAAAACTTTAACGACGTCTACAATAAATACATACTCATTTTAAAAGGGAAACCATTATTATAACATTTTAACTTGCTGCCATTTTACCTTTACGATTTTATAGGAGAAAACGTAAAATTGATTAATTATACTATTACTAACAAAATTTAGCAAATTTCAACTTCTCCGGTATTTCTCTCATAGACAACTACTTCCATGATTTTTTTTATATTTTTCGGTCCACAGGCATGCAATCGAGAGGGGGACTCAATTTGTTTTTTGTGCCTACCCCGTCCACGACATTGCAACTTTTTTAACACATTTTGAAAGGTCTCATCAACACCTTTCATTTGATACCCTACTCGACTTTCTTCTATGAAATTTTTAAACTTAAATTTTTTTAAAAACCTTTAACTTTTTTTTGACTAAGGATCTTTCATCAACCAGCAAATTCTGAGCTGTTCACAATATTTGATCACTGTAGCTTCTATAGTTCCTGAGAAAAATTGCTGTGACGCATTGACGAACGGACGGATGGACATGTACCGATATTAATAAAGTATTGTATTTCAAAACCTTAAAAAAGGCAACCACTAAGTTATCATCCATTTATTCTGACGTTTCTTATTTTCACGTCATAATTTTGCATTCCACTTCTTCTTCTTCATAGCACTACAGCTCCTCTCGAGCGCCTCTAATTGTCTCGGTCCATTGACCGCGTCCTCCGATTTTGAAATCTGAGCAGCGATGAACTGCCTTTGTCAACCAAGTCAGACCAGCGTTTCCTCGGTTTCCCCGCTGAACTTCACCCTTCAGTTCTACCAACGAGTACTTTTTTGGGTATCCGATGCTCGTCCACACGATTCATGTGGCCAGTCCATTGCAGCTTCCGTAGTCTTACAATCATTGAGACCTCCGGCTCGTCAAAAATTTCATACAGCTCATGGTAGTATCGAATTTGCCATTGGTCTCCGTCTAACTTCGCTCCGATTATTCACCTCAGGATCCGTTTTTCAAAGGCACATAATGTCGAGTTAATACTCATTCCTTTAAATTCATCCAAAAAAATGCTTATTGGCTTTCATGCATACTCAGAGGTTCAGCTGAAATTGAACCCGTATTTTAAATACCTTACCAAACATTTGACATTACAACTATCAAGGCTTCCTTCGGGGAACTACTTCCTCAGTATAATTTACACAATTTTCTTTTACATTTGGCTTAATTTGATCTCATGCAATCTTCCCAAATTTATAAATTCCCATACATTTTCTGAATTCTACCGATAAAAATTTCAAAGCTAACTGAAGTACTTCGCACATAGTTTCTCCACTTGAAGAAATCGATGTATGTGCTGTTTAATTTTTGATGCCTGTCTGAAAAATAAAGAATTTTCTCGAAGATTCAATGAAATGAGACAATTGTCAAGTTCGTCAACTACAGACTTAAAATTGGGCCTGTTAAAATCTCCAAAGATAATAATTTTATCTTCTTCTTTCAAGAGTTCAGCAAGTGAAGAGAAAACTCCACAAGCCTCGGTATAGATTGTCTCACTAGACTCTGGGGGAATATAGAATACACCAACGTACAAGTAACATTTATTTATTTTGATTTTCGCTATTACATGTTTGAAAGTGAAAGTTGTGGTACTGACAATATCACTCGAGTAAGCGTTGTGTATGGCAATTAGGACACCACCTCCTCGGGTTAGGCCAGTGCTTAGATAGTCTCCAACGTCTCTATAAATATACCAATAACTGTCGAGAATCTCTTCGTTACGATGGGAGTCATTCAACCAGGTTTCTGTGAATGCAAGGATACTGAAAGGGCATGATTTAGCGTCAAGAAAAAGTTTGTTGGGTTTGCCTCTCATGCCACTACAGTTATGTAGAATATTTTGAGGCATTTTGTGGTAGAGCTCTTATTGTGGACGAAAAAATTTGTGATGTTGCTCACGTGAACTTTGGAGCGGGGATATATAATTTGAGCTTACATGAGAAGCGTAAGTTTCAAGTTCTTTTTTGGCTTATTCTGACGTAACACCAAATTGCTCATGGTACCTAAGATACAGTTTTTGTAGAGCATCAACATCTATCGGAAGACCTTCTCTCTGGATCATTACTTTTATGTTGGTCTTCGTTTTACCGTCGATACATGTTGTGTCTGGTGCTTTATGCTTGTAAGCTAGGTAGAGTCGAACCAACTCATATAATTTGTGCTCACCCAGTCTTGATAGTAGATACCTGATCTGAAGATCTTTGTTAGAGTTTATTGTCGCTTTTACAATCGGAGGTACGAGTGGGTCTAAAAAGGATTGTTTTTCGTTCAAATGGCTATTGAGTATGCTAGGTAATTCAAGTACACAATTAGGGGACGAAGTCTGAAACCCACTTCTTACGAAGTTTGGATATTTGGCAGGAGGTTTTATAGGGTAAAATTGAGCTTTTATTCATTTCTGAAGAACCGATATTTTCTTTAGGCTGATTACTATCAGAAATAGTACTGTCTCCCATCAGCCTGTTATCTAAAGGATCTGGAAGGTTTACAATGTTGTTAGCAATAAATGGTTGAGTGTTGTGAGTAGGGTTAATATTCAGGTTTTGTTGTTAGTGGAAATTACTGTTACGTCTTTGTTGTTGTTGTATTTGCTTGGTTGATTATTGTTTACAGCAGGTTTCCTTTATTTCCATTTCCTGAAGACCAGTCCACTCCAATAGACGCTACCGTTTTTGGCTGTATGATTAGAGAAAATCCAGGCATATTTGTGCGGTATGTATACTTTGAACGATTTTGTTTTCTTAGTTCTCTGTGAAATTGCCTCCACTCTGCAGCCTTCCAGTAAAAGATTTACTTCCAAGAATTTTCAAACTCGAGCAGTATTAGTATTCTTTGGTGTTTTCTGAATGAAAAATATTTCGCAATCGTTGTGCTGATGATTTGTTACATTAGCCTTCTCCAACCGCTCAAGTCTTTAGACTGCTTTATTCTCATAAAAAGAAACCCGCGATATTCCGAATATATTTGAACGATTTCTTGTAAAAGCAATGGGTATTTACTTCAACTCAACTCTAGTTACCAAGCTCTTTTGGCAGGAGCATTATTCTGCCTACTTAAAATGTTTATTTTTATGGTGAATTTTGCAGGTGATATTTTCTTAGTTCAAAGAATCTTAATGAATTATTCAATTTCTCGCTAACCGGTGCTTCATATCTCTCTTTGTCCATTTTAACTACTTGGTTGCATTCAAAAGCTTTAAGGGTGTTAACCCTTCACTTTTCGAATAACCTTCCCTTCTTGGCTTTCCATCTAAATTTTTAATACATTGTATATTGTCAAAGATAGTGTTATTAAGGGGCTATTCTACTTTGTCAATTTCAAAAAATCAACTTTTTTTTACGTTTTTTGAAAGTATATGATCTCAAGAATATCGTATTAAAATTTTAGAATGATGAGCAGGGGTCGCTGATTAGCTGTAAGTATCGTTTTTATACAAATTTTCAATAAAAAAAACTTTAGACGCGTTTTATCAAAATCATGTTTTTCGATACTTTCCAAAACTTTTCTTAGAAACTAACAAACCGATCCTCCTGAAATTTTTACCACATATTTGTCAAACATACAGACAAGTGCTCCCCTTCTTTTAATGACATGTCAAGAATGTATGCGTCATGAATATATATATATATATATATATATATATATATATATATATATATATATAATATATATATATATATATATATATATATATATATATATATATATATGTATATCTCTTATATATATATATATATATATATATATATATATATATATATGTATATCTCTTATATATATAATATATATCTTATATATATATATATATATATATATATATATATATATATATATATATATATATATATATATATATATATAAGATTTTTTTGTGATGTTCAAGAGTTTATTTATTAATTGCCAGAAAGATTTATAACGATACATGTAATGACACCTCAAAAAAAAAATCGCAAAAATTAGCATTTTTATAGGGTTCCAAAGTAGAATAGCCCCTTAAATCCCATATCATTCATGCACATAAAAAACAATAAATTACAATCAAAAATTAATATCGTGATTTTTTCCACTAACCAAGATGATTATTAAACCTTATGGATTGAAATCTCATTTTTTTCTCTATTGAATCACATTTTTTTTATAATAAATTGTATTAGTACATTCGTGAGAGCTTCAATATCTATAAAACCATTCACTTTCTAATATATTTTTTCCAATATGTCACAAACTTCTTTTTGCGATTGCATCTGCATTTATTTTGAAACCTACGAGAATGCTGATATCCAATGCCAACCAACCTCTGAAGAAGACTTCCTTGCCGCACTCTTTATTTACTCACAACATAATTTTTCATTGACTGTTGTTGATGAAGAGATTATATATGATTAACAAATCATTAAGGAATGCATGATTGTCTATTTTAACTGATTAGATTATTTCTAATGATAAATTATTTCCTAATTAATACTCGAAACGACTATAAATACCAAACCACTAAATTTAATATACCTGCTGTTGATTTTATTATAATTAAATATGCAAATCGATACTAAAATTTCGATTAAATTAATGTGTATTTGCTGTTCCTTATTTTCTTTAAATATTCACGAAATTAATCCATCCGTCTCGAATTTACACATTCATTTGTATGTTTCCCCAGACGAGTATATATAAGACACCGTAGCCTGATTGCAAAAGGATGGTTTTTTCGAAAACTAGTTTACACCGTAACCGTTCTCGTTTCACATATGACGTAGATACGAATACTTGTTACGTTTAATATGTTTACAATCCACCGGTCGAAATGTGTGTCAAGCAGGCGGGCTGGCGTACATGCAAGCAAGCTTGCAGGCAAACAAACAGGCAGACAGACAGACAAAACGTTAAAAAAGCAGCAAAGAAATAATAAAACTAACAAGAATAATGGAGTCAAGAACGCGAAATATGCCGCGAACATCTGACCGCCATTGCGCAACAGACCGTGCGCGCATTTCAACGTTCAGCCTACGTCTTTGATCGCGGTCACCATAATCAAAAGAATGCAACTTGAATGGCTTTGGGTGCTAATCGCACCGTTTACGGCAAATGCAATTTTCGATCGACCAAGAGAGATTGTCGAGGAGCAATAATCCGCCGATATCATCACTACGTAAATATTTGCAACGGTCTTAACATTAATTTACAATGAGAATAATTTGATTAACATTGTGGTGGCGACGGAGTTCTCCGCATTTACATAAATACTAGTATATGAGAGTTTGTTGAATGAGAAATCGATCAGATGATGCCTGCTGCAACCAATGCTGGAGGAACAATTGATCCATTTTATTAATTCTTGACCGCCGCGGTTGGGAAATGATGAGTGTGTAGGTTGATGGGGCAACATGTGGCTCAGAGAGGGTGCTGCCAACTTATCTTATAACAGCTTGATTCGTAGGAGGTTTTGTCATCAAAAATAAATACAGAAAATCATGTCTAAAAATTGTAGAAGCAAAATCAGTTTTGAATTCCCTAAAAGTTGGAAAAGATACTGAATCCATCCATTCTATAAATTGCAAGTTTTATATACAGAGTAAGCGGAAATTCCTTGATTTGAATCATGTATGTGCCAGCGAGATATTTATGAAATGCGTCGTTGGACTTAATATTGGTTATATCACCTTCTACAATACATTGCCGTCAGGTTCACAAAATAAGAAACTCGAACATATCTGAATGCCATATTTTAATCTCCACGATTGGACGATTTGTTCATTCTTATTGTAGATCTAAACTCTAGTACTCATTTACAGATGACCATTAATTGCAGAATCATGCATTTTTTACTCGATTTTTTTGAAATCTCTTTATGATATGTATCATGATATCGCGTAAAAATTCAATTCTTTTTGAATTTACAGCGAAGTTCTATAACTTTGAATTACAACCCAAAGCGAAAAAATTGACAAAGTACTACTCTATTCTGGGTTTCTCTAGATTTATCATTAACACGGCCCAACAATAATCGTTCTTAGACCTTTTATCCCAAGAAATACCAAAATATTTCCCGAACTTGTCTCTTTCGTTGCCCGTGCGGGCCCATTTTATAATGTTGGTTAAAACATGTTTCAGAGAAAACAGTGTGCAATTAGAATCGTATCGTAGAACGTATCTGGAAAAGAATATGCGCCAAATTCAAAACCTACTCCTTTTTTGAAAGTAAGGTATCAATTTTACTAAAGGCGTCAATTTAAGAGTTATTCGCCGTGATGTGTATTCTCAACATCTTTTCTTATATAGAGACTACACAAAAACATTTAAATTTAAACTTTGAAGCTGGTAACACTACTTAAATATTTTTCGTTGCTCCAATGAAGAAATATCACATGTTACATTACAACAAAACCTCCGAAGTCCATATATCAGGTCCGACCTACTGTAGTGTATTGTTTCGAAAGCTATTATTAACCTCCACCAGGATCATTGGATCATTATTTGAGTATATCAGCAATAACTCCTCTCCCGGGCCAAGTTCGTGCAGGACAAATTTCAAATTGTCCTTACGATGTTCGTGATGATGATGAATACTCGTACACAGGTACCACAATTCCTCTGATCAAGAGGGAATATCAAAAACAGGCTTTTAGAGAGACGCAAAGCCAAGCATATGGTGAATTCATTCGTCCAACCCATTTGTGTTGAGTTCATAAAATAAGAAATTTATTCCCTCAATAAATTTTATCGGGAGCAACGACGACGGATGGATGGATTGTTTGTTGGTTGTTTTTCTGCATGCGTAGTTGCGTTGGGAAGACGGCAAACACGAAGACGATGACGACAAAGTAAAATGTGTAATAAGAACAGTAGGAATAAGAAACAAGTCATTATTCAGATCGATCCCTTTCAACCGATGGATGTTGGAAGTCAAGATGGGGTTGTCTTGTTTTCTGTTCTGCATGGACGAACGGAGAGACAGCTGTATATGAATACATGATACAATGGGAGACGTTGGAGCTATTTTCGGCTTAAAAAACTCCACACCGCAATCGACAAGAAAAATGTGAACACTCTTAATGACGACATCTAATTTTCATAATTGTGAAGATGCTTACTGAAAGATATTTCGAAGAAGATACGTCGAAAGCTCATGGAGTGCAGAAGTGGGCGATAAAAATGAGCTTAATGACAATGATCAATTTATCGTCGTGGACTCTTGTGATATTTATTATTGTAACGTTACGTGAATATGTGAATATTCTTGAAAATGAAATCGAATTGACTATATTCACTGAATTGATTTAATAGAGACCAATTTACTAACGCATCGATGAAATCAGAAGCGTGTCGGTAGTGTAGTAGCACGCTTTTAAGATTTAGTGCTTTCTTCTGTAAAAGTTGTGACGTGCTACTTTTAATTCTGCAATGTCGACATTTTTACTTTAATAGCCAAATTTGTCTTGGTTTTACAGTAACAATACAATTTATTCCTGATATAATACTAATCGTTTCTTGTTTTTATTTCAGGTATGCGAAAATTCAATCTTCAATCGTAGTAAGTTTTATTGCTAATCTAGACTTAGAAAAGAATAACACCTTCATGATAAATATTTAAAAAAATCATTTACCACTATCTAATAAATTTTGTGTAATAAATTTTATTTTATATCACAAATCCAGTAGCCTCGGTGCCACAATGGCTATGAGAAGGTTTACACTTACATTGGATCTTCTTATTAGTACGAAATTTATTTCTTGGCCATCAGTTTTTCCCTTGTTGTATACAAATTAGATACGTTGTACGTCGAATAAGTGAAATGACGCATAGCTTATACACTTCGCCAATGGAAAAAACTTTCACTCCAAAAACGAACTTTAAACCTGAATTTTCACTTCAAAAATTTTAATATCGGAAATGTAATTTTGAGATGTGCCGATATTCTGGTATTATGAGAGCATCGATTGATGTGATTAGCAGCGAGGTGGAACAATTTGTTTTCGATTTTTATTTTTTACGAATTTATTCCGTTTTTTTTCCACGCGTCATTCCGCTGACGCGACATACGGCAAATTTTATTCATTGAGGTTACGCGGAATTCGCCATGAATGTAATTCGTCGGTACAAAAACTGAATTTATATGGAGCAAAAATTGAAAAGATATTCCTTCACCTTCCTGGTGTTCGCATCAGCCGCTGCACTCTTAAGCTCATATCCAAAACCATCTTTTTAATAATATAATCTTTCAAGCAAGTTTTTCCATGTTATTCAGGATGAAAATTAGTAACTCGAATATAAAATTTTAGGTTCAATTAGTACACAGATCACCAATCTGAAGTTTCAAAGGATCGTGTTGCCAAGAGCTTTAAATAATTCCTTCCTTTTGGCATCGAAATATATCCTGATCTTACTTAACGGGACCTCTAATCTTTTTATGTTGGCCCTTCTGCCTTGTTTATTAACATTGTCTGAAATCATTTATTGTTTAAAACTTTGTGTTGCTTCATCAATTTCATCACCTTGCCGACAGGTTTCAAAAGTTATCGATAAAGTCCGAGGTCTATTCAAAAAAGAACCGATCTACGTGCATATCTTCGCTCTGGCATTATTTTATTAAACGGCATACTCCAGTCGGTATTTTCACATTCTGAACCTGTCTTAGAACTGATATTTTTTTCAATCTGCCGTTTCAACGGCACTTTCAATCTTTAGACAAGCCAAAGGTCACGAGAAGCGATGTCAAGACTGTACGGAGACTGATAAAGCTGTAGGATATTTTGTTTTGTAAAAAATTACTGGTGAATGTTCGATGAATGTGCTGCCATGTATTATAGTGAAAAATGCAGTCACTCCTTGACCGAAAATGCAACCGTTCAGAACCTCACTGTAATATTCTGAAGATTACTCAAAGTATTCGAAACGCATCTGCTCACACAATAGAGCAAGGGCCGACAGCTTTTAAAGGAAAAAGGAATATTCTTTGTTGATTCCTTGATCTCCGGTAGCATAATCTTGATATATATATATATATATATATATATATATATATATATATATATATATATATATATATATATATATATATATATATTTGCAAGACAGACGGAAAATGTTTAAGGTCAAACGCCAACTTAAAAAATTCAAGACGTAATGGAGTTCGTGAACTGAGTATAATTCTCATCCTTGGTTAGACAGTTAAATACGTTCCTTAAATCCAAGCAATTGTAATAAACCTAAAATCTCAATAAGTCAATAAAATTTCCAGTTCTAAGCGCAGAGATCTTTGCCCATTTCCTTATCGATATAATCAAGTCGACCCAAATTTTAAGCTCGTTATAGTTTTGTGAACCAATACAAAAAGAGCTTGTCCTCGGTGATAAGACCTAGTCTGGAAGGTCGCCCCCGATTTGGTGGCCCCATTTCCGCACGATTTGTTTTAGAGGTTTTTCAAAGGTCTTAGCGCCAATATGTCAGAGTTTTGGTGAGCCCTCCTAGTTGTGGGAAAGTGCCAAGAAATTAACGGTTAGGTATTTGATTTACACGCATGGTTACATATCAGATGTACAAATTTTACCTCGATATTCTGAGGTGCATTGTTCTAGTCCTAGCTAGTGCATAAGAAAGCATTTTAATGCTTATACAAATATGAAAGATCAAACTGAAAAATAAGAAATTTTGGTTGGGATTTTGCTGGTCGTTCCTCATGGTATTCGAACGTATTCGCATGTAGATTGTTTTATTCAGTTTTATCGATCTTCAAAGCTAATTTATTTATTTAAATCCATTTTACAGAAAAAAATCCAATTACAAAATAGACAAACAATTAAATATCGTTTAAAGTAAAACACATTTAGACAACAAAATCAAGCAGAAAAAAGTTAAGAATACTTATTAAAACATGTAAGAAAAGAAATTAGAGGCTAGATGAAAGTTTGAAAAATTGAGTGAAAAGGAAATATGAATCGCAATTCACAAAAAGTAACGTCTTTAATTTATTTTTAAAAACCAAGTAGGACGCAGATAGAGAACCAAGCTCGATGTTGTTATGCTTTCTGATAATTCGCGTCATAATTGACTGAAAACATAAATCTGTCCGGGCATACGGAGCCTTGAGAATGTTATTAGACCGACTAGGACGCGCATACTGTCTGTAAAGTGTCTTCGCTTAGAGTAGAAGCAATTTGTTGGTGGTACAACTTATAAAGGAAACATTATTCTAAGAAGATTCTACGGGACGACAGAGAAGGGAGACGAAGTATGGATAAACAACGCTCATAGGACTCATAAGTTTAGTTGAATTTGAAGAACGAAATACGGGTAAACTTACGCTGAGCAGCTTCTAGCGAGCTCACAAGATATAAGTGCTTAGGAGACCACACTACCGAGCAGTACTCAAGAAGCGGGCAGACAAAACATGTGAACAAGCAAACAGCGGTTGCAATATTTGCAAACTTGTGCAAATGCCGCATAATAGAACCGAAAACTTTTGATGCCTTGGTAATTATGCTAAAAATATGAGCATCGAATTTAAGTTTGGGATCAAATATTACACCAAGATCTTGAGTCTGCAGAAGAGAGAAAAATATTACATAGGATGTAATTGTAAGTTGAAGGAACAATTTTTAGTGTAAAAGTCATTTTAAAACATTTGGAAACATTGATACCAAGGGAGTTTGCATTTCACCAGTATAGAGGTTACAGAGATCTTAATTTATTACAATTTATACTTAGTTGTAAACTTAAGATGGAATTGATCCCACATATTACAGATCACAAAGCAAAAACACTCTGATTGAACCCTTTAATCCTAAACAAAACCGTCGAAATGAGCCACTTTCGAACGCATGATAGTCGTATCGTTTATTGTGCGCAATATTCTATTGCATTCGTCCTAAATTGGACTCATGTAATTTTTTTTAACAAATGTATGACCATGCCCATAGTTATGCATGATTTCGCATCAGTTTATTTATGATTTCCTTCGCTCTAATGAAAAAAAAACAGTAGTTAGGCACTCTGGGAGTTATCGGTGGATAGTTTAGCTTCATTTTGCAAATGATTATGTAAAGGTTAAAAAGTTGTGTATAGATAAATGCAGGAGAAATTCAGGAAGTAATGGGACAAATTCAAAAATCTAGGATACATATAATATGACAAAATATTAAATATTTTTATTGCTTTTATTAAGCTAAACTTCCAAAAGTTGTGCAAATTTACTCATAAATGGTAGTCATTAAAATTTTCCTGGATTTTGTTTCCTGAAGAATTGCAGTAGTTTCAATCATTTTTTAATCGTTTACCGCTTCAGTAGTTTTCATCAATTTGTCATTTCATTTTTCATTGACCTGGTCGCGAAATTACTAAATGTTTGTAAAATTGATTTTTTTTTTGCGAATTCCCTGATTCTGATGGGTGCATTTGAACCCCTTGTTAATGTTTAATAATGCGGTTAAGTGCATAAATAAGCTTCTCAACAACACCGAAAAAGCGTAATCTGAGTATTTCGTTTTGATGTCCACGCAAATATTCTAAATAAACTCCACTAATAAATTTTCATATGACTGTATCCGTAAAGAGGCTATCTAATTCATTTTCTAAGTAATGCTTAAACTATTGGTCTAAAGTTAATTAAGCACTTAGCATTATTTTATACTCAATGTGCAAATGACATAAAAAGCTTCTCAATGAATGAATATCTATTTTTTGTAGTCTACCGTAAGCTGAGTGGAGACACCAACCAGGTTAGAGGGCTAGACTATAATGTCACTGATGGCATTTCCGTTCGATTTTTCGTTCGGTACGCTTTTTCTGGGCTCACTCCAATCGCAGAACCTCCGTAAAGGAAGCTAAACTTTTAAAAATATAAACATATATTCAAATGAACCTGAGTGATTTTCCTATGGTTAGTTGGATTCTTCGAATACCTTTGAATCAAATTTTAATTAGTTAGTAGAAATGAGTTAATATTTTTACATTACGCTATCTTATATGTATCCTTAAAAACTGTTTGTTCGCTACATCAATCTCACGTCGACCCATAGACGACATGACGTCTACCTCATATTTGCGGAATCGTTCTCTTCGCGCTCAATTGAGACTATTGCTTATTCTCTGATTTCCATTGTAGTATTGCTTCTTCGAAAAGATTCTTATTCTTGATAAGGTTCCTTTTATAAAGTTTCGCAGATATTCCCAGGATGTTTCATTCTACTAAACAATTTGATTTATGAAGAGCTCTGTCAAGTCATCACTGCATATGTGACGATTGTAAGTAAGCATCTTTTACTCAATTATTTTGACTCGATGAGTTTCTGTTAATCGCTTCCTGCAAAATACGCACAAACAAAGTGTAAAGAACGTTATTCAAACTTAGGACAGCCTGGGTATTGAAGGAACTTTCTCTTTGAAAATTACCCTCAATTGCAGCATTTACAAAGTGCTATTTCATATATCTTCTTAAGCTATTGGGAATTTTTGTTCGGAACCTTAGATATAATTCATTCAGTTTTGCTTGAATATCAAATAGTTTTGAAGTATTGTTATGATCAGGCCAAAATTGTTATTATTGATCCAAAAAAACAATTCATTAGCATAGAGATCCATCTTGGCTATCCAAATTAAAAAAAAAGGGACCAAGGATATAATACTATGGGATACTTATATAGGAAAAGGAAAACTCATGAAACAGCCTGCAACCCAGAACAGAAAAGAAAAGCTTGTTGATCCATATAGAATTGAAGACTATCTTTATATAGATAAAGCATGTCACGACGATTTTGTAGGCCTGAAAGTTTTGAGCCATATAAGCTTGATAGAACGTCAGGGTATCTACAGTCGTTTGGTTTCTTGAAGTGAAATTGTTTATCACAGACAAATTTCACTTTTTCAATTAATTTCCTAATACTGTGACAGAAGAAAGATACAACGTGTATGAACTTTATCGACGCAGGTCTATTACTTAGGGATATGGAAGGGAAAAACAAAAAAGAATGTAGATTGATGTTTATTGTAACTTATGATGTATATTGCAACTTATGAAGTTTAAGTTGATTTTCTTAGTTTTAGTCTTGATTTGATTGATAAGTCCTTTTGAGATTATGAAAAAGTCATGACTTGATAATATTTGACTCAAAAAAAAGAAAACAAGAAACATAGGGGTATAGAAAATTTGGTCAAACATTGCAAGTTATAGTGTTTATTGAATCTAGAAGTGGTATTGGTCGCCACCAAGTTGAACAAGTCTTCCTCTCTTACTTTTTCCCCTTCTTCGGCTTTTGCACAGTAGCTTCAGTGATGGTTTTCTCATTTTATACATTGATTTGTTGCAAGAAAAGGGCCCGGAGTCATCGGTGTTCTGACAAATTCAAGACTAAGCTTGTTATTCTTAGTTTACCGTAATAAGTTTGTGCTAGTTTAGCTATCTAATTATCTTTCTAAATGTACTTTGTCTGCAAACGGCATTTTCTGGTTAAATTATCCAGAATTTCTTTATAAAGAATTTTCGGGTGAACTTTATCTTGGTCCTTCTCCACATTCTTTGTATGCATTTAAATTGACTTTAAAAGAAATACTTGTATCACCATAATCTTAATCAACCTTGAATTTAATTTTTACATAATTTTTTTTTTTTGGATTTAACTTTAATGTTTTCAATTTAACCATTTCAATTTATGGATTTTTAGCTTTTTTGATTCCTTTTTTTCATAGCATCATATTTGTAATTAGATGTGTTCTTTAGTCTATTGATATTGATATTAAAAAAAAATAAATAAAATAAATAAGTATAGTTTTATCGTACTGACTTGCCCAGAGATAGGAACATTATTTGATCCATTGATTGAAACATCTTTCAATCAGCCATGTAGTTTGGCATTGACTGAATCTGAGTCCATTCAATTGTTTAGAATAAATAACCACTAAACTGCAACATTATGTTTTACATCTAATTACCACTTATTGCTAGCTCTACAAGATGATGGTCGAACTAAGCATTTTGAGCTCCGCATTTGAATTTCTTTGTGCTGTGTGAGATATTAACCAGATTGGCAAATACTATGTAGAAATACACGATAAACGATAATTGTCAGCAAGTCTTAAGAACCCCCCTTCGTGTCTATTAGGTTCGAGAACTTTCCACGAAGACATCTCATACATAATGTGCTACGCGATTCCATTTGTCAATGGATGTAAGCATCTTTCTGATTATATTCTCCAGGGAGAGTGCTCCAACTTCATTAAAGAGGTCATGTCCCATCTTATACACCCAAAAAAAGTATGGCGGGTATCACCTACCTCTCTTATGCACGACACGTAGTGGGGAGAACGCAACCTACCAATCTTGTGCAAATAAGACCGAAAACTTCCATACCCGCTCAAGAAGAAGGTGGAGCTCAGTCCATCTTCCCTTTGTGACACTCTTCCATGACTGTTGCCAATCACAAAGAGTGTGTTGTGTCTCCTTCATTGCGACTACCTCGCTGTCCCTTTTGTTTCTTCGTAGGTAACAATATTTGTACGCTCTCTGGCAAGGAAGGCGATGGGTATCACCTCTGCTGTCAAAACCATTGTCGACCCGAAGACTGTTCGATATGGACGCGCGATTTGTTGAGTTCCTTGTCTCTGCACTTATGCCAACCGCTTTCGATGCAGCTTCTTGCTGGCAGTGCCATTCTATATTTCCAATTCGTAAAGTAGTGTAGAGTGTGCAGCAGTCATCAAGAGTAGTTTTCTTGATAAAGAGGACCCCCCTATATTGGCCATTAAACGTGCAAGTGCTATTATCCTCCCTGCCGATTTATCAGCTATTGCCCCAATTTGCTCAAAGTCTATTAATATTCCCAAATATTTCATTACTAGCTTTGACTCTACCAGTATCTCTCCCGTATTGATATTCCTGACTCTAGGAATTCCTTTCTTTGTCAGGATGATAATTTCGGTATTTTCTCAGAGCAAGGGTAAAACTACGAGCAGTCGTCCAGTCACAAACTCGGCGCATTAGTATAACTAGTCTATTTTTTCTATGTTTGACCGTGCGTTCTACGACCAGCGCCGCAACATCATCCGCATAGCCAATCAAGCGTGACTCATCTGGCAGCTCTAGCTGCAGAAGCCCATCATACGAGACGTTCCACAAGTTAAAGCACAAGAATAGAGCCCTGAGTGACACACGATGTAATTTTCAGCCTCCGCTAATCTTCCTTCGTGTCATAGAGTAAGCCACAATCTTTCAGACAGTTCCCCGCAACAGATATTTTGGGACTTTAAATGGGTTTTCCAGTGTTGCCAAAAAATCTACCCATCCTCCGGAGTTCAAAGCATTTCTGACTTCAAGAGTGACCAACAGGACCATTCGTCAAGTGGAACTGCTACGTACCGCTGCGTACTGGACTGCGATCACCACCTCCCCGATTGCATCGATGGTGGAGCGACCTGCTCTAAAGCCATACTGCCGAAGAGATAGTTCCTCAGCAGTATGAACCACGTCAACTATGCAGGTGGCGATTTACAATTCCCTTCTTCTTGTTAATTAGCATGTGATGCACTACTTTTCAGCGCTCTGGGAATATTCCTTCATTCAAGTAAATGTTGAACGCACTGAGCAGCATGTCATGGCAACAGTAGTAGGCCATCTGCAATACCTCAGCTGGAATCCCATCTGGCCCTGGGCCGTTTTTTGCCTTCATGGGCAAAACTACTTCCTCCTATTCGGTCTACATAATGAGTGGTCTATTCGCTGCAGTCTAATCGTGGACCACTTTCACAAGACCAGCATGTGTAAGGAAAAGAATCTGCACAATCACGTCCATCTTTTTCGCCTCATATGAGCTCCTAGCTTCCGCATAACCAGCTTGTAGCCCAGGGCCCATAGATCCCGGTACAAGTCGCCCACCAGGTTTTGCCAGCAGCTGGTTTTGCTGTTGATAAGTTTCCACAGATGCTTTTTAGCCGAGTTGTATGCTGCGAATTTTGTACATGCCTCTTCTGAAGTCCGTGCCTGCTGAGCCATTCGTCGGAGTTTGTGACATTATTTCACTGCTCAGCTATTTTAGATGACCATGAGTGCACTGAAGGCTTGCCGTGTCGGAGTCTCTGACGGGGCATAGAGAACTTGCAGGCAGACGTGATAAAACTCAGTTAAGTTCATTGCGACCGTAGTTTTTAGTCCACTCCCCTGCAAAGCTTTTGTCATCAACGCCCGTGCCATGGGCACTCCGACAAACTTCTCAACTGCCACCTTCCCAGTGTCCTATCCGAGATTGGGAGACTGAGTATATTTACACCGAGAAGGACTGTCGTTTATCTCAAGGCTATACAATTGTGATCACTGGCCGAGTAGTCCTCTAGAATTCTCAAGTAGTTTCCCCATCGTATTGGGAGCTCCGATGCGAATTTTACATCTGGGATGGTCCCAATGCAGCTCCAGCGGCGGAAAGTAGGGGTGTTGCCGGTGTTAAATACAACAAGCCCCGTTTGGGCTGCCATGTCCAAGACTCGTTTTTCTCTAGCATCTGACAGAGGCATGCCCTGTTCATTGGCTTTAACATTGAAGTCTCCCCCAACGAGAATACGCCGTTTTGCTCTCGAGACGGCGTCTTCCAAAGCGTTGAGTCTAGCCTGAAAGCACAGTAACGGTTCATTAGGGTAAGATACATACTAAAGAGTGTTGTATCTATACAACCTACGCAAAGCCATCCCCTCGCCCGTGACTCTGCACTCGCATATGAGCATTGTCTTGCAATCAGATTGCGGAAGTGCCAGATTCATTAGGGAACTATGTTGACGAACTCCTGTCTGAGTTGCAGTAAATCGGTCTTCGTTTCATTCGTAAACTTTTCCAGGAAGTTTTGAGCTACAGTACTGCAGTGTAAATTCATCTGCAATGTGCGGATCATTGCAGCGCTGTCTCAGCCTTAGCTGGGCCTCCTTGTAGACCTGACATACTTCTCTATACCGTGCTTAACTTCATCCACGCCAAGGCCAGCGGCGTAACGGGCGCAATATATTTTGCCCATGCATCGTTTTATATTGTACCCCACTTTACCATACTTCTAGCATAGTGAGCTCCTACTAGGTCCCTTGCATCCTTTCTCTATGGCAATAACGAAGGCACTTAAAATAATAAAAATATACTACTCTTCGCCGCATCCTACAGATAACGCAACCAATTCTTATTTTCGCCTTGCTAAACATTTGTTGTGCCTCCTTTACAGGAAGATCAATGATGGCCATGCATTGCCCCCTAGGGTTTGCTTTGATGAGTCTTATTTTAACCCTGATTAAGCCAGGAAACTCAGTAGTTTACGTTTCATTTTGTATCTCAAAGGCTCACTGATAATACACTGACCCTAGAAATAATTTTGTAATTAAGATGAAGATCTGCTGCAATTGAAAATCAATGCATTACTGAACTTTTTGACTCATTCCCCATATTAATAATTTATTGAGAATATTGCTTAAATTGCAATACTTTAATGGACCGCGCTTTTGGATGGAAAACTGGGAAGGTCTCCATCTTATATAAATTTGATCACAGAAATTTTAACAAGCTAATACGTATCGGTACAATCAACAATTCTAAAGACATTTCTGTGCATTTATGAAAACAATCAATTAAACCACGAAAATAAATTGTTCCAATTAGCTAATTCAAATACATCGATATGCTGAAAGTTTCTCTTAAATCTGAAAAACAAATGTAATAACAAAATCTCAGGTTGGAAGAATCTTCCGTAGAAATATCACCTGTTATCGTAATTCAATAAAATTTAAACTATTGTAAGAATTTTCCAATATAATAATTTCATATCGATGAATTTTACGGGAAAATCCAGCATGAAACTATCGATTTCGAGGTTTAAGGGAATTTTAAAGACGTTTGACGGTGTTGTGAGGCAACACGTATTATACTCGTATACAAGTCTTACTACAGCTAACAAAACAGAATGAATTTTGAATCCTACTATATGTTATCTTTGTACTCATTCCAAAGTACCTAGTAGTTTTTTAAGCCTTTATTATTTAAGAATGTCCATCGCCAAGTGCGAAACACAAATTTTGTGTATGCTATGATCTCTTCCACAACTTTTGATGTCCATAGTGTATGTTAAGGGATTTGATTCTTATAATTCTTACCAATTGTTTTTCATTAGATAACCTAGTGGACTATCTTAATTAAATAAAATTTTGGGGATACATCTTTCTTTGTATACTTTCTCTGCGTTAGTATTGCTAATCTTTCCACAAAACTGAATAACTGCAGCCTAATAAACTTGCTGCAAAGCACTGATGGACAATTTACTATTGTAGTGAAAAATTCTTCAAAGATATCGTATACTATATACTGCTCTAGCTTTTAAATTTTCAATCAAATTCTCAGTCAAAATATTTCTACTTCAAATATCCATAATAAATCAATATTCTCAACTTTTAAACAATAGTGTTTGTCCAAACCTAATGTAGTGTGAATCCACTTTAGTTCGAGTTTCATATTTAAATAACGCTTCAATCTTTTGCCCTTTTCCTCAAACTACTTATCCACTAATCTTTTTGCGTAAATTTCAAAATACCTCACAATTGTAGAAAACATCTTCTATGCTCAACTAAGGAAATTGGATTTTCCCTGAATTCGTAGTCGTAACAAAATGTAAATTTTGTTATGTAGCTTATATTTACTTAAGTATGACAATCGTATATCATTCGATGACGCTCATTAGTGGAATGGATGAGTAATAAATTTTTCTAGAGCTTAATCAAAGTAAAGGCTAAGTTAAGTTGTTTGCTCACAGGAACTTCACTTCCGGAAGACATGGTCAATGTTTTGATAATTTATCGGGTGCGGTCCAACATTTAAATTTATTCGTTTTGATTAAATCTGTGAATACACTAAAATTCAAAGTGCTTTTAGTATTGTGAATTCGGAAAAATCAAGGCGAAATGGACTTTACATTCAGTTCACTCCGGTGGTTTCATAGTTTCGATAGTTCTTAATTGGCATATACTTTTCCCAACCGTGGCAAGTCATTACGAAATATCCCGTGTAAAATATGCTATTCCGTTTAATTTTAATTAAGAATTAAAGCAATTATTTCTATTATATCACTGATATTCGTTGCCTATCCCGTGCATAAAAAATTTATTAAATTAAACCAAAAATTCAATAAATTGCCCCGACATAACTACACCATAAAATTACACCGCACTATGTGACAGAGGAAAAAGTTTTCTGCATCAAGGCAATCGGAATTCCTGCAACTAATTATCCGTGGAACATTTTTATAGCCGTTGAATGGCTCTTAAAATATTTTCAAATCAAAATAAATGAGAAAAGCGATCTTGTCTCGAAGAAATGAAATTGAAACAGAAGAAATCCAGCGGATCGAGCAAGAATCCAGTTGACTTGGTGGAAAACTTGCAAAACGTGCAGTATTGATCTTGTCGAGTGTCTTTGAGCTGTGGCTCCAAGATTCTCACTGTCTCCGATATGCAGTACACGATATACGAATGACAGGCAGATCAAGACCAGTTTATAACTTTTTGATTACAGACGTTGGTGCTCGCGAAAAAAACTCACTTTTTGCGCATTGCCCACAGGTTGTGTGAAAACGCAACAAAGGTGTCACTTTATGGAAATTAATGCTTTCCATTTAAATTTTTATGTGTAATTATTACAATCGATTCCTATCTAGGCGTTCGCTGCTTGAATTGCGAATTAGGAAAAAAATAACCGACTCGATTACTCTTGGAAATCGCAAAGTATGCACTTGACACATTGCATCGTAAAAAACATCTCATACTACAAGTCCCGTGAATGAAGCGATTTCAATTCTATTTAGAAGTGGTCTGGGCTCAGGGGCTTTGAAACGTCAGAACGGTTTTTTCCACATTGTGCATTTGCAGATTGTCAACATCTAGATTGATCTGTGCAAGACCTTAGCTGCGTTTTCTCTTGACCACTTATGGGCACAACGCATTGCATTACCACGATAAGATTGTTTTGCTGCAATGGTCGCGACCGATCGTTGCATTTATGCGTTTCCCAGAGATTTTCAAGATGTTCATTCACGGGCAGCACAGTGTTAAGATATCTGCTCTAAGAGTCTGGACAAAGGTGCTTAATTATGATCCATAATTGGACAGAGAACCTGCCCTGGTCGATCATGTGTCCTGCATGTCGATGCGATTCCAGTAATCGCGGTCGTGCAAAAAGCTCAACTGCATTAAATTGAGTCATTAAATGAGTGCCAATCGCTTGGCATATCTGTGTTTAATCTTTATACAACATAAATCCGTGCATAGATCGATCACGCCAATAAAATTGTACAGTATTGTGCAGTCGCGCAAGGAGAATGGACTTGTTCGATGCAATTTTACCCCTTGGGAGAGATGTAGATCGCAAGACGGTTCAAGTACTTTAGCGTGCGAGTTGGATGGTTTAAAGATGCTGTGGTGGAGCATGTGCGGCTATATCTTAGATTTATTAAAACAAGTCATTCGGTGTTTGGTTTAGAGTAATTTTGAGTTCCTGCAATTAGATGAAAATGGAGAAAATTTGATAAAATAATTTAAATGTATTTTCAGCGTGTGAAATTTGAGTCTGCCATACAAAAGGATGATCTTGCGCAACAGAGAAAGAAATATTTATGAAATGGATAAACTCAAGAAAAACTTCAAGGAAACGTATATCATATATTTGGTTTAGAAGAAAATTCGTTGTTACTCCATTTTAATCGGCTGCCATTTTGTGGCAATAAAATAAGTAGCTGATGATGAAGATTATAGCGATACTTTTTGTCATTCAACTTATCTGAAAATTTCTACAAGATTCAATCAAACTGTAGTAGTTGGTTCGGGTAAAAAGCCAATATAGTAGAAAAAGCTTTTATAGTAGAAAACCCCGTTTGCTGTTTTTGTAACCAACAAAAACTCAACCGAACCTCTGTAAATATGATTCAATTTTATTCAAACTTGCAGAATATACAAGAATAATTAAATACCGTATGTGATTGAAATTAAAGGTACCTATAAGATCTTGTTAGAGAAAAATGAAAATTTAAAAATCATACTTTTGATAATAAAGTTTGGTAAATTTCGACTTTTAGGATATTTTTGTTTTTGTACTCACAATGAACTATCTCTATGAGTTGTTTTCAGAGTTTCAGGATTACAGGTAGTAACTTCAAGTAGTGCAAATTTTTCGCTCATACACTCTTCCCCTGAATCTCTCAATATAAATAATTTATGTTTAAGATCTGTTTTGGAAAGTTCTCATCAAGATATTTCATTTGATATGGCTTACGTGATAAATTTTAACGGTCTCCTTCCTCTATAGGGAGATCTGCAAAAAAAACATTTGAAAAATCTTTTTGCGTCCATTTAAAAAAGGAGTTTTAACTTTACTATAAATTTGTTCTGGTGAACTTAATACTCGCCATCTCCTTCCTTCCTCCACACACTAGTTGTGAAATTACGATTACACCGAAGTTTTTACCGTGGTTGCTGAATTTAAGAATGGCAGGAATCCTGCAATCCTGGGTGGCACCCTGGAGTCAGCTATCACTCAGTCGCGTCATGTTCCCTTCGGGATGACACTACGCATGCTGGGCCACTTTACTTACTATGGAAGAGATAGGAAGAGGAGGGCCATGATGAGAATGGAATATCCTTTTTAGCGACTCATAGTACAATTTATTACTCTGACAGACAACAACAGCAAAATACCCATGAATAGAAAATAAATTCAACTATAAAAATAAAATCAAAATATCTTCAGGGTAAATATTAAAAGTTTAGGGGTACTTTATAGGTAAAGGTAAAAATTATTTAGGTTTAAAATTAAATAATCAATTAATATTCACACAAACTCTACATCACAATAAAACATATCAAAGTGTCGAAAATGAATAAATTTAAAACACTCACGGCCTACCTTTTCGTGCGCTTGAAGACGTAAAAGCTACAAGATCTGGAAGAAAAATTATATTCCACTCGATACTTCAAAATATGACTCTTATTGGGGTTTTTTTAAAGCTTGATTTATATTTAAATTAGAGATTTGGTAATCAGACTCTAGATTCTTCATCTGTTACACCTTAATTCTATTAATCACTTTTCTTTGCACATATCTTTCAACCTTCACGACTAATCAGGTAAAATCAAAAACGCGAAAAGAAATAATTGAAAGTCTGGTCTTGGAACCGAATCTCGCACTTATCGACAAAAATTGAAATTTCCAGCGCGTTTCGCTTAAAGTTCTCAAATTAAAAAAGTTTTTACGTATCATACACTCAACTACCTAATGCAAAAAAAAAAATTAAAAATTATTATTGGATCTATCTTTATGATTTTTTGCCTATTATTTTTAGGTGCTCATCTTGAAGTTTAGAAAAAATAATACAATTTTATGCAATACTCTCAATTAAAACGCCATTTTGTTTTACGATAACTGATGTCACCCGTTGAACAAATTCTCAAAGATATTCACTATGAATATAACTCCTGAAATTTTCATGCAAATCCTAGCAAACCCATAGTGTCTGAGTTGATTGGAAGTGCATATTGTCCAATAGCCGTGTAGTTACTCTTGTAATACAGGAAGATTAAAAACCCATAACTATGTGAAATACTATTCGATCTTTCTGAAATTTTCAGTAATGATTAAAATTGTAAATTGACATTCACATATTGAGTTTCATTGGGTGCTCCTATGATTTTATTCAAGAAAGTGTAAAATTGATAAATCATACTATTACTAAAAAAGTTGAGTGAATTTCGACTTCTGACGTCTTGTTTGTTGTCGTTGCTGTATGATTTTTTCAAATTTTTTGGATGAAAGGGCCCAATGACGTGGAGGGTGGGTATGCCTAAATTTGGTGCATTTCCCTTCTCCTGCCTTGCTCGGCACTGATAAAGTAATTTTAAGAACTGTTTTGTAAAGATCTCATTGAGACATCCCACTTGACCATCTTGGCTGAAAAAATTTCTTTCAAGGGCCACTCCCATATATGGGGGGGCCTCCTCAAACTCTTTGAAATTTTTTTCTACCCCGAAACTTTCTAGGAATCATAACTTCCGACGTTTTCACAAAGCTTCATGGCTGTAGCTCCTATGGTTTCAGAGAAAAACTGCTGCGACATACATGACGCACGGACGGACACAGGTACCGATTTCAATAAGGTTTTGTATTTTAGTCCAAACCCTAAAAACCAATACTGAATATATATATTGCTCATACGATATCGCTTGCTGTAGACGATATTCTTTGCGAAAAAAATG
Organism: Odontomyia ornata; assembly: GCA_963969285.1. NCBI lineage: Eukaryota > Metazoa > Arthropoda > Insecta > Diptera > Stratiomyidae > Odontomyia > Odontomyia ornata. The sequence goes on along the minus strand of OZ017739.1, from coordinate 19,919,153 downwards.
CGATATATTTTTCTAGGAAAAAATTGACGGACATACGTATCACAATGAATAATTGCAGATTTGCAGTTTGTATTTTTATGGTACAAATTTTTCGTAACCTTATCGCCATAAATAAAATATACGATGTATCTGCAATATATGGGAGTCCATTCCTCAATGGCAACATCACATTTGAAAAATCTGCATTTGAAGAATATGAGGAATCGTTTGGAAAAGTGAAGAATTGTTGAGTAGAGTTTGTGAAGTACATGTTTTCGATTTTCTCATTTAGCACTCGAGCAATGTGTCCAAATTTTCCTTCGCTTTTTGTAGTTTTAGTGTGCGGTTAATTGTCTGTAAAGGCCTTGCAGCGGTGTTGGGCTACCTCAATGAAATAGTTGTTCGTTCTCACTGAGAGTGATTTAGTCCAGGGACGCGTGTCTGTGCGTCCAGGCTAGTGCCTGCGGCATTGTGAGGTGGGTTCTTTCCCCTAGTACCAAGTTCCACTACAAATTATTTATCGCATACACGATTTGTAGGGTGAAGACACACGAATCGCAAAACAAAAACGGAAAGGCGCAAGCTCGGCTGTAGATTTTTTGTTTTATAATACTTACAATTCTTGTTCTCTGCACGCTGTCAGAAACCTACCTCGCCCTCGACGAGAGAGTTATATTGCACAGAAGAAAGCGGGGCATCCAGGTGGAGTTAGTGCCCCCTCGCATCCCTCCCAATCAGACTTAAGATCCTGATGGCGGAGTCCACGTGCAAAGCCTCCCAATCGTCTCGCTAGAGCATCTAAATAAAAAAACAAAACAACAACCTGATGGCTGGGTTAAAGGATGATCTTCCCACCGATGTGGGTCTTATACTTAGTTCTTTCGAACGACGAAAGAAGAAGGACGAACAATAAGCCGTTCCAGTCGCCGAGTTGGGAGCCGCAAATCGCACGCCCAAGGTCAGTGAATTGGATATACGAAACCACAGGCGTGGGCTACTCCATACGCGATTTGAACGGCGAATCAATCGAATCACAACATATAAAACGGAAGCCACCTGAACGCAACATCTAAGGGTCAAATGTTATTGATACTTCCACTGTAACAAAAAGAACTAGTGGGCTCTGGTGCCTTGTTTTGCAGGTCAACACAATCAGTTCAAAACTTCACAATCACCGTGCTTGACCGACAAGTAATTCGTAACTATTCTCATGCTTTTACTTGGCACTACTGTCAAACCTCCATGTCCAGTGCGTTTCTGGTTCACCGACATGTCTTTCGGGTGCATTACTACATGTGTGTGATGTTTAGAACGTCAACCCACTATGGTCATTGCCAGATAGATGTTTCAAATTAATGGCTGGGCGGAAAAAATTTGCAATATCTTTCATAGGCTTAATTTTGTGGCGTCACAGAAAGTACTTGGGGTAAAAGTAGGACAGACGCCATATGAGGAGATTTGCTACATAGGACAGAAATGTTTACATGAATCATCATGCTAGTTTTTTATGAATGCTTCTGATGAAAATTATCATTTCCTATCCAAACTGCGCTCAAGCGACACGTGTTAATAAGTGAAACATTTTATAAGTCGTGACTTTTTTCCTGGAAAATTTTGCATAACAATAATAAGGCATAGTTAGGTAAGAATTGCTTTGAATATGTTTTTTGACTTGTTCTTAACTTATTGAAAGTATGTTTTGCCATATTCGATATCAATTAAGCATTTTTGAACTGTATGGCATCTCTCCCACGAAATGAGGAAAGATGCCACGTTTTGCAAAAATGAAATCTCTGTGTAATCTTTGGAATATTTTCAATTGTTTAAAGTATGCCGAGAAAATACGTTAGAAATAATAGAGTTGTCAGAGGGCAATGGACTGAAGAAAATTTAATCTTAGCAATAGAGAAAGTTAAAAAATATGACATTTCAAGAAATGAAGCTCAAAGGTGCTATGGCATACCGATTTGTACCCTATCTAGGCGGCTCAAGACAGGCAATACTAAGAAATACGGCCTAGGCCCCCAAGATATTAATTCTATGATATTAAACTTATATTGATCTGCTCTTACGAATGTAAGTTGTATGGTAATTAATACAAATTACATATTGTTCTAGCATGTCTCGAAAAAGAAAACGAGAAACGATTAGCATCGTACATTAAACGCCTAGCTTGTTCTTTTTTCACTCCTGATTGAGACACTATTCGTTCACTTGCCTATCAATTCGTCGAGAAGCTTGGAATCAAGCATAACTTTTTGAAGGAAACAGAAATGGCTGGGCAACATTGGCTTACTTTCTTTTTAGAAAGGAATAAAGATATTTCGGTGCGTCAAGCAGAAAGTCTATCGGTTGCCAGAGCTCAGTTGCTGCATTTTTTAAACTCTTGCAAGAAGAAATGGAGAAAATATCTTCAACGTCAATGAGAGTGGGATCCAACTTATTAATAAACCAGGAAAAGGTTTAACAGTGAAAGGAGTTAAGGACGTTCTCATGATCATGCTTCGGGAAAAGAGAGAAACGATTTCTCTGGTTGCTTGTTGTAGTGCAGAAGGCCGTTTCCTACCGCCAGTAATAATAATGAAAGGAGTCAATAAAAAACCCAACTTTGCTGATGGTTAGCCCAATGGGCATGTACAAAAAGTCATCTTACATCAATTCTGACCTATTTATGAGATGGTTCCTGGAACATTTTCTGCCGAAAAAAAACCAGACTGGAAAAACAATTTTGATTTTAGATGGCCATACTTCCCATTCCAATTCTATAGACCTTTTGGACATGGCTAATGAAAATGAAGTAATTATTATATGTTTGCCAAGTCATAATCAGGAAGTTCATGCGTGAGTGCTGAGATACAAAAATAGGACTATCACAAGACTACAAGTTGGATCTTTACTAGGGAAAGCTTGGGGAAAGCCGCAACTGAAGGGAATGCCACATCAGGCTTTAAAGCTTGCGGAATATTTCTACTTAATTCAAATGCCACCCCAGATCATTTCTTCGCTATATCCGACTTGATTGAAGAACTACCTTCATCAGCTCATTCAACTGAAGCTCAACCGCAACCGACACCATTAACTTCTAGGCAACCAGATGATAGCCCTACAAAACTTCTCGAGGATTTCAAAACATCCCAGCTCTATGGTTCGACGAAAGTAGAGAGTCTGTGCTTTGACTTCCCAGGAAAATATAAATAACAAAACATCAAATTGAGTTAAAACAATAGCAGCTACTAAAAAGTTTAAGCTGGATACTTCAAAAGTAGGATTTACATCTTCTCAACAAATTGTTTCGAGCCCGATTGAAGATGACAATAATGTGTGTACTGAGTGCTTGGAAAATTATTATGAAACGAAGAAGGAAACGGATCGGACCAGTGCTTATTTTGCTTCAAATGGCTTCGTGAGTCCTGCACTATGTACTCGCCAAATTTTAGTAACTGTGAAAGAGAAAACATACGTAAAAAGAATCAAAAGAAGTCGTGATCACATTGTTGGCATTTTTCCCACACCGCATGGCATCTCCCCCACACTATGTTGGAGAGAGGACCATTTGCTGACTTCTTTCTTTCTTTCTTTTCGTAGCACTACAGCCCCTTTCGGGCCTTCGCTTAGAGATAGTTAGAGTATCTCATTGTCATGATCGAATGTATCGGCACTCCACAAGGTGATATATGATCATTATCACGCTTTGGCCGTGTGTCCGTCCACCCAGCTGCGATACGTTCTGATTTTGAAACCAGCACGTATCATAAATGAACGGGCTTATAGTCCGTCCAAAGAATCACTCGAACTAAATCTCGTTGATGCCAACGAAACTCGATCCAGAGAACTTCGGCTTACAGGCTTAGTGCTCTAACCACTAGACCACCTGGTTTTTTGTTTTCCAGTTTTTTATTTTCTTATCGAAAGACAAAAAGTTTGTGATTTTTAACATGTAATATCAATGAATCTTTCAAATAAAAGTAAAATGATTGAAATATCTAGGGTTTTTATATTTATTAGACCTTTCTACAAAAATTATGGCACCTCTCCCACTTTTACCTACATTTTGTATGGGAGACAGCATAAACATCATCTTTATTTAGAAAACTTTAAGTGTGACATGCCTTCCACATTTTATGTTCCGCGGCATATCAACCACCTATTGGATTTGCTTCTCTCCTTAATGATTGAAATTACTTTTACAGTAAATATGTAGACATAAGAATACAAAAAAAAAAATTTAATTATACAGAAAATTATAGCCACTAAATAATTTTAAGGCTTGCCATACTTGATTTTAAGAAAGAAATGATATTACAATAGTGATAATATAGCAATAACAATTTTTTAACTGAAAGCATAAGAATCAATGAAGACTTTTTATCTGCAGATTGTAATTTTACTATGTCGACACTCGTTAACCGATTGCCTTTTAACAACACACACTACTAAAGTAGTTATGCTCGTAATTTCATCACCTTTGGCGATAAATCGCTATTGCCATTTTCTCGCTTCTGTGAATTATCGCCAAGATATTTTTTGGCTTTAATTAAGTGATATAAGTTGTCATACTAATGTTTAAAATAATAAGGCTGGACTAGAGAGCATTAAAACCGAGTGAAAACGTGCAAAGACATTCCTTTTTAACTGACTTCCATAGGACAGTAGGATATCAGTTTCATTCGTTTCTTTTTTTTGTTGCTTTTTTTATGTATGTCCGGGTATGACTTTTGAACGGAGATGGATACAAAAGTTCTGTTTTAGCTAAAGTCTTAGGGTTGCTATCCACTGAGTCTCGTTTCAAGGACATGATAATAGAAGAGTATTTTCTGGTAAGACCAAAAAGTTTCCGACTTTTGCTTAAATTTTGCGACATAACTAACTAACTTTTGATTTTTATCACAAGTGCTGCGTGTCATAAACAACATGTAGTAGTTAGAGAGCTCACTCCGTAAACCTGAGATCCCTAGTTCAATCCTTTTTGATGACAACGAGATTTGTTTCAGTTGATTATTCGGGCGGACTATACGCGCGTTCAGTTATGAAATGTACAGGTTTCATATCAGAACGTATCGTAGCTAAGTGGACGAACATACGGTCAAAGCGTAGTAGTGACCATATCACCTCGAGTGCCGACATATTTGATCAAGATAATAAGATATCCAGATAATAAGATATCTAAGCAAAGACTCAAAAGGGCCTGTAGTGCTAAAACAAACATTATGGACAACATATGGGACTAAAATGGTTCAGCACGAAATTACAATCCATTGACAGCATCCGGAGATATTAACTGTAACATTTCGTTTTCTGAAATAAAAAACTTAAGTTTCAACACAATTTCATACAAAAATACGATCAACTTTTTTTACCGAGTTATATAGGAGAGTTGGTTTTACGCTTTATTTCATGAAATTTTTTTGTGTTTTTGTTTTTTTACGTATTTCTAGGCATTATATTTCAATAGAGATAGATTTAAGAGTTTTGTTTTGTCAACGAACGGCTATTGCGGGGATATTTAGCATAACTGATCGATACATATTGAGATTTACATGATTGTCGTTGCATACAAAAGACAATATCTTAGACCAAATGCATCAAAACAGAATTTGAATTCTATGAACTTTGCAGATTTTAACACTTGTGCTTTGTGCATTGCGCTAGAGAAATTAAAGTTTAGTATACGTCCATATGAAATATCTTCTTCTTTGTAGCACTACAGTCCCTCTCGGACCTTCGCTTAGAGATAGTTAGAGTATCTCATTTTCATGACCGTATTGATTTTTTTGGAAGTTGGTTTGATCAGTACCGTGCTCCCATGTGCCTGCTCAGCTATGATATGATCTGATTAAATCAGTACATATCACCACTGAGTGAACACTCATTGCTTCCAACGAGATTTGAACCTGGGACCTTCGGCTTATGCGTTCATGCTCTAACCATTAGACCACACAGACTATCCGTATGAAATATACGCTCTAGCTTTCTATAATGTATGTATTTGATGGTATAATTTTCATAGATGATAAAGGCGATCACGGTAGATTCAATCTAGTCAAGAAAATGAATTTTAATAGATTTTAAATAAAATATTTGCGATAAGAAAGACTGAATTGAATAAATAACTTTTAGAAAAAAAGGAAGCTGACTTTAAAGTGCTCTGAAAAGAGCAAAATAAATTTCATGGAAGCGGTGCAATTTCAGTTTGTCCATATTTCATTAATGTTCACCACATTATGGTGATTTTTAAGTTGAAATGAGGAAGTTGTCCTCATGAGGACATTTTAAAATCGAGTTTCTTCTATTTTTTCTAATGTTTGTTTATTAATTCATACACATAAATTCTTTTTGCTCATATGCAAACTTGCATTATTTCCAAGGTATCAGTATTAAATCAATGAAGACAATTGAACAAATATTGCATGAAGTCAGTCTTCGAAACTCAAACACCTCATTCATCTAATGCACCCATAAACTGGAAACCATTCATAGAACCTTTTCATCTCCCTCACGTATCCTAGTGTCTCACATACAAGCCGGCTCGGCACTATCAAAAAAGTCAAAGTGCATATGGAAAATGGAGGTGGCATATATGTATGTACGAGTGAAATGGAACTTCTTTATTAGGGACGCACATTCAAGCCTAAACACATTTTTTTCTATTTTGCTTGGGCAAATGCACAGACGCACATGAACACAAAAGTCATATGATTGTCAGGAGGGTGAGTGTTTTCTTTGTGCTTTTTTCCCTTCATACCCCTATGTGCGGATGTATGAAGGAATGACTGATTGTGTTGTGCAGATATGGTTGAATGGTAGATGCAAAAAGTCAAGGAGAAAATGTCGTAAATCAAAATGGCTGAAGAGGACTGTGATGGCTGACGGGTGAGAAGTATTTTCACTGGATTTCAATCACGGACACATTCACCGCCACCTTAAATGGTGGAACTCGTTCATGCGGAGGATAAACTGTGTACGCTCTATGGGTGCGATGAGTGTAGTATGAATAGAAATACCAGAAAAATAAGGAAAAAAAAAAAACACCAATGAGAATATTAGAATAAACTGAGAATAGATAAAAATCTAGCAAAAATTGTATCAACATCAATAAGTGTATCTGGTATCTAAATGAAAGAGCAATAGCATTAATACATACTAGCGTTGGCAAAATTAAAAATTGATTCACTACTTATATAGGCCTTAAAAAATCATTGAAATACAATAAACTATAGAAATACATTTCAGTGTCCATTGAGTCAATGAATTGATGAGTTTTTAATTAGTGTTTTCCTCAGGGTAGTTGAAATTATTTGACACTTATATTTCAAAATATCTCAAATTGAGCTTAACAGAAAATGAACTTAAAAAGATAACGTTGAAATTGAATTCTTTTAGCAAAGAGAAAAAATTAAACATACTTTACTTATATCTAACTTTAATTTCTGTTTTAAAGGTATTTCAAGCATAACATTTACACCTGCATGAAATTTCCATTAAAATTATCCATCAGCAAAAATTATTAGCTTGTTGATATTTTCAATTCCAAAATGCATTTATCCGTACTTACAACTCAAATGAGATCGTAGCCTCTGTTATAGAACATATACGAGTATGTATACACTAGCTTTGCATCATCTTCAAGAAAAACGGAAAAGTGGTTTGGCATCCCGGCAACCAATCTTTTCAGATAATAAAACTGTCATCGTGTGACTGCAATGTTAAAATATCTTCGACCTCGACAACAATTTCAATTTTCTCCTCGTTCTTGGCTGAAGTTCATCCGCTAAAGACAACGTTGATGACGACGCGTTTTATTGACAACTCATTAGCTGATTGAGTTGAAGAATAAGAAGTACGTTAATCCTTGAACGGAACGTTCATAAGTACACAAGTGCATGCAATCTTAACACATCGTATCACATCTTTTCTATGATGATTTATTGCACCTTGGAGAGTTGGAAGCAAATGAAATGCTAGAATAGATATGGCGATGGAGATTTGTGAAAAGAAATGATGGTAAAAAAAAGAAGCGAAGAAAGGTTTTGTATGTTATACGCATGGTACTACTATACGAAGCAATGTCAGGATTTTGGTGAGATAAGTATTAGCAGCAATCGAAGAGTAATGTTTAAGTGTCAATTTTTCACTTACATTGTACTACATTAATTTATCAAGTTATAAAATTAATTGACAAATGAATACATCGGCGGACGTAAAATATGTGATTACCGTGATTACGGGTCTGTAAGTGATACGAACGTATAATTCACGATGTTTCGTTTATGTGTAGTAATCATTTCATTGCTGATTTGGAAAAATTTAATTATTCAAATTTATAGTTTCATAAACTATAAAATTAAAAAAAAAAAAACATTTATTTTTTTATTATATATATAGGCTATGTATTATTTTTTTTATATATTAAACTTAAATTTCTCTTTCCATTTATATTCATAATGATACTTATCTTTTTATTATGATTTAAATTTTTCTATATTATTATCTTATATTACATTAATAATTCAAATCTGCAATTAAAATTCGGACATGACAGCACCTTTATTATGCAGTTCATCTACGAATTGCATTACCGAATGCAATCTACAGTGAATAGAAGAGAGGCTCGTCACAAACCGCTGTTGCGGCATTTGGTCGTACGGTGGCGATGGGAATGAAGCAAGCAGATCTACTTGGGCGCATCGTAGAGTCTGTAACGGATCACCACGCAGCACTGACGCCGCGAGAAAAAAGAGGGAAGTGCGGAAAAGCTGTCAACGAAATTAGTGCGAAAAACAAATACTAAAGGATTGCCAAACATTCGCTTTAAAACAATACGGAGTGAATTTACTTTTACCTCGGACACGCACATATGTGTGAAACGTTCCTACTAATTTTTGCGTTAAACCAGAGAAAACAAAAAACGTAAAGTGTTTGAAATGTGACGGGGTTCAAATATGGATGCGACGATCAAGTATATGGTTTGATCGACATAAAGGTGACTCCCATTGGAAGAAACGTCCCAAATTTAAACTGAATAGGGAACCCAAAGTGATTTACGGAAGCTCTACCGGGTCCAATCATCATACAAAAGAGGGAGCTGTTAAAATTTTGTGACTTCCCATTTACCGGCAGCAAGCATTCTAAGTGGTATTTTGCGATGAAAAATTTTTTTTTGCGTTACGATTGCTACTGATGACATTTTGATAATAAACTGCGATGAGTGTGAATCCGATTTTGAATATTGAAAAGACGCGGTTTCTTCACTTCTTGATTGAAAACAAGTAAAAAGTGATGTGAACAAATATTACTTTCAAAACCAAAAATTTTACACGTTGCTACGGTTTGATATTCTGATTGAGTGCCAATTGTGAATTGCATTGTTCCATATCATCAAAATTTCAATTTATTACTGGTGTCAATCTTCAACTTTTAAGCGTGCTTAATACACTGCTCAAATGTTATGCTTAGACATTTCTTCCCTTTTGTTGCTGGGACAATTGTCCACACAAGCCGTACCGGCTTTGTTAAAATTAGCAAGTAGCACAGCACAAGCAGATAGGCAAGTTTTTCCTTCGGTTCTTCAACATCACAACAAGCTTAATTAAAGTGCGGGCTACAATTATTCGGTTAGCGGATTTCATCAAATTTTCGTTGTGGATGACATCCTTGCGTGCATGGGTATCGCCCCGATCGGAGTTACTTAAGATGCTATCACGATTCGAAATAGTCTAAATTTAAGTGTCATGCAATTATTTACTTAAAATTTATCATTATATGTCCATGAAGCTTAATTCAAATTTTCAAAAAAAAAAAGAAAAAAACAAAGGAGAAAACGATTAGATTTAACATTTCATCCACATCATCAGGGGGCGCCCGGTGAGGTTGTTGGGTGAGTACCCTATTGGTTTCTTTATGTTTTTATATTATTAATTATATTGACCACTGTTACTAGCACACTTTGCTTACTATACCGATCTGCTACAATTATTACTTATGCGATTTAAAATTCAGTCCTATTATTTTATGTATGTATATTGGCACGTGTTCATATTTCTTTATGCATGACCTTTTAATTCCCATTAGCAAAAAATTAAGTTTTAAAGTGGATGCTATTAAAGCAACTTTACAATAGTTTAAAACGGTAACGAGGAAGTCCTCTCAAGTCCGTCTGTTTTCGCTAGGCCCAGTTTGTTATTGGCTTTAAGCAAGTTCCACCCTTAGTAGGTTACCTCGGCTTCGACACCTGGCGATCTGCATTTGATCTTTCAATTCTTGAATGCAAAATTTTTTTGTAGTGGGTCTAGTGCTGGAGAAAAGAACCCGCCCCACGATACCGCAATGCTAGCCTGCTAGCGCATTCACACGTCCTCAGACAAGGCCAATCTCGGGGAACCCCACCATTCACTTTCGCCGCGGCAGTAGACAATCGCTGCAGTCCTTTGCGGACATTTATCTACACCTTATTCACTACATATGCGAAGTTTAAAATATCGAATTGTTAATTTCGGTTGCAATATAACATTATAACAAAGTAGAGAAACATATTCCAGTGAAGAACACATCCAAGCAGTTAACCAGTTAAATTAGTGGGAAAGTGCTCCTGCCAGAAAGGTTTAGTAAATAAATTAGTTTGCCAAATAGTGTCCCCTAAATACCAGCTACTTGGCCCACATATAGAAGCTTTCAAGTGGCTTAGAAAAAATAAAATGTAGTTATCATGCTTTTATATTAGCCGCCATTTTACTTGCGTTTTACTAGCCCCATTGTTCAAGCAATCATTCTGTTACAAGCCATTCCAGAAATTTTCATGGAGATCTGAGTACATCTGTACAGTACGGTGTAAAAGCTGTAGTTTTGTTGATATCAGCCATAAGATGTATCGCAAATAGCGCAATGAGATCTCATCGGGCATTTGATTTTCGACTCCCTGTCAGTTGTGTATTATGAAAAAAATCTGCAAGAAAAGCATAGAGCCTGCAAGAAGAAATCGGGCAAAATGGGTACTGCCTATTTTGCCCGGCTTATGTTAAATTTGACTACCTATGTATTTTTATGTTTCACGTATCATGCATTAAAGGTGAATCATTTGTTATTATCATTCATTTTAGACCGTGTACAACTACAAGAGGAAAACCTATACGGCTAGTTGGTCTGAAAAGAGAGTTTACAACGAGCAATCTAGCTCAGTGTTTAAAGCCAGCAGAAAGTATGGTATTCCATATAGAACACTATGCTGTCATATAAAATCTGGGTCGTTGATAAAAGCTTGACCGCATTGAACCTGTTTCCCACGTTGCTGAAAGAAAAAAAATTCGTGACAGATGCCCAAAAAATGGATTCACAGTTTTATGGGCTAACACAAGCTGAATTTCTTCAACTGGCTGAAGAGTATGTGAAAAAAAATTGGAAAAGGAGAAATTTTCACGGAAAATGTAGCTGAAAAAAATGGTTCAAGAATTTTAAACACCGTCTATTCTATATAGTGCTGAGGACACCAGAACCGACATCCATAGAAACGTTGAATGGTTTCAATTGTGAAGTAGTGGAAACAATTTACACTTTACTCGAGCTAATAACGGGAAAGCATGACATTGCACCTGTAATAGTGTTCCATATGGATGAGGCTGGAATGGAAACGTTGTCTAACAAATCACCTAAGATGTATGGGAAAATCAAGTGGTACTTGTGGCCAGCAATGAAAAATGTGTGCGCATGACAATTGATCAAAGACGGCTTGATGAATCATCACTGGAGTTTGAGGTATCAAACACTGACAGCGGGTGGATTTTTGCCGAGAAAATCAAAGAATGGCTTCAAATATTTGTTTGAACAGCATGAGCTACCGACAAAAAAAGAAATCTCTTTTGAAATCGCACAATCATGAGTCGCATAAAAGCCTCGTTTCTCTAGAATATGATTCACAGAATAATGTGATATTTCTTTCGATTTCGTCATATACATTACACAAACTAAAGGGTGATTCATTATGAGGCTTGATTTTCAATAGCCTTTTTTTGACTGATCACGCGTGACTCCTGTCAAACTGTAATGTAATTTTTAGTCAGTATTGTTTGTCAAATCATCATGGAAAGAACTAAACCGCAACAACGTAACCGAATTGTTGAGCTGTATTACGAAAATCAGTGTGCTGTAAGACATGTTTTTCGTGCTCTTAGAGCAACCTACGGTGTGCATTGTCGATCTACTGAAACCACTATAGGAAATACCATCTGTAAATTTTAAATTGGCTGCCTAGATTGTATGATATCACACCTTTAGATTATTTACTTTGGGGCTTAACAAAATCTCTGGTCTTCAGGATTAAGCCAGCTTCAATCGGCGATTTTTTCTTTTGTGTGGTTGGGAGGTGAATGTCATTTTCGCACAGAGTTTGGGACTGCCATGCTCGCAACAAGGCAACTGGACTACCCACTAAACACTTCCCCTGTCAACCCGGGAACCAAGCCTGGAACTGTTTGATGCTTTGGAAGCCAATATTATTCTATCATTCGCGAGATACCGGTCGTTAAGCTGCGATTTCCAAATCCAAGCAGCGATGAACTGTCTTGGTCAAACGGGTCAGACCAGCGTTTCTTCGGTTTCTCCATTGGTCTCCGACCTTCAGTTCTCAGAACGAATACCTTTTAAGGCAACCGTTAT
>OZ017739.1:17796529-18101529 GCA_963969285.1 Odontomyia ornata | reverse complement strand
TTTATCGGCATGTCATTTTGTTGTCCTCACCGGCATCGACATTCTTTCACTCGTCAAACGTTTAGTTTTTCACTGGAAAACACCATTTTCGCACACAGTGATTCGCGAATTATGACGAATTCATTTTAATTTACCAAACGCACTAAAATTCTGGCCCACGGTAAAAAACGGCACGTAAACTTAACTCGGGCGCATCACTTTCGTCTTCACTTCACTTTACTTACCTAAATAAGGAAAAAAATGGCTTGTCGCTCCCCCGTGGCTGCTCGCACTTGCAGATAATGCACTTCATCTTCACTTTCACTGTAAAAAATTAAACATTAATCACAATTTAAGTAAACTTTCACTTAATAAATTATATCACTCACGTTTTGTTTATACTTTTCGTATGAATTGGCAACTGACAGTTCATCATCAGCTGAACGATCATTTCCGAAATCAGGGGTGTGCAAATATTTTGTAGATGATGAATTCAATCGAAAAATTTTCGAATATGGCGCGCATCGCATTTCATTTGTTGATTACGTGAGAAAAAAAGAAGATCACTAAATGATATTCGGAAGCAGAGCCTAAAAATGTAAATGATTTAATATTTTTGATAAGGGAACTGGTAATATGAAACTTTTTATACCATTTCGAATTCAATTTCGAACAGTAATGAAATTTGGACAACCATATTAAAGCTCTTTTGTGAAAGCTCAAAAGTTTTCGAAAATTGGAGTATACGTACACGAAATCTTTGTAAGTATTAAGAGGCTTCACCTATTTGTAGGAAAAATGAAAGCTCGCGGCCTCCAGTGTATATCTCTATGACCTATTTGTAGGAAAAATGAAAGCTCGCGGTCTCCAGTGTATATCTCTATGATATGAGTTTTGTTTTCCTGTGTTGCAGTTGGTTTTCATAATTGTCAAAACTGATTAAAATATTTTATTTGCGTGCTGCCTCTTCTCCTTTCTAACCGGTTCTCGTTATTTTAGCGCTTAAATATACAAAATCGTTCACGTTTTCAAAACTGTATTTGCCAATTACAGTATTGTGTTTATTCAAGGTATTTTTCCTTGACTGCGTCATTAGCTTTATTTTGTTCTCTAGTTTTGCTTCGCTGTCGAAATCGTTGGTGGTAGTTGATGCCTGTGACGAAAAGAAAAGCATAACGAAAATATCATTTCATTTCTCCATAAATTAAAATTGTTACATCAAAGAAAAAGTAAATCAATGAATCTTGAACTTGACCCTTACACGTATGAATCCACGGGATAACAGTGACACGCGACTGCATACGTCACAAGTGTCATTCAACGCATTTTTTTCCCGATGGATTTTCAATGAGTGGATACGGGTCAAGTTGTCAAGTTGTTGATAAATATGACCCCGGATTTTGTTACAAATTTATGTGACTCAAGTGTTTTGGGTTTTGCATTGTCTTAGGTCGATACAATTTATTATTAATAAATTCACTAGATCATGTGAATTGAGATTCTCACTGGCCGTTATCATTTGTTTTATCATGGAGGCTATATCATGTAGTCTTTCTCCGATCAGATAGCAAATCGCCGACCATAGCCTTGAAATTACCCAGAATAATCATCGTTTGTAGGCAATGAGTCGACTAGTCTTTCCAGATATTGTAGAACGTTTCCTTCGTTTCTCCCTCCTTTTCTTCGGGTGGAGCGTGTGCGTTTTGTCCGACAGATTTTAAGGGGTATCGCTTATATACGGATCGCACACATTCGTTTATTGACAGGCTGAAACCAGTAACGTACAATTTGAACACCCTATCCACAGTAAATGCCACTCCAAATTATCACTTTCCAGCAGGCGTCCCACTTTTGAATATTGTGTGCAATCTCATGTCTTGAATATAACATCCAGTCCAGTTACTTTTCTGGCTTGCAAGTGTATTTAATTCATGTTGACTGGGCTGTTTGAAAAGATCCTTTACATTGTCAGGATTGTTCAGTGATCTGACATTCCAAAACTCATTTTCATAGTCCATTTTTAGGTTGCGAGGTCATTGCCGTAGGTCTAATAAATTTTAAGGCTCCGTTGTATGTTACGAAACAATGAAGGGCTTTCAAAGTCTGAGGAGCAAGCTTGTCGACCAACCCCTATTTCGGCGACATGGTTATAACTTTCAATTCTATTATTAGGCACGGAAGGCTCGCTTGTACCCTCTCAAATTACCACAAAAGAGTAAGTAGGATCTAAAAGCAGAGTTGTAGGTGTATCTGTAGTTCTTGGCATTTCTCGGCATTTATTGTCCCATTATCAAGAAATCAGCTAATTTGCCGTTGCATGCCATTTACTACCATAAGATCGTTGGACTTAGGGTGCGAAATTACTGAGATAGAGGTTAGGAAAATAAGAGGATCCCACCTCCTTTCTCAAACAGGCTTGGGACCGCCTAGTGCTGTGTTTAATTTGAGAATCGGGGGCGTATATTTTTTTGAGTTCTATTCAAAGACATATAAATAAATGGACGAGCAACAAGAATCTGTGTACTCGTGCATGTGAGAAGCAAATTTAACACATAAATAACTTATGCTCTCGAAACTATATGATTCCCTTCTCCTTCCACTTTGTTTCCAGACAGGTTTTTCTTTTCTCTTTTCGGAAGAATCACTTCCCCCACTGAGATCCGCGCACAACGACTAAATTTCATTTTACGTGCACACGATCGCGCCTTTGTTATCATTCTTAGAACAGTTTGAGTACAACACAACAAACGTTCTCTCACAAAAAACTCGAACGTCATAGCTGTTGAAATTCGTTGAGGAGAGAAAACGGCGAGGCAACTCATGTGTCAAAGCCGATAGAAAATTCGTAAGTTTTTAATAAAAACAGAGAACTAAAGTGCTGATTTCGTACACGCAATCTTCGAAATTCAAAACTTTATAAACGTGAACGTGTTTCGGAGTGAATTAAGTGCAAAAACAAGAATATGTCACTTCAAACCCCAACTTCACACAGTTTTAGCGAAGGTTGCTAATTGCTTCGGCTCTCGCGACCGGTTGCGGATCCAGTACTCTCTATATCTATGTTTCTATTGCAGGTATATACATAAAATTTGCAATGATAATTTTTTATCTCAGCCTTGGTACTGGCACCTTTCCAACGTACTGGAAAGACGCAAATGTTATTCCTATCCTTAAAAACGGCGACCCATCATCTGCCTCAAACCATCATCCCATATCACTCCTGTCCTGTTTCTCTAAGCTGCTGGAACGACTTGTATACAACAGGCTTCTTGAGTCATTTAGTTCAATTGTCACACCACAGCAACATGGATTCTTGAAGGGTCGCTCAACTTCCTTGAACTTGGCTGGGGTTCGAATATTACATTGTAAGACCTTTAGATAAACAGCTTCAAGTTGATGCAATATTCACTTCGTGAATCATGTTCTCCTCTGTCAAAAGTTCACTTTGCTCGGTATATCCGATTCCCTACATTCTTGTATTTCACCCTATCTATCCTCTCGTTCATGTCATGCTAATCTCTATGGCGCAATCTCCTTTTCATTCAATCCTACATCTGGCGTCCCTCAAGGGTCAATCCTTGGACCTCTACTTTTCGTACTGTTTATCAATGATCTTGCCTCTGTGATTTCCTCTTCTTGCCTCCTGTATGCTGATGATTTCTAGGTATTCCGGATAATTAGATCCCTTGAAGATTGTTTTTAAAAAGAAACTAAAGACGCTACTTTTTGTGAATAGTGATTATTGTTTCCTTATCCCTCAATTTTTTCAAACTTTTATATCGACTTTAATTTCTTTTCTCACATATTTCAATTAACTTTTTTCTGCTTGATTTTATTGTATAAATGTGTCTTACTTTAAACGATATTTAATTGTCTAAATCTATTTTGTAATTCGATTTTTGTCTGTTAAATGGATTTAAATAAATAAATAAAATAAATATAAGGTGGTTCAGTATGGGTAATGGCCTTCCACAAATGAATTCCGATACGGGTTTTAGCTGGCTACTTGGTGATTAAAGGACTAATGCCATCTTTTAATTGTCTGCAACTTCAGTGACTACCGTTGTTGTGGCAATATCTACCTGCATTCAAACAAAAACATGAGGGAGACAGTTGCCCATGAGAAGAGACAATGCTCGTTTAATAATAAGGGCGAGTCTTGCATCAACAGCACGGAGAAATGATCAACTGGGCTCAGCAGGACTCATGGTGAGACCAAATTTTATATAATCCAGCTCTTAAGCGGTCTCCTGGCTGCAAATTTTGTGCAGCAGAAGAAAAACATGCCTAGCAAACATTTTTTGCATGTAAAAGATGGAACAAGCTGCGCCTAGGCCTTAACAAGGAAATAGGAGATTTCTCCTTGGATAGTCCAATTGTAGAGATGCTCGAATCCGTTGACTAATGGCACCATGTGTAACATTATTTTTGGGCAGTCCTTATAAATAAAATAAGGTTTTTTTAAGCAGCAAAGGATATCAGGGTTGGAGGATAAATTTTCTAGCGATCCCTTTTCCTCCTTCTTCTTTCGCTAGAAGAAGGATCCCTTCAACTTGATGGCGTCGAAAACATAGCAAGACAAAGCTCTGCCTGATATAATGTGTCAAACTCTCTCAGGCCAGGTTCACAGCTTGACAGGAGAGCTGTGCATCTGAGAGCTCCACACTCTGGGTGTCAATAGTCTTCACCTCCTAACTTCAAAAAAATAAATAAAAATGGAACTTTAACAAGTTTTTAGCAAAACATCAACTTCGAAGGACTTTACCTGTTAATTAAATTGTTTGAAGAAATTTGCTGAATTCATTATCACTGCTGAGGCCTGAAAAACTGCACCAAAGACCTGTCTTTGGTCCAGAATTAAGAAAATTGGAAGCTGTATTTTGAACTGCCATCTTTTTCTTGAGTAAAGTGAACTTGATGGCTACTTTAACCACTGGCCGAATTCCTGTTACAAATTGCTTGTGTGCACAAAATGGGTCAGGTTGCAAAGGGACCTCTACAGGGAGACGAAAGAGCTCACCCAGGATAATATAGTCGCTGTGATGCTCGAATCGGTTGACAAATGGAGCCAGGTGGCACATTATAATCGGGCAATCCTAAAAGATAAAAGGGACTCTTTGCAGCCGGGGGCGTTGGGGCTGGGGGTCGCTTTTCTAGCACTTCCTCTTCCCGTCTCCCCTCTCGCTAGAAGACTCCTCTCCCAGCTTGAAGGTGCCTCCCGGCGTAATAAAATGAGACCTGGCCCGAGATGATGTGTCAAACGGTGCCAGGCTAGGTTCTCAGGTTGACAGGGGAGGGGCTTAGTGGGTAGTCCAGTCGCCTTCTCCCGAGCATGGAGGTCCCACAATCTGTGCGTGAATGGCATTCACCTCCCAAACGCAAAAAAGCCATCGTACTGCTAGTGTTTGAGGATTTTTAAATAGCTTCTCGTCATTTTTCTCAAACTTATACTTCGTTTCACTCCTTTTTGTGCTGTTTAAGGGCGGAATAGGGTTAGTTCGTGTGAAAAAAGGCACAATTTTGTGATTTTTTTTAATGGAACAGTTAAAATATATTTTAAAACGAATGGTATGTTTTAACATAGTATGACATTTGAAGAAAATTGTGCAACATTTTTATGGAGAAATATAGAAAAATACATCAATGGCGGCAATTATTCTGGAGCGCCTGGAAAAAAAAGTTGAATGGCGGTGCCACTCCGAACTCGGTGCTGGATCATATGAAATTAAAAAAACCAAAATTATATCGTTAGATAATCGCTTTGACCAGATAGTCTTAGGAGGAGTTTTCCAAAATTTAAATTTGTCATTTTTTGGGAACACTTTGAAGGTAAAAACACGACTTTTTTGCGAAAAAATCGGTTAATTTGTTATTGTAAACTGGAAAATATTAATAAATTTGAAAAAATTCTCCAGCGTCACCTCGTAAATTATGTGCAGAAATAGTGTTCAAGATTTGAAAACGATCGGTGCAGTAGTTTTGAAATTATGAGTGGCACCGACTTTGAAAATATGAGTTGTGGGAAAAACTCTAAAGTTTTGAACACTAAAAAATTTAAGATCAAACGTTCATAAGCGAGTTCTATCGACTTACCTCACACTGAATCATCGATGCCAGGTCCATAAAGAATGTTGCAATTATCAAGGATATCGAAAGCATCTTTTTGCTCCTGTCTGCGACGAATCCTGCCTTCTTTTGTTCGTTTTCCAGCTTCCTGCTCTGCTCGGCCTATACGCATGTAGTCAGTTGATCACGCCCACTCATGAGCGTTTGGTCCGCTGCTGATTCCCATGTCTTGCATGAAGGTTAAATAAATAAAAGCGTCTTCATTGAAGACACAGGCTGCCACATAAGCTGCAATCTCAACGATGACAGAGGGTTCGCCTAAGTGCTTTTGTGAGATTTTCCAAATAAATTGGTTCAAACTCTCATTGTTGTTCTGCGTAAATCCTCCAACACATCGCTCCAGGAGGGCGTCTTTACTGAGATCTTCATAGATGGGCTTGATGGCATTCAAAACATCCTTGAGAAGAGCACTGTATGTATGTTTGAACGAACTCAATGCATTATTAGCTGCAGCTTTTTGCCATTCGCACCAGGAGTCCGCATCGCTTGGGCATTTTTCATGATGTGGATCTTCGCCCGTCGAACTGTAGTGGAAAAAGGTTGCCCAGATAGGAGTCTTCGTATTTTCTATAGAATCAGAGTGATGTTTGATAGCTAAACCGTAGTATACCGTCAATCTATCAATCATTTTAGCCATAAGCTTCCCTTTACCAGACAGACTCTTTCTTTTGACCGCCTTTTCGGCCTTACTTTCAATATCTACAACGGTCTTTTCGACTATTTCACGCAGAATAGTGCCCATTCTTTTGTGAACGTGTCTTAAACATTCTTTCCTCATAATTGAAAAATCATCACCATAAGGTTTATAATTCACTAACCCGGAGTAAGTTTTGGAGTCACTGTCGACGATACCCCAAAAAGTGAAAAGAATCAGACCTTCTTGTTGAAGGGTTTGGACAGCGGAGAGGATACGGTCGATCTTCTTCAGGTGCTCAAGGAGGCTGCACCAGATATTGATTTTGTTTCAGTCAAAGCCTTTGCGACAAGAAGGTCGACCATAGAAAGGAAGAATTTACCACTTTACCTGGTACAAATTGCAAATAAGAGCAGTCCAAGTGCCCTTCAACAAATAAGGTACTTGAATTTCAGAGTGGTTAGGTGGGAACGCCTCCAGAAAAGAGAAGTCAACCAGTGTTACCGGTGTCAAAGATTTGGACATTCGGCTGCCAATTGTGCCATGCACTATCGTTGCGTTAAATGCAAAGACGTTCATGCTCCCGGTGAGTGCAAATTGGCTCAGACGGAGCCTAAAGAAAAATTATACTGCGTTAACTGCGGTGTTTTTGGTCACCCAGCATCATACCGAGGATGCTCCCGATATCAAGATGCAAGAGTTAAATTTGCTCCAAAGCAAACACAAGTACACCGTAATATAATACCTTCCAACTTCGTTAAGCCCGGAGTATCATTTGCACTCGCTGCTAGAGGACCGGCAGAAAATGCTGGAAATAATGTAAATAATGTAAGTGACAATAATGAGCTGCTTCTCAAAATTTACCAGCAACTTAATTCTTTATCGGAGAGAATCGACAAACAAGATTCAAAAATTAACTTTGCTTTTCAGCGTTTAGGTCTTTCAAATGCCTAATAATAACTTGTCATCCAGTCATATTCCCATGAATAGGCTTCGCCTCATATCGATCAACGTCAACTCTATCGTTGCCATACATCGACGTGATTATCTCCTTGAATTTATTGTTAAGCAAAAGCCTGACATCATACTTCTCACTGAAACCCACCTCAATTCATGGCATTCCATGGAATTCAAAGATTTTGCACTCGTAAGAAACGATAGAGTAATATGTGATGGGGAAGGTGGCACCGGGATATTGGTTAGAAGACCCTATTGTTTCCAAAATATTGAAAAAGTCGAATTCAAAAACTTTGAATTTCTTGAAGTGTCCGTCATCAAAATTTCACTGCCAGGTGGGGATAACCTCTTCGTTATCTCTGCCTATGCAACTGGTCAAAATGTTCTCAAGTTCAAGGAGGAACTGAATTCCTTGTTTGAAATACTCGAACTGAACAGGCTGCATAGTTATTATATTTTTGCTGGTGACCTGAACGTCAAGCATACATCATGGCTAAACGCCACCAATAATCCAAGAGGTGTATTCCTGAAATCATGGATAACAGAGAACCAAATTGAATACAGGCGCAATCTATATGGGTCGGAGTTTCCAACATACCCTAGGACAAATTCATATTTGGAACTCTACATTGCTGCAGGTGCTTCCTAACAATAGCGACCATAACGCAATCGTAATGGAAATCAATCGTCGAAGGCATGATCTATTACTCATTCCAGTTCAACATGAAAATCATCGGTTGAATTTCAAAAAAACAGACTGCGGAAAGTGTCAAAAGAAGTTTAATCGGGAGTATCAGAAGCAATGTCCTCCTTCTGATGATGGCAACGCTTGCTCAATGGTTCCTAATAACAGAAATCTAACTGACGATGAAATAGATCTCTATTTGTCGAAATTAGAGAAGCTGACGTTGGAAACGATTGAGAAAGTTGTTCCCAAGATTAAACATCGAAACAATATGGAAGGATATGAAACACCAACCATCACAAGGTTGAAAAGATTGAAAAGCCTTCTACTCACACGCGTCAACAATATTTATCGACGATTTTTGGACTACAACCATCCCTCGTTGGCTTTGTTGAAATCACACCTGAAGAATGTCCGGGACTTAATCTGTTCATACTTCAGGAGTGAGGTCAGCAATCAATGGGCGGAAAAACTGAGGAGTATTAGCCCACAGGACCCAGATGGCGTTTTCGCGAAAGTGAATAGCTCATTCCGCAAGAAGTCTCGAGTGAAGGTATCGAATCTTGAAGTTGCTAATGATGAGGTAAATCTTCTCGATAGGGCTGGTATCGAAATTGATAGTACGACTCCGGATAGAAATGGAAACAGGATTATATGTGATGGATTGTAGAAACTTGCCCTGATTGGAACACATTTTGAATTGGTTCATCTGCCAAACCCAGAGGGAAGGAATGAAATATTTTCGGAGGTCGTTGAAGCAAAAGTTTCCGACTTCAAATCAAGCCTGAACGGCCAATCAATTCTTCATTTCGATGGAACATCAACATCTGACCTCATACCGACCTTGAATCTTATTGATTATTTTGTCAGCTATGACGACTTGTGTTTCATATTTCGCAGAATAAACAACAAAAAATCATGTGGTACTGACGTTATTCCAAATATAGTTCTCCGACATTTGCCTGAGGTTGCTGTTAGGAATTATTGCATATTGTTCAACAACATGTTGAACAATTCATACTTCCCAAATGAGTGGAAAAAGGCTAAGGTATTTCCGATCTTCAAGAAAGGAAAAGAATCTTCATGCCCTAAAAGCTATCGCCCAATTGGCTTGCTGCCTAACATCAGCAAGGTGTTTGAAGTGATACTCAACAGAGCATTAATCGCCCACATTGAGAAATATGAGTTGATGCCGAATTGCCAATTTGGTTTTCGTGCCAGGCATTCGACCATACATGCAATAACGAAAGTAACCTCAGACATCTGTTGGAAACTAAACAACAAAGAATGTGTTGGAGCATGTCTCATCGATATGGAGAAAAAAAAATTTATCAAACCGCTCAAGTGACAAGAGTCGATATTTTCATATTGAAACTTCCTCGGAATCATATCGCAAGATCTGTAACTGTGAGTGAAAACCCTTGGATTTCACAGCCGTTCCACCCTACAGACGGGTATATTGTGACTTGCCTCACTACTGGCTTCGTTCCTCCAGAAGCATTCGTTTATTGGGACATGAATCGATTTGTTTTTGATTCTGACGGCGTCCCAATCATATATCACATATATAGACGGGCCACCGATAAGAAGATAAAATATCCTCCGAATATGAGTTCCCGAGACCAACAATTCCAATGGAGATACTCATTTGCTAGATTCGTTGAGGCTGGTCAAGCTGAGATGGAGCAATCTAGGTATTAATAGCTGAGTGACAATGTCTAAATTATTCGTGTTTATTTTCTGTTTTTGTGCTTTTTCTCGTTACTTACTTTTTTAGATTCATCTCATTATTGCTACATCTAGTGTTGTTGTTTATTTGTATTATAAATTAGGTATAGGTTTCAATATTCAAATTCGATGTCCATATCCTATGTATAATTACTAGAGCATCGAAGGCTGCTGGGTTCGTTCTGCGACATCTCCAAAAATTCGAAACCATTGCTACTGCTGTCCGCTTATTTACCTGCCTTGTTCGCCCGCTTCTTGAATACTGTTCAGTTGTGTGGTCTCCTCGAGATCAGTATTTAGTAACTTCACTAGAAAATGTCCAGCGAAAATTCACACGGTTTTTGTTCTACAAATTTAATTTGCCCTACGAATCCTATGAGCGTCGATTATCTGTTCTTTCCATTCTTCCTTGTCTTCTCGTAGAACATTGTTAGATCAATGTTTTCTATATAAACTATACAACCATCATATTTTATCCTCTCTTAGAGAAGACCTGTACTTCAGACAGATTGCACGTCCTACGCGATCTAGTAGTCTTCTTGAGGTTCCATATGCCCGGACTGAGTTATACTTTCATTCAATAATGCCGCGTATTATTAGAAAACATAATGATCTTGAGCTTGGTTCTTTCTCCTTATCTTACTTTGTTTTTAAGAATAGACTTAAGGCTTTAACTATTATGAATTCCGATTAATTTTTTATTATACTTATTTTTAACTTAGTACATACGCTTTTGATTTAAGTCTGCTTATTTTTTAATCTACTTTGTAATTGGACTTCTTAGTCTGTTAAATGGATCTAAATACTCGTAAATAAATAAATAAATATAAGGTAACATTTTTTTTTTGTTTTTGATTGAGTTGTGAGGGTGTAACATAATAGGTATAGGATATAAGTTCATTGTTGTGTTAGTAATATAAGTGGTTTTTGAATAATGCTGGTTGGTTTTTTCTCCTTTTTCCAATTGAATCAAAAAATATGCAATAATCTTAATTAATTTAAATTTGCTAGTGTATTTTTTTCATTAAATGTGTTTTATTTATTTTTTTTTTTATTTATTCAAATATACGGGCATAGCCCATTATAAAATAAAAATACAATTTGTGGCGCTTAAATTATCGTAAAATTACCTCTTAGTTAGTAAGAAGCTAAATAATTAGATGTTATTCTTCAATAATAGATATTTGCTCATCATTGAACAGAATTTTTCCTCTCAAAATTCTTTTAATTTCATTAACAGTAGCAAAATTTAAATCTATATTACCAAGTCTCCTATTAACAACACTAGATGCTCTTATAATAACATTTCTATATAGATAAGTATTAATAGGTTCCGATTCTTTAGAAAATACTATATTAGTTGGCCGTAAACATCTAGGCGGAACATGCCAATTTACCTTTCTTAGTAAATCTGGGGAGTCGACTCCTGAGTTTATTACTTTATATAAAAATAGCAAATCTTGATAAGTACGACTACATTCTAAAGTAGGTAGTCTTGTTACTTTTAAAATGTTTGAATAGTCATGATCATTAAATGACATCGGACTACCAGTACGAAAAGAGTACGCTCTTAAAAATCTATGCTGTATGCGTTCAATTTCTTTAGATAGTACGTTAGTATTAAGTGATTTCTGATGCATATGTTAATAAAGGCTTAACTAGTGTTTTGTACAATTCTAAAAATATCGACGAGTCTTTAAACTCTTTACTGAATCTCTGAATATATCCTAATTTTTTGCTAGCTTTATTTACGATATAATGAACGGGATATTCAAAAGATAAGGAGCTATCAAAATAAATCCCCAGATCCTTAACCAAGTCGACTCTCTCCAGCATACAATTATCAATGTAATAGTTAAATTTAAGACATGTAATTTTATAAAAAGAAATAATTGCGCATTTATCAGTATTGAATTCAAACCCATTTTGACAGGTCCAGCTATAAACTTTGTTTATATCACTCTGTAGTTTCAAGTAATCATCATAACAAGAAATGGACTTGAAGATTTTAAAATCATCCGCAAACAGTAATATCTGAGAATGTTCCACTACTTTAATTAAATCATTAATCATAAAAATAAATAGTAACGGTCCACAATAAGAACCTTGCGGAACTCCAGACGTGGCTTCGAACTCGTAGCTCTTAAAGTTTTTGATTGTTACAATTAATTTACGGTGTGCTAAAAAACCTTCAATCCATTTGAGTGCATTTCCAACAATTCCAACTTTTTCTAATTTTTGTAATAAAATTTTATGACTTACTTTGTCAAATGCAGCTTTCATATCCGTATAAATAGAATCAACCTGTATCTTACACTTTAAGCTTTCATTAATAAAATTGGTATAAATGGCTAAATTTGAAGTAGTTGATCTTTTTGGCATAAATCCATGCTGACCAGTAATAACTACCTTTCGTAAATAATTCGAAATCTGAGACTCTGTTAGCAAGTCAAATAGTTTCCCGAAAATTGAGTTCTTAACAATAGACCTGTAATTAGCAACATTTTGCTTGTCACCTTTTTTAGGTACAGGAATAATAAATGATGTTTTCTAAATAGATGGAAATATTCCGGACCTATATGATTTTTGATAAATTAAAAACAATGGTTTTGTCAAATGATCACTGAAAGTCTTTACAAATTTTACTGGAATTTTATCTGGACCCATGCTTAATTTATTACTTAAATCCAAGATCGATTTTTTTATTTCTATTTCAGATATTTGAAAAGTGTATAAGGGCATAAGATTGAAATAATTTCCATCAATACGCTGGAAACTCTGAACAGTATCAGTTAAGTTAGTTGAAGAAGTATAGGTTTGTTTAAAATGGTCAGCAAAGAGATTCACCGTGACATCACCACTGTATGATTTTAGATCATTCAAATAAACAGAATCAGGGATGCTTCTATTTTTGGAATTATTTACATCAACAAAACCCCAGAATTTTTGAGGATTCTTTTTAATATCTTGTTCAATTTTTTCCATATAAATACAGTGCTTAGTTTGTGTCAATCTTTTACATAAAGCTCTTTGATGGCTGAAATCACTATAGAGTTTGCAGCTTTCGCACAACACTTTGATGTTAAATCCAAGGCTATCTTTTTTAGTCGAAAGAAGATTTATTTTTCCATCACATTTTATACATTTCACTATCGTAGCAATTGTTGAGAA
This sequence comes from Odontomyia ornata, assembly GCA_963969285.1. Classification (NCBI taxonomy): domain Eukaryota; kingdom Metazoa; phylum Arthropoda; class Insecta; order Diptera; family Stratiomyidae; genus Odontomyia; species Odontomyia ornata. The sequence continues at coordinate 18,088,249 of OZ017739.1, read as the reverse complement.
GATCCTCCGTAACTTGATCTTCTATGGTTACTTTTAATGTTTTAGCTGACGCGCTACTTGTTGAAATGTCTTTGTTTTTACGTTTTTGCGGCGGTGCAACTTTTTTAGATTGATATAACCTTGCACCAGTTGATGCTCTATCAGATCTTGTAACTTTTCTAGGCATTTTAGCGATATTTTAACACAAACTGAACGAAAGTGGAGCTCAAATCGGAAAGTGCGAGTACGTCTGCTCGACACAACGCACGTTATAATACAGATATAAACACGTTTGTACTCGTTTTCAAATTTCTATAGAGAAAGAGAGGGGTGGAGTTAAGGAATTCTATAGGGATCGAACGAGCTGCAGCAGGTAACAATAGCGCGCTCGAGGCAGGTAGGTATAAAAATCCGACAGGTATAAAAATAGTCATAACTTCGTCAGTTTTGCTACGATTGACTTGTGATTTGGACACAACATTCTTGAGATATTATGCAAACATCCAAAAAAAGATAGAAAAAATGTTAAAACCCTATTCCCCCCTTAAATCCAGTCAAAATTTTTGTTCGAGGGACGATTCAGTTCAAGCACCGATTTAGAATGCAATTTCTCTGACATTATGATCATTTATTCGATTTATCCGATCACTGATGCAGTTCTTCTCAAAATATTCTTAAATTTCTAGTAATCTTGCGGAGTGCTTGGTTGTGCACTGATAAAGCGTATAGGTATCTTTTGACCTCAAAATAAGACTATATTACTGTTTAACAGTCGCAATATTTAGAGGAAATTTAACCAGTTACGGCGAATCTAACCACATATTTATGAACAGTAAAATTATTGCTTACACAATTGATATTTACCTTGAAGCCTTCCCTTATCTCAACGATTCTTGATTTAAAGTATTTAACTTTGCTACCTTCCATCATCTTCTAATCATTTAAGTAGTATTTTAATCAAACTACATCCAACACCGAGCTCATAATCCTCCGAAACCATTAGGTCAAATAGGTTCAGCTTCAGCTCATTCATTATTTTAAACGCAGACACTTATCCATTTATAACCTTACCGTCAGATTGTCGTTAGTTAGTCCTTCGGTAAAATCTCGTTAAGATTCTGAACGTAATACTCCTTATCTTAAAGCCATAAAAGATAATGATGCTCGGTTTTGTGTTAATTGTGTGGGGTCTTCCTACAGCTGTTTAGATTGGGATAAGATTGGTTGGTTCACCAGGATATCTCACCTTTGCGTGGATATGTTGTGAAGTTCAAGGTGACTTTGAGATATTCTTTATGAAACCATAACTTTCTACTCGTTGATTTTAAACTTTTGTTAGATGATTCATTTTGTTTTACACATACTGACTAATGTGCTTTTATCTTTTTATCTTGGTTGGTAAACAAGTCGTAATTTTCCGACCATGCTTGATAATATTTACCGATTTAGGGGGTATATCATTAAAACGATAAAAATGTTCTTATTTTAAAGTCAAATATTGATTCCTTGAATGTTTCTAAATTTTCAAGTTCATTGAGGAAGTATTAAAAATAGCTGAGTAGATTCCAAGGGTTCACGGTCCATTAAATATACCCACAGGATATGAGAGATGCATTTTAAGCATTTTTCTGAAACATCCTTACCGTGTCCCCTATTACATTGTCCTTTCTAATTACATCATTTATTCCTCACAATTGAAAGCTTTTATACGAACAACACTCCGCAGATGCTCCTTGAAGGTTTCCTTTCGTTTACAAGTCAGCAATGTCCCACTGATAAGAAGCTATTGCCAAAGTGTCCTGTGTACACGCTAGACTGCTTTAAAATTACGCTAATGGAAGTCTGGAAGTGGGGAGTAGATTGGATGCCATTAGCAATTGTAACGATAGCATCATGATCCCATTTGATGTAATTGAATGGCAAGTAATGCCATTTATAATGGCCATTCTTCTCAAACATTTCTTCTCCACATGTTCCTTGCTATCCTGTGCTACCAAGGACTATAATGATATTCTTCCTTATCATATTTATTAAACTTTTCAAGCTAACCATTTTAGCAAGGTAGCAATAATTGTATTAAAATAAGGACACTTTAATGGCCCTTGGTAATGGATATGGCTGTGCGTATCCTTGAAACATTCAACGTTTGTAAACAATCTTAGTAGCGAAATGTGGCTCCCAGTTGCGGTGATTATTCTGTTGACTGAGATTTAATGCGGATAGTTGGAATTTATTCCATTGTTGCTGTATCCTAACACCACGGTACATATGGAATGATAATGGTTTTATGACGTTGGCTTACTCAGCGCCAATACATATATGGTGAGACCAATCACGTTTTCTAGTTTCTTCAAACACTCTGCGTGAGATAACGACCGTTTGCACGTGTTGAAATTAACTGAAAAGAAAAACAAAACATATATTTTAAATATTACCACGCAGACTTTGTTTGTATATTTGCACGTAACTTAGAATATTTACCTTAATTTATACCGTAAATATTCATGCAAATTGAAAGTGCTTTCAAGAAATGATAACACATCTTCGTCTGCATCGAATCCTTCCTTTTTTAAGAAAGTGAATGTCTCGACTGATATTGTAGTCGACATGCTTTAAATCAATCGTGAAATATTTATAAATGAAATTAATAAATCGTGGCATACAAGTATATACAAAATTTTCCGATTTAAATTTTTGAAATTTTAGCAACATACGTGCTTGTACTTTCTTTTCCCATTTTAACACTATTTGACTGACTTTACACATGTGTTCTGTTCGTGAAGGGTTGGAAAATTGCTGTCGAATTTCCAGGAAAGGTTGAAAAACTTTATTGGTTTAACTTTGGAGTAGCACATGTAGAATTTAAATTCCTTGCTTGTACTTATACAAAGAGGGAAGTTGAGTTTTCAAGAAGCCTAAAAGTATTCATAAACTGCTTAGAATATCTTAGTCAAGGATTTGATGCAGTAAACACGTTTCCTATATTGAAGAAGCTTAAAAATGTTTGCGCCTATATGGCATCTTTAAGAGCCGAAAAATATCGATTTCGGTTTAATTCTTCTGGTGTGTGTGCCAAAATACACTCGAGTTGGATTGAAAAAGGATGATTCTGAATATTTTTTTGTTCAAAAAGGTCATTTTGTATCTATGAGGCAATCATAACTTGAAAATAAAAGTTCTAGGAAAATTATACGTCATTTCTTTAAGAGTTTATGCTACCGTCAGCTGGGGTAAGATTGGCCCAAATCTAAAGCTTTGTTATGGTTTTATCAGCTCCATATCTTTCGGCATTGATTATATTAATTTTCAATGTATCTTAATGTGTAAGCACACATTATATAATTAAATTAAAACAATATTGAGACCCCTCAATCATTTCGCAATATTATACTGAATTTTTTTAATGTTTGGGCCCAAGTTGCCTTGAATTGGGGAAACTTTGTCCCATACGTTTAAACCATATAAAACCTATGTTTATTATTGGTTGGGCTAATGTTAGACAAGATAAAATTACCACTAGACATATCAGTTTGTTGTTTTACCTGCTTTTACTTCAAAAACATCTATGAAATGATGAGAAATGGGAATAAATGAAACGAACTTCATTTTATTGAAAAAAATTGTATTGTGTTACATAACCAGTATACCCTATGTATACTCGTATGAACTGGGAGCTCAACTTGATGCGTATCCTATATACAACATCAAGGCTCCCGGGGAAAGAACTCACTGTAACACCACTTACCTACTACTCTGTCCATTTAAACTAAAACAACAAAAAGACGAGAGTTTCATGTTTAAAGAATTTAGTTTTATTTTAATGTTGAAATTTTAAATTAATTACATTTACACTTCTTTAATTATTTTTAACATCTGAAGCCCTTTTCACTTGACCTGTTGCGCTTCACAGGTGAGCGCCAGCCTGTAGAGGGAACTAAAAAGATGGGTTTGTGGATCGGGGTGGCCACACAGCGTGAAACGCCGAAAGGCCGATGGAGGATCGCGGCTCAAGCCAACACCTAACCCTTTACCACTTAGTCGTACACTGAACAGCACTTACGTCTTAAACTTCAACCGCGTAGTTAATCTACGTACTTAAATAATGGGTAGCAGCACACTCCCTTTTGGATTTGAATACACACTCACCCGAATGCTTTGCCGAAGAACTTTAAATACTGTTCTTTCGTGAGCTTTCAACCTAAATTCTCTTTGAAGGTGCTGAGTAGCCGAATACGTGGGCTCTCGTTCCACGAACGTTTTTCCTCCCCGCTTCGTCTCGCTTGCTCGGCTGGTGAATATGCGAAACTGGGGAAATTGAGCGAAAGAGTGTGATTCACTTAAGCTTTCGACTTCGAAAGAGTGCTTTCAGCGTAAGCTTTCGGCTTTCCCATGATCTCTTGAGGTAAAATGGCGAAACTGGGGAAATTGAGCGAAAGAGTGTTTATGACGGAACTTTCAGTTTTCCTTTCCGCTTACCTCTCTTCGAAGCCCCCCGTTCGTTCATGATGTAAATATCATTGCGGGTTGAACTTTCTCGTTTACTTAACTTCTCGCTTATTTACTTGCGCATGTATTTCTATGGCTAATTTTCATTGGCGAAGTGCAAGTACATAGGTGTTGTTTGCTCGCTACCATTGCAGTTATGAAGCGGGAATATATCCGAGCATTTTTTATGTGTTCACTCGCAACGATTGTATAAAACAAGTTGAGTAAGCAGGAGAGTGCTTCTACCAGGAGGTCTTTGTAAACATCCTAGGATTAGAAACAAGTTTACTAATAGCGTGAATCGATAACTTGAATTATTCATCCAATACTTTGATATGAAGTCGTTCAAATTTATACAAAAGATTCACATTGCCATTTTAATCTAGCTTAAATGATTTTTCTGAATGCTTGGCCGATTGAACATCTTCAAGTTAAACACTATTCCTTAAATTTTCATGAAAATTGAAAGAAAATAAAAGTGCCTAAGTCAATTTTAAATATATATAGGGTTTTCCAATAAGAGGTGCTATTTTGAATAGATCTTGTGAATTAACACCTTGCGACTTCTTCCTTTGGAGCTACGTGATAGAAAGAGCCTACGCCAATAGCCCAGCGTCGATTCAAGATATCAAAGATGAAATTCGTGAGGCTATTGAGCACATACGGCAGCCACTTTGCGATTTGGTTATGGAAAATTTCATGAAGACGATATGGTCCTGTAAGCGTGTCTCAGTGGTTATTTGCCTGATGTTAGTTTTTGCTATTAAGGGCATATCTTCTTCTTTATAATGAAATAAATGTTCGATCATTTATATTAAAAAATGGCACTTTTCTTTTAATATCAAAATAACACCTCTTATTGGAAAACCCTATATCAACCATAAACACGTGCTATTGTTGTTGTAATTCCATATAATTTAAATGGCTATAACTCACTTGATTATGATTCGATCTCAATTAAATTTTGTGAACATATATATCTTATGTTAGTCTATATAATTGCAAAATTACAAGAAGTTTAAAGGTACCGTTTTGATTTTATGGGCAAAATGTAAAATCTACAAATCATACTATTATGAACAAAGTCGAGCGAATTTCGATTCCTAAGGTATTTGTTGCCCTTGTACTCATGAAGGCCCATGTTCGTGATAATTTTCAGATTTTTCGGCTCAAAATTGTCCAATCGCGAGGGGGGGGGGGGACACAAATTTTGGGTACATTTTGCCTTCCCCTGGACCCCCTAATTCATGAAATGATTTTTTTATTTCAGATTCTAAAAGTTCTAATCAAGGCCTTTCATTTGATACCCCATTCGACTACCTTTGATTAAAAAAAATGTTTAAGGGCCAATTCATAAAATTTTTTAAAATTTTTGTTAAGGCCTTAACTTTTGAGAGACCATCACTTCTGACCTTTTCACAAAGTTTGAGCATTCTAGCTTCTATAGTTTCTGAGGAAATCAGCTGTGACGCACGGACAGACGGACAGACGGACAGACGGACAGACGGACGGACAGACAGACAGACAGGTCGCGAAACTAGTAGGTCTTTGTAAAAAAATTTTTTACAAAGACCTAAAAAGATATCAGTTTACATAATACATACTAGTTGTCCAGTTCTGGCACATGGAACTGGTTCCTCTTTGAAACTGTTTTTGGAGCACTGATCTTCTGACAAACATCCACCCAGTCGTAAGTCAGGCAATCTTTTTTTTCTGGCCAGCGCCAAAACTTGAGTCTTTTTTCCATGCATTCAACTATAGGTCCTTCTTCAGATAAACTAACGATTTTGCCAGGGTATTTCTGTCCATCATACTTAACCAATACAAAGTTACCAATGGCAAAGTCTTCAGGTTTCAACGCAACTGGTGTTTCTTCATCATTAGACCTGTGAACAGGTATACCTGCTATTTCCTGTAATATTTCTTCCAGATCGGAAAATGTTTCGCTTTGCCCATCAGACTCTAAGACCATCTCAACATCTTCTTCATCTGAAGATGAGTTTTGCTTTTTTTTTGTTTTTCTTCTTGGAAACTTGTGTTTTCTTTGACGCACTGGTAGAAGGTTCATTTGCTGCTTCTGAGATGGTTGCTTTAACCTCTTCAAATGCAAAACTCTTGCCAGCAGGCACTTGCAATTTTTTCTTCGTTCTTCTCGGGCCGTCTTTAGTTAAAAACTCAGCTCTTTTCTTCTCCAACTGTTCCATAAAAGCTTTTCCTATAGAGTCTTTATCCACGGGCTGGTTTTCTGGACGACGGTCTAGTAGTCTTTGCTTGTCTAAGGGATGAATTCCACATTTGGAAAATCCAGCCGTCAAATTGTCTTTTTGCTTTTCTTCCAAACTTGCCATTAGCTCTTTTAGCAATCGTGGAAACAAATCTTTGATGCTGAATCTGACTCTTTCCACTTGCGGAGGATGTCACGCCACGATCTTTTCATTTGTCCAAAGAAGGCAACGTCTAATGGTTGTGTTAGATGTGTTGAATTCGGAGGGAGGCAAACGAACCTTATATTATTCTCTTCACAGAGCTTAAGCACATGCAAACTGATGTGAGAAGATAAGTTATCTCCAATGATAACTTTAGGACCATCTAGATTTTTAACACCCGGTAACAATGTTGACTGAAACAAATCTTCGAAGCATACTGCATCAAACCACCCACTTTTAGAGCGGTTATATCGAGTTCCTTCAGGACCATTCTCAGTCCATGTGGACCACAAGTGCTCAGCTCTATGAACAACATATGGGGACAAGAGGTCGCTTGCAGCATTTCCAGCTATTCACAAAGTCATCTAACACATTTGGCAACAAGAACATATGCCAAATGAGTGGAGCCAATCAATTATATTCCCTATCTGCAAAAAAGGTGACAAACTACGGTGCGAAAACTATACAGGCATATCACTAATTTGTACGGCGTACAAAATATATTCAAAAGTCGTAAAAAATAAAATCGGATTAAACACCAACACTTTTATTAGGGGGTGAAAGAAACCTAATATTATTAAGCGCTATTTTCACTAAAAATTGAACATTTACCCTGTATGGAGTGAAACTCTGATTTGAACGAGATTTGGCACATTGATTGATGAGACTGTAAGACACAAATATTTTCAAAATTCAAAAATCAAATGCATGCATTTAAAATGGCGCTCCCTAAAGGTCAGAAGTTAAGAGAAGTCACATCCTGCCTGTTTGTCTTTCCGTTTGCGCCTCTGTTCGTCCGTGAGTTTTTCCGCAAACCACGTAAGCTAGAATCATTAAATTTTCTACTTAGGTCAAAAGTGATGCCCTCTCAAAACTAACAGTGTCAAAATAATATAATATTTTAAAGGTGTTTAAGGGGAGGGAGTCTCCGTAAACAGGGAGTTGGCCCTTAAAATTTTTTTTTACCAAAGTTAGCCAATATGGGTATCAAATTAAAAGATTTTGGTGAGAACTTTTCAAAACATGTCTTAAATAAGAGGCATGTGCAAGGCTGGGTGCAGAGAGAGGGGAAATATATGAACAAGTTTCTGTCCCCCTTTCGCAATTGGACACATTTGAGCAGAAAAATCATGAAAGGCCTTGTAATAAACATAAGCAGTCGAGCAACCCTGTGGTGATCAGGAATGGCTGTTCCTGAAGAAATAAGGTTCTTACACCATCAAAACTGCTTAGTTTGTTGTTTTACAAGATTAAAATGAGCTAAATCCGTCAAGTTTCCATCCTTCAGGCACTTCAGCCACTTTAACATTCCCCTTGAAATGCAGCGATCTTCTTTGGAGAAAGTAACAGTTGCTCTTTGTAGAATGTTTGCGTTCGCCCCAAGTCCCTGTGTCCTCTAACTTTAAGAAGGCAAAAAATTTATGAATACCCGTAGAGTAGCATAATTGACACATAATAGAACATTTCTAAAGATAATAAAAATTGATCAGTACGTCTCGTAGAGTATGCGTGATAAATATTTCGTAGTGTAACTTCGTGGATCGACAAGAACCCGCCTCATATGATTCCGCAAATAGCTAGTCGACAAGCACGCGTACGCGGTCGTTATGCGAAGCTAGTCAGCTGAGCTCGGTCTTGCTTATAGCTCGCTGACACTTGTGCCATACAATCGGCACCCGTGTCCTGCATGGGTTTTGAAAACTAAATCATTACAGTCTTTATGAGTAGAATACCAACAATACCTCAGAAGAAAAAATTCCATCAACTTTGTTTTAAATAGCAGATTTGTTGAATTTTCATTTCATTTTTATCTATAAAATTGAAGAGTGACTTTTAAATTTGTGTTGATATACATTTTATCGCATTTTCTTTGGCTTTCTGCAAGATTCCCGGTAATAACTATACGCATTCCTGTCGAATATTTTCCTTAAGGTGTGTGTATCTGAACAACAAGCTTCAGCCTCACATAAACCCGTAACTTCATGTAGCTCCTAGGAAAAAAATCTGGCATGGTCAAATCGAGTGATCTTGCTGACCGTACCAAATCGCAAAAACGGGAGATTAAGTGACCAGGAAATGCTTCCTACACAATATCCATTGTGGCGCGTGTTGTGTGTGCGGTTATTGAAGCCAAGCTCCGCTCATGCAATGTCGGCAGTAAGAAGTCATTTATCATAGCCCTGTAACGTTCGCCAGTTACAGTGACCATATTGCTGATGTCGTCCTCAAATGAATATGGGCAGATCGAGTGATCCTCACAAACGCCGCACCACACAGTGGCTCTGAGTATATGTAATGGCTGTTCGTACATCACACACGGATTTTCAATGCCCCAGCGATAAAGATTTTACTTATTGACATAACTGCTTAAGGGAAAATACGCCTCGTCACTCATGATGATGATTTTGAGTTGACACAATTATTTTACGCTATTGCCGAGTATAGCGATTCATTGGTTGTCTGTTTGTATACTACAGCTGTCTAGTTCACAAATATCAAATATCCCAGCAAACCATTGCTCACCAGTTTGCACACACTTGTATGATATTTTCATATGATTTAGTTCATTTTTCTGTCCTACGCAATAAAGGTTTCAAATCTATCGTTCACCCCACTCTCAAAGCACATCAAATGATCTTATTAAAGATTGGAAGATTGGTTGGGGATTAGATTTCTATAAATGAAATTTTGTTTTGTGTGCATATTTTTTCCAAATATTTGATGCTATACTGACCCTGAAAAAAGTATGTATAAAGAGTGGTCCACCCAAAACGCACGATGTTAATTGTAAATAAAACAAAAAATTTTCAGAGCATTATGTTTATATTTTTTATTATAACAGGAGAATCTCTGAAAATTATGTGTGTAACAAAATATTGCCCAAATGATCACCACGGCTACGGTGGCATACTTCTATCCGATGGTCCATATTTTCAATGACTCTGAGACATTTTGGCGTTCAACGTCGTTAATATGCTGAATTATCCAATCCTTTAGCTCTTGAATTGATCTTGGCTTATTGACGTGTACTTTTTTTTTAAATACCCCCAATGAAAGAAGTCCAATTGTGTCAAATCACATAACCGTGGCGGTCAATTAACATCGCCACAACGTGAGATAACACGGTCATTGAATTTCTCGCGCAAAAGAGCCATTGTTTTGTTGTCTGTGTGGAAAATGGCACCCTCCTGTTGAAACCACATGTTGTCCAGGTCCATAACCTCAATTTCTGGCCACAAGAAGTCCATTATCGTTTCGCAATAGCGAACGCCATTGACGGTAACTTGTAGTGAAATAGGTGTAGAATTGTCCGTGAAGGACTGCAGCGATGGCTGCCTTGGCAAAAGAGGATGGTGAAATCCGCCGAGATTGGCCTTGTCTAGGGACGCGTGAATGCGCTGGCAGACTAGCGTTGCGGTGTTGTGGGGCGAGTTCTTTTCCCCAGCACAAGACCCACTACAAAAATATTTTTCACATTCACGAATTGAAGCGATCTAATGCCGACCGACTGGTGTCGAGGCTGAGGTAACCTACTAAGGGCTGAATTGTCTATAGCCAGTAACAAACTGGGCCGGTAGAAAACAGACGGACTTGAGTTCAGGCTTCGTCGTTACCGATGGTATTTATGGCCCACGAATAAGAGTGTGGCATCCAGGTGGAAGCGGTGGCCCCTCACACCCTCCCAACCGGATCAAGACCCAAATGTAGACGTGGCCTTAACTTTCAAATTAAAGTGAAAAACTCATACAGACATAATTTGCATGAATTTTTCCATGAAATGAGAAATATCAACGTTGCCAATGCATGTAATCGTATTATGTGATGAAATTACATAACACTATACCATAAAAGGGCACGCGAGTGGAAGGCCACTCTACCCGGCATGAGCCCGTATAACGCATAAAGAAAAAGGAGTAGCGCGCCCGATGGCTTGCTGATTTTAGCAGAGGGGCCGGCCATCGTTGCGGGTCCCATACCCAGTCAGGGATGGATGGATGGAAGGAAAGACCGAGTTTAACCGAGATGAAAGGAAAGACCGAGTTTAATTTTAACCAACCAAACATTATTATTTCCTTTTTAGTAAATAACTTAATTTTCTAATACTCTAATTGCGAATAGACTCTCTCTTTTAATAAATATTTAACGAGTATATCTAACATTAATTTGATTATGTTTTAATTTCTTTCATATTTGATATTTCAAAGCATAAATAAATATATTTAAAAAAATTTTTTTTTGTTTTGCATTGCATAAATAGCAAAATAAATTTTTTTAAGATGGATTTAAATTTGAATTGGGCATTATAAATAGTTAATTTACTAACACTATATTTATTCAATCTTTTTCAACAAAATATAAGTGTATGATCTAATGTACTTTACTTTATGAAACAATAGATTTTTATGCGAAATCAAAGATATTCCATAAATTTTGATGCAAACAATATTTTAGTTCTTGTTAGGGCCAACCACATATGAAATATGATTATTATAAATTGTGTTAGAAAGAATCAAATGTGTTGGTGGACTGTGATTCAATTCATAGTTTTCATGATACGCATAGTGAGTAGAGTGTCTGTGATTAGTGTGATATCAAATGATTGTAATAAATATTATATTTACAGGTCATTACCATGTACACAAATTGTAAAGTTAATATATTAATTTTCTTGGCTGGGGTGCGTATGGAAGATTCGTTGTTTGCAATTTTAGTATACTTTATTAGTGAATGTTCTTTAAATTATTTCTACATCGAGAATTTTACTAGCCTTAATAAACTAAAAAGAAAGAATATGTTGGTTCAGAAATGACTCGATATAAAAATACAAACACATAGTAATAGATCAGAAATTAGCTTATCAACTTAGAAGCTCGAATTATATTAAGGCGTTAGTGCTTTCTTACAACCTTTCTTTGCTGCATAAACTTAATGACTCAAAGTATAAATAAATGAAGACAAATGCTGTTTAAGAGCTCCACGTTATTCATAGCTTACACAATTGCCAATGTGCCGCTCCACGCCGCCTTACTTTTTGAAGACTAGATAAGCGAGATCGTTACTTATGTGGCTAATCGCGACGAATATGATCGCGCGACGATGCCTCTGCGTCAGCTCTTTGATTTAGTTGTAATCAAACGTCATGTAAATAATGCCTCCAAGAACTGAACAGGGGGCTGAGATGACTTGTGCCGAGGAAACCCGCTAATACTTTCGAGGGCGCGTCTGTGTCTGCTTCTCAGAAAAGGAGTGCTTGTACGCAGATCTTGCTTGCAATGGGATCGTTATGAGCTTTTGTCATGTGCTGCAGTCGGTTTTCTTTCTGTGGCTCGACTTATCTTGTGCGGGTAACGCTTTTTTGCTGAAACCGTGGTTCAACCAGACGCAGAAAAGTCTTTGTTTGGCTCAATTCGCTCCGTGAGAAAAGATAATGATTTGACGACGATCGACCGAACAAGTTTGAAGCAAACCGCTGTTTGTTCCGAAACAGACCCCTTAAGTGGATCTAATGCGAGTGTGCACACACCTCTCATCTACCATATGTGGATTTCCCTTGCTGCCACCGTCACTGATTGGGCGCAAGTAAGTCATCACGGGTGCGCAATCATAATCGGCTATTGATCACAATCCGTATCCACCCACGAACAAAAGACGCAATTTGACCGCATTCTAGGCCACACTAGCAAAATATCGATTACGATACTAATAATAATCAAGCTACAAAAAAAAAACACGGAACAAGGAAAATATCGCAAGAATATATATCTGCACTGTATTTCGCACTAGTATCGAAATTAACGCGCGAATTTGCCAATTTTCCGCAGGGCTAACTACAATATCAATCTGACGGATCTCGCAAGCTTTCCTTTCACTCGTTTATGTTCACGGTTTGGGACTCGCACTGTTTCACTTGTCGTTCATTGAATTTCAGCTTACTTGCGAATCAAAATCCTTCTGGGAATTTTCACCTGAAATTAAATCGAGCCTTTTTGGCAGGCGACGCGAACTAGCAAACCCGCAAAGTAATCCCATTACGCTTACCACTTGAACACAAGATGAATAACATTACGCTCATTAAACGTTATCACATTCTTTCCTTTAGTCAGCACTTATTGCGCTGCTCATTTATTTGGAAACAGCCAACTTTCTCGCGCCTTGGATGGCGAATTCCGCATTAAAGTTCTTGCATGTGTATCAGACTCCGCTCTATCCGTCGTTGCCTTGTGGAACTCCTTAGAACGTGGATATACTCCGTTTTGAAAGGGGTTGCCGCGTCTAGATTTCAATTGCTAATTTAAAACATTATTTTTTTTTTTTAATTTGCAATTGAAATTCGGATCAGCATTTTGCTGGTTTTTGAGCAGTTTGCTTGGGCGACAGCTCGATTACGAAAAACTGCTTTGCTGTCCTCATTTTCGAAGAAGGACGGCCCGATGACGCCACCAGCCCATAAACCGCACCAAGCAGTCACTCTTTGTGGATGCTTCGGCTTTTCAACAATCACTCGTGGATTCTCATTTGCCCAAATCCGGCAATTTTGCTTTTCAACGAATTCACTGAGGTGGAAGTGTGCCTCGTCGTTGAAGATGATTTTCTTTAAAGGGTGTTACGGGGAATTTGAGAAGGTAGCCAGCTTAGCCACCACTTAAACACCACCACTGGGCAACGTGGTTCAAAGGATGCATCCTCGAGCCAAACTGGGATAGGAAACTTTATCATGTATTGTACATAGTTCTAGTAAAGTTAGAAAATGAATAAATTTTAATGCTAATGGTTTCAGTAGAGTAGATTTTAATTTCCTCAAGTTAGATTAATGCAGCTCAACTTAGATTAGTTGTGCACGGTTGCTCCACAACGACATCATCTGTGATCAACAACGACGGAAAGAAGGATGCGTGAGAAGCAATCATCGTAGGAACCGACAAGGTGAGAAAAATTTATCGCAGCAACTACAACAAAAATCGTTTGGAGGACAAAATTTAATAAGACACCATTTATGAATGCCAGTGACATGGACGATATGCTGTTTGAATGCAAATATAATGCGAATTACGCTAATGGGGAATTCGGTCGCCTTAACCTCTTCGGAGCATCCACTATCAACAATGCATTCTGCGAGTCAAGAAACGGGGCCCTCGGGCCACCTACTTCACTACGAAGCGCACCGCTAAACTACACGAACAATAACTAAAGCAATAACCTTTGCAGAAGCTCCTCTGCTACTCTAGTGAATAGTAACCACATTGCGGAAGCACCGCACATATCCGTTACAGAAAGGACATCCTCGACAATAACGACGGCATCAGTATTCACTTGAACTATTCCTAAACTTCAAAATCATATCCCCAATCCCCATCACCAACATCCTCATCACCTCTCACCCTACGAAAGGCAGCAAAAGCAAGTTCCATCCGCAAAATCTTTAAATGTGACGTCACCGGCTACGGTGGCGAAAGGGACGACCACGAGAATATTGTCATCATCAAAACAAGCGTCCGACTTAAAGTCGGCGATAATTGCTACCAAGGCAAAGTTCTGGAAGTATCTTGAGGAAGAGAAGTCGAAAATGTCGATAAGTGTAAGAAATCTGACTATAACGAATTGCGAAAGGAACAGCCGAATGAGGAAAAAGGCGTGATGATCAACAACACTATCAACACTATCAGCCAGAGTAACAAGAACAACAACAACGATAGTAATAACAATAACAACAATGGAGGACGTAATAAAAGCGCAAGTGAAAGTAGCAATCAAAATCAACTACGGAATTGTATAAAGAGGCTACTGAACTGTTAGGACTTACATGTACATTTTGTGATAGTTGTCATTGCTTAGATTGTTAGAGTCGCTATTTCGAACGTGATAATCGTTTTTATGCCTAAGATATCCAGTCCCAAAAGACGCAGCACTCGCAAAACTACAATGGATCAAACAGCGCCGCTGAATGTCGAAGCTTACACACCAGGAAATTTAGATACCTAGAAAAGAAGAAAACAAGTTGGGTAAACAGACCTACGCTCATGTCAGAAGGGTTTTGTATTCAATTTACAAAATGCAGTCACCAGATCGAATAAAATCAAGAAACATGTCAAAGACGATTTTATTGGAGAAAATATGAAATTTGAAGATCATACTATTATTAACAAAGTTGAACGAATTTCGACTTCTGAGGTTTTTGTTATTAATATACTCATAAATATCTCCCTTGATAATTATTTCAGATATCCATTCGCGAGGGAGGAAACACATTTTCCATGTATTTCCTCCCTGTGCCCCCACTGAAGCAAAAACTGACAGTTTAAGAACTGCTTTGAAAAGCTCCCATGAAAACTTTCATTTCATACTCATATCGGCTACGTTTGATGATTTTTTTCGGGGGCCACTCTCCTGTACTGTTATCATCGATTCATGGCCAATTTTTTCGAATCATAGCATGGTTACAAAACCCTTTTGCTAGGAGTTTTCTCCCGCCTCCTTGACTTGTTTCACTTATGAGCATTAATTGTAGGTACTCATCTTCAGTCATTCATTGAATTGAATCAAGTGTTCAAAGCATGCACCTTAAACGTTGAAGTAGGGAAAAAATAACTCAAAATTATTCAATCTTCGCATTCGAAACAGCCACTATTTTGTTTTACGATTACTGATACCACTAGTTGAACCGATTCTCAAAGACATTCATGAAACCTATCATTCCTGAAATTTTCATGCAAACCCTAGCAAAACTGTGGTGTCTGAGTCGGTAAAAAGCGCATGTTGTTCCATAGCCATATGTTGCCATAGTAATAAATGCAGCGCATATTGTTCCATAGCAATACAGGAAAATTCAAACCGCTACAACTTCGCTAAATATGATTCAATCTTTATGAAACTTTCAGGATAGATCAATCTAATAAATAGTCATCTGTATACCGTTAAGATTTTATTCAAGAAAACATAAAATCGATAAATCATAATATTACTAACAAAGTTGAGTGAATTGCGACTTCTGACGTATTTGTTGTTGTTGTACTTATCAAAGCCTACATTCCTGATTTTTTTTCAGATTTTTCGGATCACAGGTGTCCAATCGCGAGGGGGGGGGGGGGGGGACACAAATTTTTCGTGTATTTCCTCTCCCTGCACGCCCCTCGAAGCAAATTTCGCCAAACTAAGACCTGTTTTGAAAAGTTCTCATCAAGACCTTTCATTTGATACCCATATCGGCTACCTTCAATAAAATTTTTTTCGAGGGGTCACTCTCCTATATGGGGAGACCCCCCTTAAATACCTTATACAATTTTTTTGTAGTTGAACTTTGAAAAGATCACCACTTTACATCTACACACAAAATTTGATGTTTCTAGCTTAAGTAGTTTCCGAGAAAAACTGCTGTGACACACGGACGAACGGACGGACGGATGGACGGACAGACGGACAGACTGGTCGCGAAACTAGTAGGGTTTTGTAAAATTATTTTACAAAACCCTAAAAAGGCACATAAGATGTCTTCTCCAAGGAATAAAATATAAAAGTAATACTTATCTGATAATCCTCAGTGATCCACGCAAAATCCAGCCAGCACTCACACCGCACCAAACATAAACAGACAACATTACGTCGACACTTGGAAAACGTAAAATGTCCGTCATAGTGACAATTCTGAAAAAACTATTTAAGATCTCAGAAATACCAGTTAAAGTGTGGTGGAAATTGCGATGGAATTGCCCGATCGGACGAACCGGGTTACAATTTCTGTAAGAAAAGGAGAACTATAAGGTTCACTCTGGAAGTAGCGGTGCTCCGTTGAAAACGAGTTGATAAAACGGCGAGGGACAAAGGAAAAGCCCTCTTTTTGTGATCAAAACGTGTAGTGGGAACGCAGAAAGAAAAGTGTTTGCGGAAGCTTAAAAGAAATCGGAAGAAAAAAAGAGGAGGACAAAAAGGAAAGACTACGAATCAGAATTCAGTAAAATTGTTGTCGGGGTCAATCAGCACCGGAAGAAGGATATCTCCTATCAATTGGCCCCACTGCCCAAGTCAGCGCAGGATCTTTTCCGCCGTGCAGTCGACGATGGGAAACTTACCAGGAGGCCTCCTTAATAGCTAGGTTAGGTGACGAAGTCAGTCAAAACAAAAAAATGTTAAGATGTTGTTGATGAATCTTATTTCATTGATTATTTTGTGGATAAACTTTATTTAATATCAAAAAAAGTGGTATATTTTTTTACAAAATTCACTTGGAAAATTTAGAAATTGTTCTTTTAGGAAGTGTAACGGATTGGTTCGGAGAAACATCGCACGGGGGTGTTCGTCAGTGTGGTTGATTTTCTTTCTGGTTGTGTTTAAGTGGTGTCGCGTTGGTTGGAAGCGATAGGGGCCCCCGAGTAGCAATATTTTTTGTGCAAGCCATGTTCGTTTAACGACCTTCGGCAACCCACCTTACTCACCAGGCGGTCAAGTGTGGGGCCTAGGCCAAAGCAGTGAAATGGCGCCCACGCCCATATGCGGCGAGCAAAGTCGGAACCGCAGGGCCCCCGTTGCCTGAGCCCCCAGTGGTTAGGGGTGACAAAAGTCACCATTCCCTTCTGTCTGTTCAACCAATAATTCAGCGTATTGCCGACGCTTGAAATGGTCAGTAGGCTTCAGCTCTTGAGTCAATTGAACCTTGTTAGCGTGTTAATTCAAATCTTTATTCAAAATTCGCATCACTTCCTACAGGCCCGGTATGCTGAAATTTACGCACAATTCTCTCGATCGTGGACACATTTGGTCGATTATGCTGACCAAAAAAATTACGAAGTGCTCGAAATGCATTTTGATTTGAACGCCCATTTTTGTAAAAGGCTTCAACAACCTTAGCGCGCAGCTCAATTGTGTACCTCTCCATGGTTGAATTTGTCAAACACTGAAGCAAAGAAATGTCAAATTGAGTTGGACGGAAAACTTGACGTTAAGGTGTGACTCACAATTGACATCGTGCATTATGGTTGGACCACACTTAATTTCCTAAACAAAAAAGATTATTAAAAATTTTTCTGTATTAAAACCAAGGGGAAATAAAAGTTCCCAGGTGTCACTGCCATTAAGAAATGGTGCTAGAAAGAAATTGTTCGTGCTTATTGAAATTGTATCTAGATTTATAAATTATGCAAGTCAATGATCTCATGACATGTATTTTATATTAATTTTCTAAGATTAACAAATTATTGTATGATTGCGCAACCATGCTTGACTTCATTTGCATATATTGTATTTTTCAGATTCCCGAAAATGGATTAAGTCATCTCTCGGAACGTTTATTGCTCTTTCGGCATGACTACACCAGCACAAACGTTCTACAATTAATTAATTCAGCTGCTGAAATTGTAGACGAGACACTCGTAGAAATAGTTTTAACCGCTAGCCGTAAGTATTGTATTCCAAAGAATTATTCTACAATTGCAACTATTACAAACGATACGTACACACGCGTAACTGAATTACGCATTAAGTTCAATAGCATTTAAATACGACACTGTTAGAATAAATTATTTATCATGTTGTTACTGTCCCATACATGCATTGAACGTACATTTTAAAATATTACAAATATTTTCATGTGTTTATTTTCTTTCTTTTTTTGTGTGTTCGTGCTGTGTTCTTCCATTGTATGGTGATGGTATTTTGGACACTCATCTTCTGCGACATCCCACCTGTGTATACTCGTACCTATGCATCAAACGACATCATATGTGTATCTTCTTATTTTGTATGAACCGTACGTACTCGACATAAATTAGCACTTACTTATCCGAGCGTAGATTGCGTACCAACAGTTCGACCGCATTCGCTTAATGTACACTCGTACAAAGCTCCAACATTCTGTGATTTCTGTGGCGAAATGCTTTTTGGTTTAGTTCGTCAAGGACTTAAATGTGAAGGTAAGCTTACAAGTTTCGTTTTAATGATTCTGTTAGATCAAGATCAAAAGATTTCCGGCTAATTAAAAATTTTAATAAGCTCATTTTACTAATCGATTAGATTTTACTATGCTGCGTGGCATTGCAACAGTTTCATGGTAGCGCTAAAAGTTGAAATGAGGAACAATTTCGCCTCTGCTAAGGTTGTGGATTCGATGAAATTAAATTTCCCTGCTTTTCACCTTAAATCTTTAGTCTTCTGTTAATTTTTCTAGTTGATATTGAAAATGTATGATTTGATCCGTTGTTTATAGCAAAAAACAAAAATTCAAATTAAATCTTCATTCTCATCCAATTATCCGAAGGTTTATCATATAAGTATCAAGTCAGTGTATTATTCTTGAGTGTAATCCTCTTGATAAATTTCCTTAATTTAGGTCTGTATGCCGGGAAAACTTTATCTTAAGCCTTTTCAGAAAAAGAAACCTCGGGCAACGGACTTTCAAGATACCAATCTTATCTACTGTAGTATAAAAATATTCTAACAACTTAAATTAACTAGCAGAAAGGACGAACGAATTTGCCGAAAAAAGGCGGTATCCCAATTTGCCCAAACAAATGCCAAAGAACGAAAATTGAAATATATTCTTACCCTTGATTTATATCCTTTCGACTTCTATCCTGACATTGAAACGTTTCTTCTATCCGCTGGGAATAAACTCCAGGCAAGGAACCTTGTTAAACTCAATCAGCTTGAGGTGAAATTGAGGATGAAACCGTTGCATTCCCGTTTGCAAATAGAAAGAAGAAAAAATTTGGAAAATATTCTCACACGTGATCCATTTATCGATAATTGACTGAGATCTTGTATGTATGCTGAAATCTTATTTGCGCTGAAACCTTTTTCAGGTTGTGGACAAAATTATCATAAACGATGTGTTGTTAAGATTCCAAACAACTGCAATCGAATAGACAATACTCGCCGGTCATCTACTCTACAGCCACCACGCAGTCCTTCGGGCGGATCAGCCAATTCTTTAATAGCCGAAGAACAATCGAGTACGGGATCATCACTGGTAAGGAAGATGCAACAACTTATGAATGATATTACGAATTAAATCTTGATCTCATTTAATCACACAAACCTACAAAATAATATTCCACAAATACTGAAAAAGACAACTTAACACATTCCGTCCATGGAAAGACAATTTTAAAGTCGTTATAATAATACTTATGAATTTTAAACATTGAAAAATTTAAATGAAAACTTTTACAATTTTCAAGTATTTTGTTATAATTTATTCTAAAAGGGTGATGGATATTTCAATTGAATTAATAGTGAATTTAAAAAGATGATTTATATTATTTATTGTCATGAAGGTAGATATGATCTGGTGATTATGGCTGTTAAGAAGTTTTTAAAATTTTACTCAGCTAGCTTTTGCATGAAAATTCAAAACAAATTATTTTATACTGTCTTATGTATACCTTCATGTATTTTTTAAATAAAAAGTTATTTTTGAAAACGTTTGTTTTGTTTTTTATTTTAATCTGAATGCCGATACTTGACCAGATCCTATCTCCCTTAAATTCCTTTCTTTTAACTATACCTTTAATTAACAAGTTATTCAACTTGAATAAAATGATCCTATCAGCCTGTAGTGCGAGAAAATTGAACTACATGGAAAACGTGGAGCGCTCAGGTCGAGTTTGTGCCCCTTCGCAACCCTCCCAACCGATGGGGAGTTCATGTGCAAGGACTCTTCATCGCTGGCGAGAGCCCCTACATCAACAAGAAAGACCACAACCGGATGGCTTTATTAGCGGAGGTTTCTAACCATCGTTGCGGGTCTTGCTTAGGACAATGCGAACATGTCCTCAATGACTTAATATTTATTTTCCCTTCTTTTATTTTAATTTTTATTGTTTGTTCAAAATGGGAGTATAACAATAATATTACTGGAGGCGCTTAATACATCAGGGTATTGGGCTATGTGTGTGATATCGATTATTACTGTGCGATACGTGAGATTATGACTTATGATATTCTTTCTAAAATGCATATATTTTTAGAGAATTCGTTAAGTATTTGATCACTTGAACTCTCAGCGGTTATTCCTCCTTCTTATATTCGATAGTCTAGAAATCATTAAGCCTTTTTTGTCACTAGTTGTTTTACGCGATAAAACTTTCTCGCGAAGATAACTCAACCATACCTTCTGACTCCGGCCGGGGGCGTTTTGGGTCCCGGGTCGCTCCGTCGGAGACGGGCGTGGGCGCCACTCGTCTACTCGTAAAGTTATCACCCCAAGCCTCGAGACGAGCTTGGCTCGCGCCGGAGTCTTCACTTTTAGGGAAGAAACGAAATCGCTAGCTTAGAGAAGGAGGACAACACACGTAACTACTCCCGCGACAATTCTGCACTCGAACTATCCTAGATCCTCTTAAACGTGAAATTAAGTTCCCCGAGAGCTGGAATTCGCACTAAACAAAACCCATATATACCCCAGCACTTGCAGATTATTGAGGCGGGAAATGGGCGCCTTGAAATTTCTTCAATCACTCCCGAACCAATTATCATCGAGAGAAGAAATAAAAGCGATTCACTGTAAATTCACAAATCAATCTTATTTTAACAATTAGTTTTGTAACAACCGCAAGAATATATTTCTTTTTTTTTGTAAATTCGCTCCCATGGTAAATAACACTCAAGAGATTATGCTTAAATTCTAAACTATATTTACCTAAATTGACTATTTTGACGACGGGGGCCCCCGGTAAATTTTCTGCCTCGTTCGTGTCCCGTTGCACGTTAGCCACGTGTATCCTGATGCAAGTATATTACAATTTCTCGTGGCGTGTCCGTGGCGGCCAGATATTTCGGTTTGTCGTCTTCGCGGAAGAATTCCCGGCGTTGTCCTTCTGATGGGAGTCACGTTTTTTTTCCTCCAGTTTCACAAAATACTCCAGTCCCTGACTCGAGAATCCCTAGCTGGGATGACTTCCTTCGCTCGCTGGCGGAACCTTCCCACACGGAGTCCAAGACGTCCTCGCCTTGGATGGGATTTCTTCACCCCGTTGAAATTCCCCACGGTGAAGTTGGCCGCGACTTCTTAGACTCATAGATTCTAGTACTATATTGCGTCTTGGAGCTCCAGATATCCGTGGCTCGAACCTTCTTGCGCTGGCGGAACCTTCCCACACGGAGTCCAAGACGTCCTCGCCTTAGATGGGATTTCTTCACCCCGTTGAAATTCCCCACGGTGAAGTTGGCCGCGACTTCTTAGACTCATAGATTCTAGTACTATATTGCGTCTTGGAGCTCCAGATATCCGTGGCTCGAACCTTCTTGCTGCAAGTTCTTTTTTTTCCCTGTGTTTTTTAAATTAGTTTTGCTTATTTTCGATGTTGATGGCCGTGCCTGATTGAGACTTCAAGAGTCTTCCGGTTGTGTTGTTTTCTTGGGTGTGGGAAGATGTAAACTTGCTACTTAAACGTCCATATGATCACAGATAACACATTTTGATTACCGGTGGCGGTCACAACCACGTCTACATTACGAGTAACTTCATTAAGTTTCGCCGCACGAAAACCGTCCATGCTGGCCTGAAGAGTGCAGGTAGGGCAATTTCAGAAATATACACGGTGCTGAATATATCTTCAGCATTAACTGTGTTGCATCGCCTCCATCATCCAAAATCATATTTGGTAGCTCATTTTCAGCATTTGCACAATTATCGTTACCAAAAATCTCCTTCGGTCTCACCACGCCATGCGAATATCAGATAATCTGCTTCAGCCGACGTCGCAGCAACTTCATCCTGTGTCGAGTATATATTACAAGCCGCCCATCGAATCGTTGCATTTAATTCAACCAAGGTCTCGATTATAACTGCCGTATATGCATTGATATGTGTACCGCCAACGATACGTGCATTTTTCAACGTTTGGTCTTCGGAGGCAAACTTTCGCAGAACCATTATCTATCTAGCTAGCTTACATACTATGTTTACTCTTAGTATTAATAATGATTACAACATATCTCTAGTTACAACGTTTCCGATAATACTTGGCTCGGGTGATTCGGGTAAACTTTATGCAGAGGCAAGTGCTGAGGTCTGGTAGGAATTTGTCCGTGACAGTTGGTGTTCATTGTCATATATAGGGCAATACTAATCAGATTAAGTCAAACTGACATGCGTTTGAAAGGTGACATTCCAGTCTACAATTTTCATGCGGACAGTTTTGTATTTCGTTCTTCGTATCAAAAGTTGTATTCATTTAAAAATGATTGAAATTCATGAAAAAATTCGTTGTATGTATCGTGAAAAAATTTGTGGTGTCTACGGTCAAAATACTTTAACAAAAGCCCCAGCCAAGAGATGGTTCGCTCCTTTTCGTCCTGGAAATTTTGATGTCAAAGATGCACCTCTCTCAGGTCGACCAATCAGTGGAAAAGTCGATGAAATCTTACAAAAAATTGAAGTAGACCGACACATAAGCAGCCATAACATTGCTAAGGAACTGAATATCTATCATCAAACAGTTTTAAACCATTTGCGTAAGGCTGGATGCACAAATAAGCTCAACGTTCGGGTGCCACATGAATTAATACAAAAAAAATGATCGACCGAATTTCCACTTCCGAAATGCTAATAAAACGCAACGAAATCGAGCCATTTTATAAGCAAATC
This sequence comes from Odontomyia ornata, assembly GCA_963969285.1. Lineage (NCBI taxonomy): Eukaryota > Metazoa > Arthropoda > Insecta > Diptera > Stratiomyidae > Odontomyia > Odontomyia ornata. The sequence continues at coordinate 18,064,783 of OZ017739.1, read as the reverse complement.
ATTACGGGCGATAAAAAATGGGTAAGATACGAGAATGTCGTTCGAAAAAAATCATGGTCAAGAAAAGATGAATCATCACAAACGACTTCAAAACCAGGACTGACGCCAAATAAGGTTATGCTGTGTGTATGGTGGGATTGGAAGGGAATTGTTTATCATGAGGTGTGAGAACCTAGCCAAACACTCAATTCAGCTCTGTACTGTTAGCAATTAACCAGGTTGCAACAAGCAATTAAAAAAAAGTTAAAGTAGCAGGGGAGTGCTCCTGCCAGAAAGTTTTGTGAAACAATTAGTAAATCAAACAATATATTTTGCATATCAAAACTTGACTTACATACAGATTCCATAAATTGAGCTCGAAAAATTACTATGGTTATTATGTTTTTAAACTCGCAGCCATTTTGTTTCAAGTGTTTTAACCCTGTCGCTTAGTTAGTCATGATAATATATCAATATTACGAACCATTTCTAAATTTATATCAAAATTCCTACATATTGGTAGTGTCTAGGTTTGTTACAAACGTGTTTCTCCTTAGTAGCACGTGCTTATGTTGTTGTAATTGTTAAATATTCAATTGGCTGTAGCTTAGCTGTTTATTGTTCAATTATTATGAAATTTTCAGAATGCATACAATTGATTCCAGAAAACTTAAATTGTAGCTTTTGAGAAATTCAAGGGTCCCATTTTGATTTTATTGCCCAAAATGTAAACTTTATAAAATGTACTATTCTTAACAAAGTTGATCGAATTTGAACTTCTGAGGTAGTTTTTGCTTTTGTACTCCATAAGTCTCACGTCAGTGATTTTTTTTCAAATTTTTCGGGTCAACGGTGTTCAATCGCGAGGGGGGAGGACACAAAATTTTCATAAATATCCTCTACACCTGCATCCCTCAAAGTGAAATTTGCCATTTTAAGACCTGTTTTTGAAAAGTTATCATCAAGACCTATCATTTGATGTCCATATTGCCTACATGCAGTGAAATTTTTTTTCAGGGAACACTCCCCTATATGGGGAGATCCCCCTTAAACACCTTATAAATTTCTTTTTGTTGTGAAATTTTGAAGAAGAAGTCACTTGCATCTACTTACAAAATCTTATGTCTCTAGCTTATTTGTTGTAGTTTGCGAGAAAAAGTGGTGTGACACACGGGCGGACGGACGGACAGACGGATAGGCAGGACGCGATTTCAGTAAGGTTTTGTAAAATGATTTTACAAAATCTTAAAGACCAGCCAGAATCGATCAATAGATAGGGCGTTATCTTCCATCATGACAATGCCAGACCACACACATCTTTGATGACCCGGCAAAAATTGACAGTACTTGGCTGGGAAGTTTTGATGCATCCACCGTATAGTCCAGGTCTTGCACCATCAGACTACCATTTGTTTCGGTCTCTGCAAAACTTCCTTAATGAAAAGAAATTCACTTCAAAAAGGGACTGTGAGGATCACTTGCCCGAGTTTTTCGCCGATAAAGCACAGAAGCTCTACACAGATGGAATAATGGCTCCACCCAAAAAATGGCAAAAGGTCATAGATAATAATGGACAATATGTACTTAAATAAAATCCATTTTAAATAAAAGAAATATTCAATCGAAAAAATAACAAAAAAGGCACAATACTTTTTAGTTTTCCCAATACTTGGTATTTTTGTCTGATTCGGAGCGGTTGAGTTATCTTGGTATATGCATGGCATTGTACAATTAAACAAGTTGAAGTAGCAGAGGAGTGTTCCTGCCAGAAGGGTTTTGTAAAACAACTAGTAAATCAAACAACGTATTCTGCTTATCAAAATTTTAATATAAAAATTCTATAAATTGAGTTCGAAAAATTATTAGGGTTATTATGTTTTTTATTTTGCCGCCATTTTGTTTCAAGTGTTTTGACCCCACCGCTTAGTTAGTCATGATACCATATCAATATTATAAATCATTTCTAAAATATTTATCAAAATTCCTACATACTCGTATTTGTAGTGTTTGGGTCCGTTGCAAACGTGTATCTCCCTAGTATCACGTGTTTATGTTGTTGTAACTGTTAAATATTCAATCAGCTTTAAGTTAGTTTTCAACTGTTTCTTACAAAAAACTTAAATTGTAGGTTTTGGGAAATTTAAGGGTCCCATTATGATTTTATAGGCAAAAATTTAAAATTTATAAAATGCACTATTATTAACAAGTTGATCGAATTTCGACTTCTGAGGCATTTGTTGCCCTTGTACATCTAAATTCTCACCTCTGTGATTTTTCGGGTCAAAGGTGTCCAATCCGGACACAAAATTTTCGTACATTCCCTTTCCCCTGCACCTCTTACGGCATATTGCTTACATGCGAGAAATTTTTTTAAGGACCACTCCTCTATATGGAGAGGCCCCCTTTAAACACCTTATCAATTTCTTCTTGTGGTGAAACTTTGAAGAGGGCGTCACTTTGCGCCTACTCACAAAATCTTATGTTCCTAGCTTATGTAGTTTGCGATAAAAAGTGGTGTGACACACGGATGGATGGATAGACAGGACGCGATTTTAGTAGGATTTCGTAAAATGATTTTTCAAAACCCTGAAAATCTGAACAGTGATGAAAAAGTCATCGTCAAAGGAGTGGGGCCAGCATATTCAAGGTTTTCTAAAATATCTTGCAACTAACAGGTTTCCCGATCGGTCGGTCCGTCGGTGCATCTGGCCATCAAAGCAAGCTTTAGGGCTTCGTTAAAATGAATTTTTCAACGATCTAATAGTTTCATGTCCTATCTGTCCTTCCGTCCTCCATCTGTCCGTGCGTCACAGCAATTTCTCCGAAATTATAAGAGCTTAAAGTTCGATTTTCGTGAGAAGTTTGTGCCGTTTCAAAAATTAATTATGTGATAGCTGGGTCCCTTACAAATAGTGTGGGATAGTTTTCGTCGGGCGTGCATGTTTTACGCGTGTGCTACGACCATGAGTGACTGTCAAGTGCCAACCGGCGTTGCAAGCGTTTTGGCATTCGTTTTTTAGTGAGAGAAGGCGTTAAAAACAAGGAAATTTTTCTGCCGTTGCGAAATTAGTTTGGTAGTGTATGCCTGAGTAGTGCTGCTGTGTTTAAATGGGTCAAAGCATCGAAGGAAGGTCACGAAACCATCGAGAATGAGCCGAATGATCGTCGACCGCAAATCAGCATCACACCAGACAACATTCGCCGCGGTGAACTACTCATTTTGGAGGGCCGTATGATGAATGTTCGAGACATTTTGGCTGAACTTTGCATCAGTATTGATAGTGTAGAGTCGATCATCTACAAACACCTTCAATATCGCAAAATAATGGCTTGAAACGGAGAAGCATTCCAGCATGAAGTGCGACTCTTCTCCAGGGTAACGCGCGTCCTCATACCGCGCGTCTTACGCTCGATACAATATCGGAATCGGGGTGGAATGTACTGAAACACCCTTCTACGGTCCAAATTTATCACCCTGCGACTATCACATGTTTGGACCACCGATAAAAATCCTCAAAGGTCAAAGATTAAAAAACAAATGACAATGGCGATCGGCACTTGACGTTCACTCATGGTCGTAGCATGCGCGTGAAACATGCACTCCCTACGAAAACTATGCCACACTGTTTGCAATGAACTCAGCTATAACATACTCAAGCCATAACCTTCAAAAGATACATGCGTGCCATCTACAGCGTTTGGCTCCATCATATTTGAACCGCCCTCATAGTTAAACACACTGAAAATAAAATGCCGGCAAATTTAAATACATAATAACTGTAGGAAATTTTTATGATACTAAAACACGATTTTTTTTCAGGAATGTATTACTAATAGATAAAAACGAGAACAATTATGCTATTCAATATTTTATAAAATAATCACTTGATTCGATTAAATTCTTGCGTCTTCAACGTTCAGCCGTCATTATTCAAATTTACGTCTTTCGTCTTTTGGCGTTGTTTTGTAACTTCACGTCATTTATCTTCGGGCGTCGTTTTTAAATTATGATTTACGTTCAGTGGACCATCGGTATGTTTAGGGCTGCCAATCCCACAACTCGCCCGTCCTACACGTCATCCGCCTTTGATGACCCTTCGTGATGATCTGCAGAATAACTGCTGCCACTTTCATCGTCCTCGTTCACCCATGGCTTCATATACTTGGGACAAGTGCTAGTGTGCAATGGACCTTCGAAAAAGCCCTGGTTCTCTATGTTGTTCGTATTGTGAGGTTTTACTTTGGTAACAATATAGGGTCCCAGAAACTTTCATCTTAGTTTAAGGCTCGGTCCTCCTAGTGGTTGTTTAATTGCCACGAGTTGTCCTATTTGATAACTTTCAGCTGGTCTTCGTCGTAAATTGTACGTTTTCCGATTCCCGTTCTGAATTTAAAAAATATTTTGATTCGTCGTCTTCCGCAGCTTCTCTCGCTTGTCTCTAAAACTGCTCCTGATCTTATCCTCTAGCAATTTCTTCAGTTCAACATCAGCTTCGTCTCGTAATTTTATCCCAAACATTAGTTCAAATGGCATCGCGTTAATACTTCTTTGATACAAGTAATTCATAAGTCGTTGCAGTCGATCTACATACTTATACCATTTGGCGGGCTCATCAATTGCCATTTTAGTTAACACACTTCAAATATTGCATTTATGCGTTCTGCCTGACCGTTAGCTTGTGGTAGTCCTTTGTTAATGAAATCTTCAACTTTCTTTGCGGATAAGTGCCCCATTTCATAAATTTTTCTAATCAATTCATAGTCCATTGCTTTTGAAACAACAAGAAGCTCTGCATTATCTTGAAGCCGATACACTAAATCATTTTTAAGGAAATAGTCGTCATAAGGTTTGGTTTCTAGTACTTGTCGTATTACTTTAGTGGCAGCATCATTTTCTTGAGCCCTTATAATTTGGTCACTCATAGCGTCAATTGTCATTGTTACCACTGCTACAGAAAAATGGCTAAGAGTATCAGTGTGTTTTAATCGTAATCCAAATCAGTATTCTATGGTGTAGCTATATTCTTGAATATACATTGGCCAACGGCTAATTCTGTCACTAATATTATCTTTTTTATAGTCTTTTCGAGCAATCTTGAATGCACTACCGTTCAAGTTGAATTGAAACTTTTCGTGTGCCGTAATAATAGCTAGCACTTCTAGCTCGTATGAACTATATTTCTTCTGCGGATCGATCGTAGTCTTGCTTACGTAGAATATTGGATGTAGCATATCGTCTTCTAATAATCGTTGCACAGTACAGTGCCGAGATCATTTTAAGATGCGTCCATGTGCAATTCAAGCGCTGCACCTTGCTTGAATATGCGTAGAGCTGGCTGTTTACTAAGAGCTTCCTTTAACTCATTGTACGATTGTTTGACCCCTTTATGGAATTTATACTTTACATTCTATTTTAAAAGGTTGGTTAGTGGCTGAGTGATTCTGGCGTACTGAGGAATGCACTTCCGGAAATAATTTGTTAGTCCTAAAAACCTTTGTAGCCTTTTGACAGTTGTCGGTTCTGGAAAATTCATCCCTGCCTCTGTTTTTAGTGTCGATGGATAAATTCTCCCGTCTTCAATAACATGTCCAAGAAACTCTATTTCATTTTATTTATTCCTTGCCCCTTGTCCTTACACGTTTGCAAAACCATTTTAAGTTTTTCTAAGCTGTCTTCTGTGTCTTCAGAGGGATGATCAGGTCATCTATATATGACAACACTATGTCCTGCCTTTTCAGCTCTCACAATACTGTATTAATAAATTTCTGAAAGACAGCTGGGGAATTACAAAGTCCAAAAGGAACACGCTGAAACTGGTATTGACCATCTCGCATGACAAAAGAGGTCTCCTACTCTCCGCTTCAACCACAACGTGAAAAGATCCCTTGCGTAGGTCCAATGTTGTGAATGTCTTAACTTTCTGTAACTTGTCCGAAATACCGCCAATTAATGGCATCGGATATCTATCTTTTATGATGACTCGATTTATCCTCTTATAATCTATGCAAACTCGGTGCGATCCATCTTTTTTTTCGGTATCTATAACTGGGCTAGCAAAATCGGACGAACTTGATTCAATTATATCATTCTGAATCCATTCCATTTGGAGACTACATCACAGTCATGCATAGTGAGTCTGTTGTAACTGCTACGAATCGGAGTATCATCCCTCATTACTATTTTCAGCTGAATATTAGTTGTCTTAATCTTCTGGGGTGTGTGCTCCTTAACCATAGTCAAAACCTCCTGCCTGATTCTAGGATGAATGTTGGGACTCACACCTAGGTCAGCATCATCGCTTCTATTGGAATTAATCTGCGTCAGAGAAAGAATCATGGAAGTTGGTTTTCCGATTCAGATACGGTCTTTGCTAATGAATAGTTCAGCGTCGTTAAGCAGCTCGTCACCTACTATCACATCATACGTTGAATGGTGATTTTTGACTGCATACACTTTTGTCGTAAAGTCAGTTTGGTCTTTTATTATTCCTTCAAAATTTTCACGCCGCGTAAAATCCCCTTGTTTTTTGGTTTGTCACTGATTCCGTCAACAATATATTTAATTAACGCAACGGCTTCAATTTCACCCCGACTGGCAAGTTCTTTCATGTGGAGGAAATACTCAGGAACACTTTAATCTTTTTTACTCAGGAACACTTTAATCTTTTTTTCATTTCAGTGCCCACTAACGTTTTATGTAACTGAACACTGTTCAATTTGGCACCATATTCTTCACTAAGGGGTTTTTTAAAGCTTTCCATGAATTTAAACGTCTTTCAGTTTGCACAAACAGTTTTGTCATTCCCCTTAAACTTTTTTTCGCAGATATAAACAATATCAAATCATCCCATCCAAACAACATTGCCATTTCTTCTAAATTTTCAATCCAGCTATCAATTGAATAATAGTCGGTGCCATCAAATGGCTTGATTGAGTCTTCGATATCTCTTAAGGTCATAGAAAATATTTGTTTCTTTTCTGCTGAACTTTTATTGACTTCGTATTGGGAACCAGTTTGGCTATCCCCGTCTCGCTCGTCATTGTCGTCTTCATCGTCGATTTCGTCATTATCTGCTTCAGCGCTAAGCTCAGAAGAATTTTTTAACTGCTCAAGGTCACTCAGGGCATTACGAATTTTGATGGACAATTCGTCACTGGGTTCATCGTAATCGATGCAAAGAACGCTGGTGATTGCTACAATATCCCGTTTGGTCAATTGCCCGGCAATAAATTCGACTTTGCTATTGTATTTGTCTGAATCGTCCTCGAAACTGAAACCGCAAAAGTCTCTTAATCTTTTCTGGTTTTTACGATCACCCTCATTTCCAAATACAACTAAATGGAGTTTTTTATTTGTTTTGGTTGGCGCGTACGCAATATTCACGACCTCACTTGATGTTTCCCGTAGAGAGATCATTTTCGGTTCGTTTTAATATACTTTCAAGCTAAACGTCATTTTGCTGGCGTCACTAATGCACTACACTCTTTAACCATCGAATTGTTCGTTTCTTTCTGGATGTAATGTTTGCTGTGGCGTGTGCTATGTGACACTCCTGCGCGAGCCTCCACTTTGTGGGAAATCCACCTTATACGCAGTTTTATTATATTGTATTAAAACATGATCTTCTTCAGGAATATATTATTAATAGATAAAAATGAAACAATAACTCTATTCAATAGTTAATAAAATAATCACTTGATTAGATTCAATTCTCGTGTTTTTAACCTTCAGCCGTCGTTATTCAAATTTACGTCTTTCGTCTTTTGTCGTCGTTGTGTAACTTCACGTCATTCGTCTTCGGGCGTCTTTGTTCAACTGTGTTTTTTGTTCAGTGGGTCATCGGTAACTGTATATTGGTTTTCCAAACTAGATTTATGAAGCATACGTAAAAGTCAACTTTTCTTATTCAGAAAGCTTAGTTTAAGTTACTATTTATTTTACAAACCCCATCTGGCAGGAGCACTCTCTAGCTTCATTAACTTGTTACAACTTATAATTTTTGAAGGTTTTACAATGGACTTGTGGAAATTTCTTTCTCCCATAGCCTGGTGCACACCGAGACCCCCTTAAAAGTTGAATTAAGCTCATAAGGCAAAAATCGCCATTAGGCCACTACTATGATTTAAGTTTCTCTAGTTTTGAGATAAAACTAGCTATGTCGTACCAACAGATAAATAGAAAGATGCAAAACATGTAGATTTTGTTAAGTTTTCCTTGACAAAGTCAAAGAAACTTATAATGCCAATTATAACCATAACGCTCTATGCTACAGAAATGCTAAACATTTTAATGGTCTTGCTAGAAGTATAATTTTCATTGGCATATGTTTTATGGCAAACTATAATGCCTGCAATAGCCTGACCTTTTAACTTCAATAGCATATAACAGTTATGTCAATTAATTTATCCTTACAATTTCAAGTAGGATTTTCAACCTTTCTCAACCATTCACAAAGCTAACAATAAGCAAATTTTCCAAAGGTGTGAACTAACGAAGGACAAACAATAATGTCTTCCAACTCACTACTTCTATTCTATTTTCTATTTGAACATACTCCTTTCATTCGTCCTTGAAGCAAAAGTAAAGTGGTATGATGTTCCTTTAGGAAAATGCCTACGGAGCTATACGATGATATGAATTTATTAGTTTTCGCCACGTTTGCAAAAAGATACTCGTACGAGTATAATCGATAATGTTAATGCTAGCAAACAGAACTGTCAGCTCTGTTAGCCAAGACATGTGAAACTAATATTTATTAATGCAATAAAGCGCATGATATATGAAGAAACCTACATAGAAATTCACAAAAACCCGGGCACAAGCGTACAATCCAATCAATTACGAGAAAAGTAAATTATTTATAGGCTTTCGTGGATCCTTTTGGAAGTAGAAACTGGAATGATGTGGATGGTACCTTATTGAAAGATTTGTACATTCAGATTATTTCGATTGTAATCCAGTTACCAGTTCGGTGAATTTTTTGTAATAATTTGATTTATTAGGGTTCTATTGGATCCGTCTATTCTAAGAATGTTTGTTACGAGTGAATAAACATTCGACTACTTAGACATTCATTGATTAGGTTAGTTACAAACGAGAAAACTTGGCAGAAAAAAGAGTTATTTCAAAAAACCCTTAAGAGGGTGAATTTAATTTCACAGAACCAAAGTAAATGAGGGAATCGATTACATAAAATCAATATTACGAGTATATTTAGCAGATCGTTAGTAAATTTGTAATTCTACTGTTGGACTTAATCTTGAATATTATCAAACTACTCCAAGCTTGTTGTTACTTTAAGTGAATATGGGGAAAACGCACATTTAAATTCTTTAGTTCTCGAACATTTTCACATAATCTTGTTTTCATTTTTACACGTTCATTGAAACAATATTGATTATTAACGTTTAAACTTCAGAATGTAGTTTTGAAAACTCATTGTTAACCTACGTATGACTACAGAATTTGTGTTACCTTCTATGTTAACTTTCCCCTTGTTTTTGAAGGTAAGTTGTACAAGGAAGAATGGAACTCCTATCTTATTATTCAATTTTAATTTGCTGAGTTGACCAAATTTCGGATCAGAAGTGTTATAAGAGCAAAATAGGTCCATGATACTTCCATGATAAATTGGATAGCATCAACTGCCAAAAGCGATTTAAGAAGAGCTATTAACGTATTTACTTTGGTTCTGTTCACAACTGAATTTGATGTGCTTGTCAATTACGAAAAATTAGTTCTGACAGTCTTCTGCGTCCGAGTAATATTTTCATAACTCTTTCAGTAGGTCGCATCTTGGTGAAAAGTAGTACTCATGATAACTCAAGCCTTGGTTATCATGAGTACGACTTTTCACCAAGATGCGAGTGTTCACCAGCCTTAAGCATACAATACGCCAATTTTTCCACATATGAGATCAAACGCGCCATACAACACCAGACAGTTTTTTACCTTCTTATCTTCGCGTTTCACTTATGACTAAACATCCCGTTTCGGGTTTTTTATTCCTAAAGTAATCGCTTCAAACCATCGCGGTCCCTCAATCTTGTTCGCTGATTTCATATTTGGAGCACGGATCTACTTTCAGCGTCCACAATATCTTGCCATCGTTTCCTCGTCTTTATAACTTGATGCTTGCTTATGCCTTCCTTTATATAGTTCTTTTGGGTAGTCACTGTTCCTTCATACGTGGCACATTGCCCACCTATTGAAATTCGCGTAGTTTTATGGATCGTCAAACAGTTCATACTTTGCATCATTGTTATGGAGTTGTCATTCCGTTCCATTCTTCACAGGGCCAAGTATCCTTCTGAATACTTTCCGTTCAAAAACGTCCTAGGCTTTTTCGAAATCATTTGTTAAAGTCCAGGTTTTGCTCCCGTATAACAACACAGGCTTCCTTTATATGCGTATCTTACTTCTTCTGTGTACATTTCTGGGGTATAGGATAGGAAGAACAGAAATGTAAGCTTTGTTGGTTGCACTGAAAGTAGTCATGCAAAAGTAACCGCCTGAATGGTCGCTTCTACGTTGGGGTTCAAAAATAGGAACAGAGATAAGATCTGTTTTGTTTATGAGAGGAAACGAAATAATTCTCATGCAATTCAATTTATTAACTTACGCTTTTTCAACGCACATATTTTTGTTTTGGCACGAATCTAATATAATTCCAAAAAATCCCCGTTGGCAGCACCAGCCGGAAAGGTAAATTTCTCGTATGTAGTGTAAAGTTTCGAAAAAGAATTTGGCTTGCACTACTAAACTTCTTTCTGCAATTTTCGTAGTACCACATGGGTATTCGTTCGTTTTTAGAGACCTTATATCGGGGTGCAAATATTTTGCTAATTAAATTGAGTTGCACGCGTATGGATTACATATTGAAAATCGGCGGATCATAATTTGTTGTAAACATATAAATTCTGGTTTCGCCCTTCTCGCATTTGCTGTTTACACAGTTCACAGTGGTAACCACACAAAGGCTTAAATAGCTTGAATAGTTAATTTGAAAAGATTTCCATAAAAGTTTAATCAGCACTTGCATTGCCATTAATATATACATTTTCAATTTTTTTCTGAACTATGAGGGCCGTCATTTCGATTTTTATTGAAATCGGCTGCTGAAAATATTAAGCTGTAAGTTTTCGACTGTTTTATTTGTCATTCGATTTGCATAATTGAATTAAATTAACTTGCCTTAATAACTTATAATTTCAAGTTTCAACGGAATCTGTTGAGAACCTTGGCTGCTAGAGGGCTACAGAAATAAAAAACATTGTATGCCACCCCCCTGTATGGGGAGACCCGCCTGTATGGGGAGACCCCCGTTAAATACCCTCAAATATTTTCTTGCACTGCAAATTTCAAGAGGCACCACTTTTGACCTACGTAGAAAATTTCCTCATTCTAGCTCATGTGGTTTGCGAGAAAACTTGTTATGACGCACGAACAAACGGGCGGACGGGCGGACAGACAGACAAGTCGCGATTTTATAATTTTTCAGGGGATTGTTAAAAATATTTTACAATATCTTAAAAATGATCTGGTTTATAAGTTCTTTCAAGTAAAGTCATTTAGAACGTTTCCATGAAAAAAATTCATTATTTCAGTTGGCACTAAAATAGCGGATTGCGCTTGCCTTCAGACCTTTGGGGGCCGCCATTTTGAATGCATGCAGTTGATTTTGGATTATTTTAAATCTTTATATGCTAGGACCTCACCAATCAATGTACTATCTCGTTCAAATAGGAGTTTCACTCTAGACAGGGCAAAATAATTCAATTTTTAAAGAAAATGGCAGCTAAAAATATTAGGCTTTAAATTTTCGACTTTTTTATTATTCATTCAATTTTAATAATTTTCTGTAAAATACAAGAACATAGTACAGAGATTCATAATCTCAAGTTTCATCAAAATCCGTTAGAGGGCCACAAAAACATGAAAAAAACGCATATTTAAACGGCCGCCATTTTGAAATTTGCACATGCATGATCACCAAAATATCAAAGACTGTAGGTGTAAGTAATGTCTATCTTGAAACCAAGTTTCATATATGTCGACTTTTAAAAGCCTTTGAAATTTTGACCTTCAACTGACCGCCATTTTGTTTTTTGCAACCTGACCTCCAGTTTTTTTACGTAATTCTCTAGATACTTATAATTTCTATCAAACTACCGAATTTCATGAAAATCTGTTGAAAGCTTTGACCACTATTACAACAACAAAATTTTGCACGTTTTTCGACCTTTGAGCGACTTTGGGTTTTTTATTGTGAAATTCATCACATACATCAATGAACCTTTGTACCAAATTTCATCCAAATCGGAGCTATACTTTGGTCAGCACAGAAATCACGATTTTTCGTCTAAAATGGCCGCCATTTTGTTTTTGCCTGGCCGGTACAGCTGGTTCACGAACTTAACTGAGATAATTACCCAATACACCTTTCCTGAAAATTTGGTGAAAATCGAAGCAAAATTGCAACCTCTAGCGTGGTCACAAATTATTATATTATGTATATATATATATGATGCTCTCCGCAATAGGCAAATTTCTCTCGAGAAATTTACCTAAAATCTATTGAAGGAGAATGTGATCGCTGCCGTGGGTCCCACTGTTGGTACTGCAGCTATCGGAGAGTTTCGTTTGGTGAAGGTAACAGCTCTGGATCACAGCTGTTCAGTATGAGGAGAGAGATAAAGAGAGAGAGAGAGAGAGTGAAACGTATGAGTGAGGTGAAGCACTGAGAATGAGACCAGTTTCAAACTTGGAGTTATCTGTTCTCTCTACTCATTAGAACGAGTCCTGGAATACGTGTTAGCAAAATGGTTTAGCTATTGTCAGAACGTTTTCTATTACATCACCAAAACATTACTTACTTTTATTGAAACTTTTGTGCTTGCTGGATTTTGCTATTTTTTTAATGTTTGGTGTTAAATTTGTAACTGAAAGCAGCGAGCTCTTCAAATTTGAGTTAGTTATTCGGGACCTGCTTTTGCTTTTAATCAATTGCATGGATGGAAATGCTTGCTCACATCTGTATGCGGTCCAAAGCGGCATATATAATTTTTTGCATATTTTCTCAGCTCTGGGAAATTTTGACTGGGTAACAATTGCCAGAAACTAATTATATCAGAATCATTTTGATCTGAAAAAAGCCTATCAAACTTTATTTTCAAGAAAGAATTTATTTCAGATTAATTAGTTCCATTTGTAGATCACTAGGCATCTGTATTCAGTTTTGTTCGCTAAGTGAAAATGGGTTTATAAATGCGAGCATACAGTCTTCTTATTTAGCAAAATCATGAAACGAATTTCAAATGACTCTAGCAATATCTTGTTTTTTTCAATATATTTATTCAAACTGCTACTATCCGCAGCAAATTCACTCTGGTCTTTTAAGTGTTGATATTGACTTAAGCTTTTCTTCTAACTGGAGGAGGAAAAATTTTAATTTCATTTTAAATGAACTCATGCTATTTACTAAGCTAGGAAATAATTTATTTCGGCCTTGAAATTTTAAAGTCAGATCATTGAAGTGGCTTGTTATATCAATTAAAAACGCTAGACAAGTAGCCAGTTATGATCAAATAATACGATAAAGATTTTTTCATTATGAAGTTCATTTTCTTGTTCTAAAAAATTAGGAACAGCATATCTCAACTTCCAAAATCTACTCAAAACTTGACCTCTAGAAGGCTAGCGCACTTCACAATGAAGGATGAGTTCACCATACTCTAAATCTGACAACTCACAGTATTCTCTGAACTCTCGTCTTTTTAATGTCCTTGCTCTAATTTTATTCACAAACTTCACAACTGGTAACATACCGTGTTGTATATTTAATATTTTCCCACATAGTGCCTCCTGGTATATGGTCCAGTGGTATTTCAGTAGAGGACGTTTTATAAAATTTTCAAGTAAAGTTGTAGCACCGTTGACTTTACCTATCATTGATGGCGCCCCCATCAGTACAGACACAAATAACTTTATTGTAATCTAATTTTAGATTTTCCAGGCATAATTTTACCTTTTCAAATATGTCTTATCCTCTCGTTTTACCATGCAATGCCTTCAGATTGGCAAGTTCTTCGAAAATATTGCAATTGCCATAAACTTCTCTTATAAAAATGTTCAACTGGGCAACATCACATATGTACGTTGATTCATCCAATGCTAGTGAAAAGAAAGTACATGAATTGTCTTCCAGTTGCTGAGATACACCCTTAGCGAGTTCCTCGATGCGTCTCGGTAGTGTCTGTCTTGATAAAGCAATTTCGTCTGCTTTCTTTTCAAATCCTTTGTTGCCAAGATGGCGTGCAAATATCTGAAGACAAGGCTTAACAACTTCTTCTCCATGAGAAAAAGGGGTCTTTTTTGTCGCCAGTGCTAAAGTGATTTCATATGACGCTTCTGTGGTTGCCAAGTCCTCACTTCTTACTTTGACAAATATATGTTGCCTTTTTCTAATTTCTTCCTTTTGATTATGATTCAGAACCAAGAACAAGCTTCATCTTTTCTTCTATAGTAGTCTGATGCTGTGTTGTATAGTGTCTCTTGAGATCATGTTTTCGATTATGTGAAAGAATGCTTTCACAAACAATTCAAAATGTTTTCTTGATGAGCTTGCTATGAAGAGCAACTCATTTTCCTACTGCTCGTTGTATTTGCGCTTAGAATCACTTGCATGGTTTCTTTGGTAATTTTTTTGTACAATTCAAAAACCAAACTAGTACACTCAATAGAACACTACTTCAAACTTCACGCTACGATTGCCTACACGGAATTAACTGGGCTTTTTCACACGGGAATGGTACGCACCCATAGTCAAACAAGTTTCGCACTTACGCCCTTATGTTTACACGTCGCATAGTTCAGCCAACTTATTTTTGTATACGATACACGTCTTGCGAGTGTATGTGTCAAAAGGATCATTTGATCGTTAAACATCGTGCGGACAACATGAAAGCAAAGACAGAGAGATAAGCGATTGAGAATTAATGCTTTAGCCTTGAATTGCGCACGAGGTAATAAAAACTGGAATGAAAAATGTAAATATTTTATGATTGTTAAAGTTTGTCGATTCAAACTTCTATTGGATTTATTTGAATCCTCCGTGTTTTTCCGCTTTCTGAAAAATATATTTCAAATTTGAATATCTTTTTTAGTCGCATATTTTTCTTGATGTGTTGTAAACTTGCTTAGCATAATGTGATTCTATGAAGGTTATGCGTACTGTTAATTTTACTATGGAACCACAATAGGCAATTTAAGTTTATTGAAATCGTGATATTCTTCGTGTTGTTTCCTGAAATTGAACATGGCCTCCTCTTTTATAAATTTATTAAATAACGCGTAGCTTCTCGCGTCCGCGCATCCATTTTTGCACCCAAATTTAAGAAAGCCAATCGTTTCATGACGACTACCTTCTTCACCGAATGCTCAATTCGGAATGATTACCGGCGTTTGTATAAAATTTCCACCACCAAATGATCAACAAAATGCGTTTGGGTATGTGCATTACAATCGCTCACCCTAGAAAATTTTGGCGTGTTTTTACCAGCAGGTTCCGTTAGTGCCTCTCACTCTTCATGCCCATATAACCTGTTTAACGCTCACTTTTCACGCAGCATCTGAAAAAGCCCACTGACCATATCAAACGCTTGCCACCCTTTTGCACGAAACTGGAAACATGTGTGGCTAATGCGCGGTGTCTACGATCGTTGGAGCAGGAATGTGCAAAGTCAACACCTTTGAAAATATTTTGAAGTTAATATCTCACAAGTTCCATGCTAAGCTTCAGAAACCGAGAAATTGAACATTACCAAAGGTAATGATTACTTTGATGTTGAAAATTTAAGATGAATTCAGCAATGGCAGCTTTTAAAAGTATGGATAAGCGCAAAGATGCAGTGCACCACCTGTAACCACCTAATGCGCCACGGTTTGGCCACTCCTGACTCCTGATAATATCGAAAAAAGTTTAAGGTATATTTTTGTGGTGCCCTCCAATGTATATACCTAATTGTCCTTTAGTCTTAGCATACTACCAATAGCTCGGCTTTTTACGAGGGATACTCGTATCTTACCCTCCTTTTGTGTGGGAATTTTCATATGGATTTCTGATGAAGAGAGAAAAGTATGGCAGCAATAGACAACTAACTTCTAGCGATCTCAAAAACATTCTGCACGATATTGCAATGATTTCTGTCCTGAGTTTCTTCGCTCGAATCGACCTTGCAATAACCCGTAGACATGAAGCCTTGAAAGCATGACAATAAACTGTACCACGATGGTCAGCAATTCGGTCGCACAACCGTCTACTAAAAATGCTTGGCGGCCAGCTAATTTGTCTAGGTCGGACAGATAGAAGGCTTGTCTCTCATTACTGAAATTTTAAATGGGTGAAGAGCTCGCGTATCAATGGACTGAACATACATGGCTTGGGAATCTTCTTTAATAGAGTATCTATCCACCCGCGGGCATGCTTGGTAGTTTCTAACAATGTTGAAGCGTCTTTTTTGAGACAATTCACCAACCAAAACACAGTTGCAGTGAAGATATCGTATAAAGAAGACATGGGTTGGCACTACATTGTTGTTGTATTAGCCTACCTTCTATACTAGACGGCTCTACCTTCACCCAGCAGAATGCTGAGGGAGGTAGTCGATTACGCTTAGTCTAAGGGCGTTGACTTGACATTGGTGTTGTCATGCCAATGCACACCACCATATGTCAGGCATTAGAAACGGCAATCGTCGAGGCGAACAGCTATTGGACTTTATAACGTCTAGTGGATTGAACATTTTGATGACAGGCTCCAAACATACTTTTGTCAAGTTCATAGACAACCCTCTGACCACGCCAAAGAAAGCACAACCTATTCAATGCTGGAAGAGCTTGAATGAAACTACACACTGTGATTACACTTATCTTGAATTTCGTGTCAGCAAACATCTAAAAGCGGAGCGGCCAATCAGGAACTTTCAAAAAGTGGACTGGAAGATGCATGAGTTGAAAGTGGTAAGGGAATCATCTGTACCACCAAAACTCAAAACTAGCAAGATGGTTGAGAGAAGTTCAACGTAACCCTAAACTGCATTTTAGAAGCCACTGAAGCTTAAGTAGAGGAAAAATTCTATGTAGGAATCACGAACTACCAAAGCTTCAAAAATCGACTTAAAAGTTACGGAAGCCGAATATAAGAGAAACGTGAGAGACTCTCTTATATGAAGTTATGTGAGGGAGCTGCAAGACTTAACAAAGTCCTCAATCAGAACCATACTGTTAAGCAAGACTCAATCAAAAAATCTAATGATATCTTTACGTAGTCGAGTGTGGACTCACTGTCAGCTATGATGAAGACTCCCTTTGACTATACAGATCATTCATTAAGAATTTTCAACCCTCAGGAATCTTCAACCGACTTGCTCATGTCTCTACAAGGAGAAAGAGCAAAAAGAAAAAACTTAGCAAGGTATGTGATCACATTGAATGGAATCAGACATGCTTTGGACTCTTTTAATAAATTTAAATCACTGGGCTTTTATGGTATTGTTCCTGTTATGATAAAGATGAAATCAACAAGTTAATACTGCACTCGAGAAAGGTCTCAACTTTAGGCCTAACACTAGCATATATACCTACAACTTGGCAGATGGTTAGAGTTGCGTTTATTCTGAATTCCAAAAATGTGACTACCCTGAGCCTAAAAGCTTCCGTTCTATCAGTCTTAGGTTACTTCATTTTCCCTGGAGTTACTGAAAAAGATTGTAGACTAACACATAAGACGTACGAAACTGAATAGGAGTCCTCTCCGCACTTCATGATATGTATCTCAATTGGGAAAATCTTGTGAAATAGCTCTTCATTCCCTAGTAGAAAAAATTGAGGAGGTGATGGAGGGAAAAGATATGTGGAGCCTTCAATCGTGCACCGTGCAACTCTTTGTATGAAACAACGATAGCTTGAGCGAATTGAACCAGAGATTATAAAATGGATCATCAATATGATCGAGCACAGATTGCTCCCCACAATGACAGAGAGGAGACAATTTTTGCAGCCAAGGTGGAGAAGAGAAAGGAAAATATGGGTCAACACTTTTTTTCTTGGGCTTGAAGAGCATAAATTCTATTTTTGAACATAGGAGGATGACACAAACTTCTTTGACTCACGCAAATTTCTTAGAGTTCTTTGTAAGAATATGCAAAGTGCTTTGGTCACACAGCAACAGTGGTGTCAGGACAATAGGCTCCTCAGTCAATCTGCATAAAACTATTGTAGTTCTCTTCACAAGAAAAAGGAAAACTGATGGCTTAACTCTACCCCAACTGCATGGCGTCACCATCCACCTGCGACCAGAAGTTAAATATATAGAGTCACCTTAGATAGAAACCTTCATTGGAAGGAGCATATTCTTGCAAAGAACAAGCAGGCTAGTAGACTGTTTTGACAATGCAGAAATGCTTCTGGCAAGTCATGGAGCTTAATACCCATGTAGACATTATGGCTGTATACATTGATTCTCAGGTCACTGATTTGCTATGCATCTGGTGGCATAAAATCAACCGCTCTTGTGGGTTGTCTTGCTTAGCCAAGCTGCAAAGAATAGTATTGTCTTGGAGTTACTGGGGTATTTAGCAGAACACCAGGTAAGGCCTTGAATGCCATATAAGACTTGCCTCCCTTTGAATTTTTCATAAAAGGAGAGACCCTGAAATCCACCCAAAGATTTATAGTAGCAGGATCACAGGAAGACTTACAGAAGGTCATAACAGCATCTATAAACTGTTGACGGAATATATCCCTAAAACAGTTATGCTAATCGACAGAATAATTGCTTTTCCAAATTTTTATAGAAGGTTTCTCGTCAGACTCCCAGACAGGACTGAGTGGTCACATTTGGAATCACTATTTGGCTAGGCAGAAATGACCTTCTACACGGATGACTCTAGATTAATGAGGGAACTGGAGCAAAATGGTTCATAAATCAAGGCACCCAGAAACTAATATCACGGGGAATGCTGACTTCTGTGCTTCAGGCAGAAGTGCCTGCTATACCAGACGCGCTGTCATGAATCAAGGATAATACGAGTAGATGGAATGGGAGACAAGTTAACATTTTCAGTGATAGACATGCGGCACTGCTTGCCCTCTCAGGACAGAAAATAACATCAGATTGTCCATGAATGCTTGAGTGAACTTAACTTTATTGGGAGACATAATTTTTTTAGGATTTCCTGGGCTCTAGGGCATAGGAGGTACAAAGGCTGTGAAAAACCTGCACAAGATTGGTAAAACATAGTCCCCCAGTTGTCAGTTTTGCCCAGGAGAGTAGAAAAATGCCTGCCATACATTTTTGTGTGCACAAAATGGGACAAGCTGCGAAGCGACCTCTACAGGGAGAAAGGAGAGCTCACCCCGGATAATATAGTCGCGGTGATGCTCAAATCAGTTGACAAACGGAACCAAATGGCACATTATGCTCGGGCAGTCCTAAATGATTAAAGGGACCTACAGCAGCTGGGGGCGTTAGGGCTAGGGAATTGCTTGTCTGGCGATTCCTCTTCCCCTTCCCCTCCTGCTAGAAGAGGGATCCCTCAGCTTGAAGGCTCCTCATGGCATAACAAAACGAGACCTGGCCCGAAGTAATGTGTCAAACAGTCTCAGGTTGGATTCTCAGGTTGACCGATGAGAAGCTTAGTGTGTGGTCCAGTCGCCTTCTTGCGAGCATGGGATTCCAACAGTCTGTGCGTAAATGGCATTTATCTCCCAACTATTAAAAACCCCTGTATAAGAGTCGTCAGCGCTCATATGATTTACAAAATAAACTGCTGGCTGAAGACTCAGTCGATGGAGTCTTGGCGGGGATAGCATGGCGGCAGACTTAGTAAATCTTTACTCAAAGAGCGAGATCAGAAATCAACAGAAGTGCTTCTTAAATTAAATAGCAGAAAGTGTTGGACTTAGGTTGGACTGATTACAAGGCATAATTCCCTTCGTGCTCATCTATCAAGAATAGGTATTGCTGAAGATCCTACTTGCCAACGGTGCTTAGAAGATGATACGATAACTATGCACTTTATATCTAAATGCCCGGCACTAAGTATAACATGCAGCCACAAAATAACTGGTACCGCTAACCCGACGCAGCGCTTGAAATAAATCATGCGAACTTTCAAAAGCCCTTCCATTTCACAATATACTAAACTGTCTGCTCGGCGTTTCTTGCCGAAAAGTCATACTTACATAAAGCGGTCTATTTTTCATTACTATTTATTTCTATTCAATTCCATCATTCAAGATCACAACATTCAAGAGTTCTTATCGTTATTTTATTGTATAGCAAGTTGAGAAGGCAGGGGAGTGCTCCTACCAGAAGAAACTCATAATCATCCCAGTGTTCAACACAACTTTTGTGGTGACATGAATCAATGAATTCAATTATGAAACCATCGAACATCACAGTGTGGCAGCACATCTTCTGTTTTTGAAATGCGCACCATTTAGTGGGTTGATGTTGTAGTGGAGCGATGGTATTATAAAATTTTGTTCCGACTTAGTTCAGTTGCCATCATGCGTTACAACAGTAAGGAATGTGCCTTACAGAATCGTTTTAATTTAACCCCATCGGTCCCTAACCCGGATTAGAAATGAACTGTTAGGTGGGTCACTACGTTCAAAAAAGCTGCAAATGTGACTAGGTGAAAAACTGGAGTCCCTTGGCCTATTAGACGACCTGAGAACATTGAGGGAGTGAGAGCGGTCACCACGACATTCTGCAAACAAACATGCGTCTTCCCTTGAACTGTCCCTAGTTGGCCTCTTGTGATTTTTGAAATCCCATATTATGTGAAGAAGGAAGAAATTGCTGGCGCGAGTCATACCAAATGCCAGAAATCAGTTTATTCAGTTTGTGGAGAATGGGGGACGCCACCTACTCGATTTGATTTTCAAAGCTATGTAAAACAAAGCTTTAGGTATGCGCTTACATTATAAGAAACAATTACTAATTTTCTGATTAAAACTATGGGTATTATTCAGTTTTGAAAAAGGAAGCTATGTTACCAAACACTGTATAAGAAATCTGTAGTAGTTTTAAAAAAATTTCAAAGTCTGTAAAGGACAGTAGCGACGGAATGGTACCTTAATGAGCTAAATGTCGGTGCTTGGCTGGAAATGACATGGTCTAAGGATATGTACATGGGCTGGCAAGCTAGCTATCTAAGCTCGTAGGTCGTGTTCTTTTATCTTATTTACTTATACGAATTAATGACGGAGCTCATCAGACTAATTAAAAACAAAGGCTTCCACCAGAAATAAAAGGTACCACTGATCTTTCTACCGACTTACTTTGGCCACACAAGGTCAGTGGATGACCTTGTCTTTGACGATTTATCATTGGCTTTGTATACCCAATATGAAAAAGTCTTAGTCTTTATTCATTTGTCTTTTAACCATTCTGAACGTCCAGTTAATCTGTACTACCACAACTTACAAATAATGAATGCATACTAGTTTTGAACTGCTAGCATTGAAATTAATCTTGAAAACGATGGGACTATTTTAAAATTTTTGCGCAATTATTAAATCAGTACATGTTAGCTTAAGCATTTGTTAATCTTTCTTGATTCGTTTCAATAAATAAGTTTCTATGCCTCTTCAATAAATCGTTTTTTCATATATTGGTAAGTTTAAAAAGTATTAAACCTATTTTTTCAATTGAATATTTCTTTTATTTAAAATGGATTTTATTTAAGTGCATATTGTTCATTATTATCTATGACCTATTGCCTTTAGGGTAGAGCCGTTATTCCATCTGTGTAGAACTTCTGTGATTTATCTGCGAAAAACTTGGCCAAGTGATTTTCACAGTCCCTTTTTGAAGTGAATTTCTTTTCATTAAGGAAGTTTTGCAGAGACCGAAACGAATGTTAATCTGACGGTGTAAGGTCTGGGCGATACGGTGGATGCATCAAAACTTCCCAGCCAAGCTCTGTCGATTTTTGCCGGGTCATCAAAGATGTGTATGGTCTGGCATTGTCATGATGGAAGACAACGCCCTTTCTATACCAATTCTGACCGATTTTTTTGAATTGTTTGTTGCAATTTGGTTAAGTGCTGACAGTATAGACAGTCGAGTTGAGTGTTTGGCTAGCAGATAGCACCTCATGATGAACAATTCCCTTCCAATCCCACCATACACACAGCATAACCTTATCTGGTGTCAATCCTGGCTTTGACCATGATTTTCTTTTTTCGACCATGATTTTCTCATTCATTCTCGTATCTTACACATTTTACATCGCCCGTAATGATTTGCTTCAAAAATGGCATTTCGCAAATGGAAATTCTGTCGATCATATTTTTTTGTGTTAATTCATGCGGCACCCAAACGACGAGCTTCTTTGTGTATCCAGCCTTACGCAAATGGTTCAAAACCATTTGGTGATGTATATTCAGTTCCTTAGCAATGTCACGGCTGCTTATGTGTCGGTCTTCTTTAGCTTTTTGTAAAATTTCATCGACTTTTACAGTGATTGGTCGACCTGAGCGAGGTGCATCTTTGACATCAAAATTTCCAGAACGGAAGCCAGCGAACCATCTCTTGGCTGTGGCTTTTGATAAAGTATCTTGACCGTAGACACCACAAATTTTTTCACGAGCCTGCGATGCATTCTCACCTTGATCGTAGTGATATTGTAAAATATAACGAATTTTTTCAGAAATGTCACTCATTTTTAAATGAATACAACTTTTGACACGAATGACAAAATACAAAACTGTCCATATAAAAATTGTAGACTAGAATGTCACCTTTCAAACGCATGTCACCTTTCAAACGCATGTCAGTTTGACTCAATCTGATTAGTATTGCTCGATATATGACAACCAACACCATCTAGTGACAAATAGGCTCAATACTTTTTAGACTATGCAATATTCAGAATTAATGCACAATAATACACCATTAACTCTTCGACCGATGTTTAAAGCCTAAACTCTTGTCATTCTATAAAACTAATTCAAAAAATTAAGAACCCTGACAACTGTGCAATTTAAATTATTGTTTTATTATTCATGAAATTTGATTCAAAAAAGGTTCTTTTCTTTTATTCATCGATTTTCAGTAATACTCGCCGATGAACAATTTCTATGAAATTGTTTTTCCTCTCCTCCAAACAATCATTTCAAATTATGCACCAAAGTAAGCAATTTCTCTTATCTTTTTATTTCAGCAAGTGCCAATTTTCAATCGACAAAATCGTTCACCATCGTTTGGGAATCGAAGTGGTGGCACAAGTCCAGCACCGAGTATTGGTGGAGGAGGAATGAGCCCAGGCGTTGCGGGCGGGGGTGGCTTTGGCTCAATGATGCCTGGCCGCATAAGGATTCCACACACATTCATGGTTCATACCTATCGATTCCCCACTGTATGCCAATATTGCAAGAAACTTCTCAAAGGACTTTTCAAACAAGGTGTTCAATGCCGAGATTGTCATTACAATGCACATAAAAAGTGTATTGACAAAGTTCCACAAGACTGCACGGGCGAGAACCAGAATTTGGACTTGAGCGACGGTGCAGTGAGCAATGAAAGAGATTCCTTCTTCAAGGATGAATTTGATGACAGTGATTTTGATGATACTTCGCTATTGAATTTCAGTAATCAGCGGCATCGAGAGCCACCTAAAATTAATGGCACTATAGACGAGATACGGTCAGAGCCAATTTCGTCAGGCGCTGGAAGTGGTTCGCCGGTTTCGCCAAGTGCAAACATTCCATTGATGCGAATTGTTCAGTCAGTGAAGCACACAAAGAAGCGAGGAGGACAAGCACTCAAGGAAGGATGGATGGTGCACTATACAAATCTTGACAAATCAGTGAAACGTTATTTCTGGCGACTTGACTCGAAGGCCATCACATTGTTTATAGCTGATCAGGGAAGCAAATATCATAAGGAGATACCTCTGAGCGAAATACTCACTATCGACACTAACAAGGATGTGACGAAAGAAAAGAATCATTGCTTTGAGCTTCGAACGGCAAATGTTGATTACTTTGTAGGGCAAGATCCGATGGTTGGATGTGTGGAAGAGCCTTGCAGGATACCTCCTCCGGATAGTGGAATTGGAACGGATATTGCAAAAAGTTGGGAGACATCGATTCGGCAAGCGTATATGCATGTCACAAATACACGTACGTATACATATGTCCTTAACTATTCTTTCAAATCTTTGGCAAAAGAATCAGGTCACACAAATTTTATTTCTGAATGATTCCTATGCAAGTTCATCGTTTCAAAATGATGAAATCCTACTTCTGATGCCGTATGGCTTTAATGCTAACATTCAATAATTCATTAAAACAAATTGCCGCCGAATTCCTGTCGGCCGCAGATTCTGCTACTTATTGACCAAACCTAATAAACCAATAACTCTCTCAAACTGACCACAAAGTACTAAACTAACTACATAACACTTTCCCATAAATCACATCAATTTCTTTCCCTTCCTCAATGTTACATTTGTCAAACCACACGCACTCACTTTTACTCTCATAGAATCATGCTGCGAGTCCGAGGAGAATGTCCAGGATATGGGACAACTTTATCAAATATTCCCGGACGAAGTTCTCGGATCCGGACAATTTGGTGTAGTTTATGGTGGCATCCACAAGAAATCACAACGAGAGGTGGCCATAAAAGTTATTGACAAATTGCGATTCCCAACCAAGCAGGAGGCTCAGCTCAAGAATGAAGTGGCCATACTACAGGTGAGTATCCTCCAATTGTGAATTATAGTTGATACCTTTTGTCCCGTTTCATCCAAAATTCATCACATTGTCGCACATCTTATCTTTAGGGGAGAACAGCTAGGACTTATTGCTGCTATAGTCTCAATAATATACTATCATCGAATGTGAGTGTAGTAGGTTCACCGTTGCACGTCGCTAAAGATTTATATTGATAGACATGTTAAGGACGATGGACAACTTTGTTCAGAGTTGTAAAAGCTTTTGCGAACGGATAAATTTTATGACTTAAATGTATAATGTTAATGCTTGCACCAATTCGTGGCCAATTTGCAAGGATAGACAGCCAGTAATGAGCGAAATCATTCAAAATTGACTAAAAAATATTATTTTAGCCATATACGAGACAGAATCATCGCATATTAGAAGACTGTTTTGGATTCAATAGCAATTTCTAATAATTTGCACCATCTTCTAAAATAAGCAAAATTTTGCGCTTTTAATCCTAACCAGACATTCAGATACGGTTCATAAAAATGTAATCCCTTGTCAGAAATCATGTAAACACTGATGTACATATCCTTGGATCGAACCTTTACAGCTTGACCCAAATCCTTCTCCGTTCGCATGTCCTAAAAAATGTTTTCTATCTATTCACAGAATATATCGCATTGCGGCGTTGTGAATTTGGAACGAATGTTTGAAACTCCCGAAAGGATATTTGTTGTGATGGAAAAGTTAAAAGGAGATATGTTGGAAATGATTCTGTCCAGCGAACGAGGACGATTGAGCGAACGAGTGACGAAATTTTTAATTACTCAAATTCTTATAGCTTTGAAACATTTACACAGCAAAAATATTGTTCATTGTGATTTAAAGCCTGAAAACGTATTGCTGTCGTCCGACTCAGAATTCCCACAAGTGAAATTGTGCGATTTCGGATACGCCAGAATTATTGGTGAGAAATCGTTTAGAAGATCGGTGGTTGGAACACCAGCTTATTTAGGTAAGTAATTTTAAAATTGTATATCCAAGATAAAATGAAATGAAATGAATTTGTTATTGAATGTGCTAGTTTTCATGTTGTTAGTACATTGTAAATTTTCTGCTAGTTCCCTACAAATTGTCTGCATAGTTTCTACTTGAATGTCGCTGAAGCGGATGCCTGCTTCAAGATCTACTACATAGGCTAATAAGCCTCGGGATTTTTAATGAAAGCAAGCGTTTTTGGGCAGAGTTATACTTATTCTTCAAAATAACTGCCTTTGGGGGCAATATACTTGGTATAGCAATTTTCCTTTCTGCAGTACGCAATTACTTCCTCATTCGATCTGAATCTCATTGAGGGAAATCCTGGAGCCACTTGAAACAGATAACAGTCACTGGGGACCAGGTCTGGAGAATACGGTCCGAGGGTCATTGAACAAGTACTTAGCCCACAGAAGAAAAACGAAAATTTTGGAAAGGTGGCAATTTATTTTTCGACATAATCTCCTTCAAACTTGATACACTTGGCCCAGCGATGCTCTGATTTTTTCAACCCGTCCGCCACCGTGGCGGCGATGACCTCCTCATTTCACCCAAATCTATTCTCGGCGAGTGATTTTTTCAGGTTTGAAAACAAAATTTAATAATAAGGAGTACGGTGGATGGGGCAGCAATTCGTAGCGCGATTCGACCAATTTGGCCATGGCGACGGTGGAGGTGTAAGCCGGCACGTTGTCATGGTGGAACAGCACTTTTTTCTGCGCCAAACGGGGTCACTCTTTCTTCAATTCGACGTCAAATCGGCCCAATAAGTCTGCATAGTAGCGCCCCGTGATTGATTTACCCTTCTCGAAGTAATCGATGTGGATCACACCTTGCGAATCCCAGAAAACGGTGGCCATCATCTTTCTGGCCGATCGAACAGTCTTCGCCTTCTTCGGAGCACGTCCGCCGGTTGAAGTCCACCGTTTCCACTGTTCTTTAGTCTTTGCTGTGTACCAGTGAATCCATGTTTCGTTGAAAGTCACGAAACGATGCAAGAACTCCCCCGGATTGCACTGAAACAGCGCCAAACGGTTGGAGCAAACGCGGCACCCATCGTGCCGACAGCTTTCTCATACTCAGTTCTTCGTGTAGAATGTGATGCGCCGTTCCTTCTGCGATGCCCACAGTCTCAGCTATCTTGCAAACATTCAATCGACGGTCTGCCAACACGAGATCGTGGACTTTTTTAACGTTTTCATCCGTAGCAGCCATTTTCGGGGCAACTGGGCGTGGCTCATCAAAAACCGACATGCGGCCACGAACAAACTCGTTGAACCAATTTCTCGACGGTTGCCATCGAAGGAGAAGAGTCACCGTACACAGCATCCAAGCGATCTTTGATTTCGCTGTGCGTTTTCCCTTCCAAAAACAAGAATCTAATCACTGAACGATATTGTTCTTTTTCCATTCTTGTACAACCGACCGACACGCTCGCTCCCAAAGGCTACCAAAACAAAACTAATGAAAGGAATTGAAAGTAGGCTACTAAAAAAATGTACTGCAGGATGGTCAAACTCTTTTGTAATAGCAGGGCCATCGGGCGGCAAGGCTAAGTACTAGTTGAATGACCCTCGTAGGTGAGCAACCAATTTGAATAGTAATTGGTCCAATTTGGCCATCGCATTCAAGGACGTGTGCGACGCTGCGTTATTGCGACTATACAGAACTTTTTTCTTTACGACACCCATCATGCTGATAGCTTTTCCATCTTCAAAATATTGTGCGAAACTCATATTGTCTCAGCTAACTCAAGCAACTTCATTTTACGATCACTCGAAACGATTCGATGCATTTGCCTTACGATTTTTCCATTCGTGGCCTTTTTGGCTTTCAAGAGGAAGGTGTGTCTTCGGTGCTTTTATGACCCATTTTAAATTCTCTAAACTACTGGTAAACTGCTGTCTTCAAAGGAATAGATGTGGATGAACATTTCTCTATTCATTGGAATGATTGTTCTGAAGTTTTTCCCATCAAAAAACTATTTTTTACTAAGATGCGGTATTCCTGTTTTTCCATATTTTTACGAATGTGAAAGTAAGTTCAATCTTACGATTGTAGCTTTAAAATGAATAAATGAAATTTCATGCAACTTCATACACAAACTAGTGATGGATAAGCTTCTCGAAATGAGCCATGTTCATTTTCCTATGACACCACGTATTGCAAAATCCCGGGACATATAAGCCCATGTAGTATAACAATGTCCTTTATTGGCACTGTATTGGGTATGAGATGATGCAGCTGTTCCTCAGTTAATTGCTAATCTGGTATCAGTTGGACTAACACCTGTGTATCATTTTGGTCTTGGTCACTGATAAGGTTTGCCAATTTTTTTCTTAAGATCTGACGTTTTCAATATTCATTATTGTTACACGCAAAAGGAGCTGCCACATTTAAAACGTACATTTCATCAAGAGCTAAAAGCTTCTACTTTAGATGCTGAAGTTGGGAAAAAATAAGAAAAATTTACTGAATATTCTCATTTAAAACAGCCACCATTTTGTTTTGTCATTACTGATATCACTCATTGAATGGATTCTCAAATATACGCAAAACATATTTTCTTTCTAAAGCTTTCATGTAAATCCTAACAAGCCTGTAAGGTC
Source organism: Odontomyia ornata (assembly GCA_963969285.1). Taxonomy (NCBI): domain Eukaryota; kingdom Metazoa; phylum Arthropoda; class Insecta; order Diptera; family Stratiomyidae; genus Odontomyia; species Odontomyia ornata. The sequence goes on along the minus strand of OZ017739.1, from coordinate 18,036,415 downwards.
TGAATTGATTTGAAGCGCATATTATTCCACTGCCATGCACTGTTATTGCTGTAACACCGCGAACTCTAACCTCCTAACGAATATCGTTTTATTCTTCTGAAATCTCAACGGTTGATTAGTCGTACAAATAGTCATCTGTATGTTTAATTTCATCAAACTTAAGGGTACCCTCAAAATTTTTTCCAAGAAAATGTAAAATTGTCAAATCATACTCTATCATTAACGAAATTGAGTGAACTTCAACTTCTGAGCTACTTGTCGTTATTATTATTATTTTTTGTTAGATTTTCGGGCGAGGGGAATACATTTGTTTTGTAATTTTCTGCTTAACCTCCGCACCCCTCTCTTGGGCACGATATATCAACAAGGAGGTCGGTAATTACTCGCACGTATTTCTCAGGAATGACGCAGTAAAGCAACCCTTTAATTACCTCATAAGGCCCTTAGGAGAATATCCAGCGCGCTCCACACAGTTGACATTAATGAGCATACCGCAAACATGCGCAAAACTTGGAGCGGTCCTCTTTGATGATTCCGCGTAAACCAAGTAGAACAGTAGGAAGTACCTACTTAAGGACAGGATTGATTTTTTTTTTGTGGCACATTTTTCCCACTCTAAGCGAACAATGCCATGTTTTGATTATTTCAATGGACGCCGGGCGGTAGGGTGATGTCCTGGTTCGATCGCATCCGATGCAGCGAGCTAACGCTTTGAATAGCAACCCTTCCAATTGCGTGCTCTGATCCATTGGTATCGTGAGTGTGACGTATTGGCAGAATATTGTAGAATGAATTGGCAGCAGCTTCTGCCCTTTGGTTAGCCAATGAGATTACCTCTGGCCACCTGGAAAACCGGTCGATTAAGGTAAGGCAATATTTCAATCCTTGGGATGATATTAGCGGGCCGACAATGTCTAGGTACACATGTTGAAAGCGCTCGTGTGGCATCAGAATGTTTTGTATCGAATTTCTTTGGGGTCATCCAATTTTCGACCCCTAACAAGGCACACAATTTCGGGCCCTAACACTGACGTCCCCTTTTATGTTTGTCCAAACGAACCTGTTTGCGATGGATTTGAATGTTGCACGGCCACTTGGATGTGAAAGCTGATTAAAAATATCATCCTGCATAATGATTCTGGTACAAACAGGCGCGGATGAGAGATTGACATGTCAGCTATGACTTCGACGTTGTCCCAAACGGTAACTGGTTTAGCTCTAGCAACGTGGAGTTGTTGAGAAGGAGTTCCAGCAGTTTGGCATCTTTTTGATGCTCGTGCCCGAAGTCGTTAATATCTTCAGGCGTATGATTTTGCGTAGTGATGCCTTGCTGGACGGTTGTGCAAAAGTGTAACTGAGTGGCTTATGGTCTGTCAGAATGTGAGATTTTTTGCCTTCCAAATAATGATGAAAATGGCAGATGCTGCAGCTCCTGGTCGTATATGCTGAATTTGGTTTCTATTTTTGAAACTTCTGTGGTAAAACGCAAGCGGTAGCCATTTGTTTGTTTGGCTCTGTTCAAGCACTGGGCCAACCGCTATATCTGATGGATTAGTAGGAAACCTGAGCGGCTGGCTTGCCTGGAAATTTACTAATAGTGCAGCATTCGCTAAGCTGTCTTTGCACGACTGGAAAGCTCTCTCTGCAACCGGGGTCCAGACAATTGTTGGCTTATTGTTCTTCTTGGTCGAGGTAATAAAGCTACTCAATGGCGCTTGAATACTGGCTGCATCTTGGATGAAATGCCGGTAGAAATTAATGATGCCTAAGAATCGATGAAGTTCCTTAATCGTTGCCTGTTTTTTTTATAGTTCCGGATCAGCTGGACACGTGCCGATGGTGGTGCTTTGCGACCGGCGTTGATAGTGTGTCCTAAATATTCGACCTCCTCAACTCAAAAAGTACACTTGGCCATATCGATTATCACTCCGTACTTGGTGAGACGCTCGAAAACCAGCCGCAGATGCTTAATATGTTGACCCCCAGATTCGGATGCCACCAGGATATCGTCTACGTAGCAGATACAAAACTCAAGGCTCTGGAGCACTAGATCCACGAAACGCGGGAAGGATTGCACCGCATTGCGCAGGCCAAATGTCATCGCCGTAAATTCATAAAGGCTGAATGAAGTTATTACTGCAGTTTTAGGGATATCCTCTTCCCTTATTGGGATTTGGTGGAAAGCCTTAAGCAGATCGATTTTAGTTAAAATGCATTTGCTGCCTAAATTCTCGCATGGGCGCCAAGAGCCATCCTTCTTGCGGTACGACACAATTGTTTATCCAGTAAAAATTTCGATTCTGCTTTTGCGGCTTTATAATCCTCCTGGTTCAGTCACTGAGGTCATTCTGCTATTGGTGGACCGGTGGTCGTGATGTGGTGGCGCACCAAGCAATCTATCGCATTCGTAGTGATGGAGCGTTTAGTTACACTTAGAACCTCTTTGAGGAGCTTATGATACGGAGAGTGCCTCCTTATGCTGGAGACCAACTCATGAGTGAGCGTATTATTCCGGCCTTCAACTATAATTTTAGCGGGTGGTCAGACAGTTGTCAATATCCACCAGCAAACCATAATGTTGGAGAAAATTCGCTCCTATAATCGGGTGCGAAACATTCGAATATGAAACTGCTATTGGAAATGGCGTCGAAGTCCAAATGACATATTTAGTGTCTTCTTTCCGTATGTGTCAATCAGTTGGCAGTTTGCTGCGAATAATCTGAAGGTACCCTGGTTACACTTCGTCCAAACTGCAGTTACTGCAAGCGCAGACACATCTGCACCAGTGCCAATTAAAAATTTAAGTTTTGAGTTGGGGTCGAGCATTTCCAGGTAGTTTTTAAAAGTATCGTTAACTCTCGCCTGTTGTGCTAATGAGCCGGGAAGTTTTCCGACCGTTCGGCCTAGAAATGGCAAGGTTGCTGGCAGCGTCTGGCAGTCGATCCGAAACGCGTGTGGTAAAAACAATAGTTGGCCTTTTGTTTGCATGCTGCAGTTGGGGCTTTTGTATGGAGTGATGAGTGCTGACATTGGTTGCACGGTAAGCTATCACCCCTGAATTTAGACTGGATCTTGTTGATCTCTATTCGCTTTTCCGACATTTGTACGCCGATGCCATCGACATGGGAAATTATGATAGGTTATGCGTTATTTTGAGAGTGAACCTCAGCTATTGTGTCGACTGCACCATAGCTAACGATTTGGTCTGCTGCAGCTGCAAGCTTGTTCAAATTATTGTCTTCAGACATGGCCAAAATCAAAAGTACATGTGCGGGGAGTCAATGAAGCTACAGGGATTTCATCATGGCGTCAGATATGAAGTTTCCGGCAATCGGTTGCATTTGCGCTAGCTTGTTGATTTTCTATCTCTAACCCATGTAATGGTTGGCGCATGCGCTTGTCATACTTAAATCTGAAAACGGATTACAGTTGTGACTTGAGCGCTTCGTATTTTCCTGTAGCAGGAGGTGACTCTTTTACGTCCGCTACCTAAGTTATGATCGACAAGTCCAGCTCGGAGACTAATCTGTGAAAACGCGGCACATCGCTTGTGATTTTGTTTGTGCAAAACTGTGCCTCCACTCGAGCAAACCACAATTCGTATTTATTTTTCCAGAACTAGGGCAATTTGAACATAACCGCTTGAACTTCTGCTACTTCTCGTTGCAAACTTGTGTCGGCGGTCGCTTTACTACTTGAGTCGCTGTCCGCGGTGTGAACTCTTCGTTCACCATATTGGCTTAATGGGGTCACCAATGTAAGAATTATAATCAATAACGTCTTGCAGGTCTTGTGATTTAACGTCTATATTAATCTTACTAAGAAAATACACGACGATGCTTAAATCAAAGATGGAGTACGATGCTCTGTCACCAGTTGCTGTGCAAAGAATAATCATCAATCTTCGCCAATCTTTTTCCACATTCCAACAAACTCTTTCTCAAGTCCATCTCAACTTCAACATTCATTCCAAGCACGCATGTATACACATACGTTCGTTCTAATCGCGCATGTACACACACCGTGCCAAGTATGGCGGATGACTGTCGTACTACATTCTTATAAAGATGATGCCTAAGACTTATTTTTACAAATGGTGGCCGCGAGTTTCGTTGAACTGTGATCAAAGGACGCAGTTGGCTCATAGTTTCTCGTAATTTGACCAGGAACTCATGTAGTTTAGCGGCTGTATGCTGCAAAACTATTGATTCTCCACGAAAATTAAGTATCGTTCCGTATAGAATTTCTGTACAAGACGCTGCCAGGTCCTCCTTGACGGTTCCGCGTAATCCTAATAAAACGGTTGGCAGTATCTACGGCCAAGATGGATTTTGCCCGTGGCACATGATTGTCACTTTGAGCGTGCGGTACCAGTGTTCGATTAACCCGTTAGAATTGGGGTTATAGGGCGACACCCTGGTTCGATCACATCTGATGAAGCAGATAAGCGCCTCGAAAAGTGACAACTTGAACTGAGGGCCTTAATCCGTTGAAACTGTGTGCGGCGCGCTGAACCGCGCTGCCCAGTTATTGAAGAATGCTTTAGCAACGTTTTCAGCTGTTTGGTTAGTCAACGGTATTGCCTGGGGCCACCTCGAAAATCAGTCGATTACAGTGAGGTAATACTAGTCACCTTGGAATAGTATCAAAAGGCCGACGATGTCCAAGTGTACATGCTGAAACCTTTCATCGGGCATCGGAAAGTTTTGTGTCGGATTTTTTTAGGGGCGGCCAATTTCCGATCGCTGGCACGGTCCGCAATTTCGTGCCCATACTCGAACATCTCTTTTCATGCTTGTCCATATGAATTTTCTTGATAATCACTTGGAAGTTGCTCAGCCAATTGGATTTGATGAATGATGAAAAACGTCGAATAACTTTCTGTGCAATATTACGAGCGGGCGCAACGTTTGTCGAAAACTGGGGAACACATGACCTAAATATTCGACCTCTGTTGCTACCTTTGAGCACTTGGCCACATTGATTACCATACCATTCTCAGCAAGGCGTTCCAACACCAACCGTTGATGCTTTCTTTGTTGATCTTCTAGTTCGGGAGCGACCAGAATATCGTCGACGTGGCAAATACAGCAGTTGAGGTCTTGGAGTACCTGGTCCATAAACCGCTGGAACGATTGGGCTGCGTTGCGTAGACCGAACGTTATTGCAGTGAATTCATACAGGCTAACAGGTGTCATTATTCCTGTTTTTGGAATGTCCTCTTCTCTAATCAGGACATGGTAAAACGCCTTGAGTGGGTCGATTTTAGAAAAGCTGCGTTTTTCGGTCAAATCAAAAATTATATCCTGAATGTGGGACATTGGATAACTGTCTGAAACGGTGCAAGCGTTCTGTTGTCAGTAGTCCCCCCACGTTCGACAAGACAATCTTTCTTTTGAACGAGATGCAGGGGGCTTGCCCAAGGGCTGCTTGATGGGCGAAACTATCCCCTGTCTTTTAAAAATTGGATCTCAACTCTAGTCATCTTAAATTTCTCTTGACTGACCCGTCGACTGCGCTCAGAAATAGGCGGGCCTTTGGTAACGATGTGGTACCTGATCGTGCGTGTGGCCATTTCAGCTTTAATGGCCGGATTGGTTATACTCGGATTCATTTTGAACTATGCTAGTCCATCCTCTAACTGCAACCTTTGACACGGCATCACTCAGCCGTTGCTTTTTAAGTACACCAATAGTCCATAATGGTTAAGGAAGTTCGCTCCTAGAATAGGGTATACAACCTGCGCAACGTGGAATTAACAATAAGAAGAACATTGAAGGCCTAGCGACATGTAAAAGTTAGCTTTCCATGGCCTTCGCAAATGATTTGTAGGCAACGCGTTTACGTTTTGTTTGCGCTGAGGTCAAAGGAACGACAGACACGTCTGCGCCCGGGTCGATTAAAAATTTTTATGCTGTTTTTTATCTCGTATTTCTATGCGATTCTGACGAGAATAACTAGCTCTCGCCTGCAGAGCGAATAATTTAAGAAGTTTTCCGTTGATGAAATATGGAAATTGCATCGTGGGCAGCAGCGTATAGCAGTCGCTCTGAAACGCATGTGATAAAAACAACAGTTCGCTTCTTGCTTTCTCAGGAAGTCGCCGACACTGATTGCACTGAGAGCCTCTGCTTCTGACAGTAGGTTGGATTCTGTTGATCTACCCTCTCGGCTTAGAGGTTTGTGGGATAACGTTTTCATCGTGGCAAATTGCGATAGGCTATGTATTATTACGAACCTGTATTTCGGCAATAGCATCTCTTACAGAATAACTAGCTACTCTTTTTGCACCGCAGCGAGCTTGCTCAATTCGTTTATATCTTTTACAGCGAGGATTGATAGTACTCGTATGGGCGTGGGAATCGATTGAAGCCATAATGCTTGCAACATGGCATCGGACATAAAATTTCCGGCCACCGACTGTAATTGGGCCAAAAATTGAGAACGTCACTGCTCTTCAAACCCCAGGCCATGCAAAAGCTGCCGAACACGTTTGTGGTCCCTGAGCGAAAAAACAGCCAAGAGTCTTGCTTGACTCTATAACGTCAGCCACTTGTGTGATCATTGATATATCCAGTTCGGAGACCACCTTGTCGAAACAGGTGGAATTGCTTATAATATTATTCACTTTCTTGTAGCTGCATCTATCTATGCATCTTCAACATGTTCAACATATTATTAGATTTCATATCATAATTTTGCGTTCGCCTCTTTCAATCTCTAGCAAAATGGCCTTTTTTATTGCAATTGTAGTAAATAAATCTATGACTTGAATATCGTTGATTATTTGAAGTATTTTGTTTATTTCCAATTCTTGTTTTGAAATTTCCTTTTGACGTCACCAACGCAGTCTCACTACAATTTATATCATTGGTAAGGCTTGATTCTTCATCTTTTAAGCGAGAAGTGAGATTTTGAATTGTTTCGCTATCTTCATCGAGTGACAGCCATGCTTGTCTAAGCGAACAATATGTTGTTGGTTATGTGGTTAGAATTTTTGTCATTACTGCTGTGTGGCTCGTCTTCTCACCAGTCTCCCGTAGCTGCTTTGCTAAGCCATCCACCTTGGACACATGCTGTGCCATCGTATCACTGGTATTTCTAATGAATTAACATTTTGTTATATTCTGACTTCTGTTGATAGACTGCTTCTAATTTCTTCATGACTTGCTTTGCAGTCTCGCAGTTTTCTATGAAAGACATTTGGTTCAAATCTATGGACGACATTAAAATAAACATGGCCATGCCATCAGCTTAATTTCACTGCACTTATGAACTAGTTTCCTCAGGTGTTACCTTTTCTATGTTCAACCCCTTTGCTCTCAATGCACATTTCACTTGAAACTTCCATTGCTTGAAATTTCTGATATCAAACTTCTCAATTTTCATTGCGTTTGTAACCTCCATTTCGTAAGTTATTTTTACATCGGTTGTAATCTGGCTCTTAACTTGTATTCTTTATTGAAATATTCACTTCTTACTTATCTGGGCCCATAGCCTGTTGATATTCAGTAACATTCCAATAAAATTCACGTTAGATTTCTATAAATACGATAATTATGATTGAGCACAAAACAATATGACATTCGTACAGAAAAGAAAAAGTGCACCTGCGCCACTAGTGTTGGCAAACAGAAACAAAAAAAAATTCAGGGTCGTCTTTGGTCTATCTTATAAATTTATATTTATTTATTCAGCAATATTCAAGTAAACCGCAATTCTTTCAATTTTCATGAGAATCCGAAGAAAATAAGAGTGCCTTGGTCGATTTGAAATATATAGTAACAATCAACATGCATTATTGTTTTTGTAATTCCATACAATCGAAATGGCGATAACTCACTTAATTACGATTTGATTTCCATGAAATTTCGTAGGCATAAGGCTCTTATATCAACCTACATAAATGTAAAACCTTAAGAAGCTTAAGGGCACCGTTTCAATTTTTTGGGGGAAAATGTATAATTTACATATCACACCATTATAAACAGAGTTGAGTGAGCTTTGATTTCTGATGTATTTGTTGCCTCTGGACTCGTAAAAACTTACCTTCGTGATTTTTTCAAATTTTCGGCTCAAAGGTCATAGTCAGGGGTCATTTTGTTCGGTCATTTTGCTTCCGCTTGGACTCCTTAAGCAAAAAATTACTTATTTATTGCGCTACTATACGTGCAGACCAAAATTTCGGTTTGCCCTGCCGAATTTGTGAGAGCTTATAGGCGACAGCTTGGATTTTTGCCCCTTCTTGCGTCACTTTTGTGCCGCTTGGCTGTTTGAGCCACTTTCTGCATCGTGAAACTCGTTATTAGCCATAGTCGCCTGTTTTGGTTGATTCACCAATGTACAGATGATGGTTACAAATCGTCAATACTAAATAGATAAACTTTAGTGGCTCAAGTTTGAGCACGTTATTTATTACTTCGTCGGATGAATCTTCTGTACCGAATGATTGTTGCCGAGTGAGTGGACGTTGTCCTCAAAATTGTTCCGGACCTTTTCTTTTTAGCGCGTTCAATGCTGAAGGTGCATTCACAAGCAATGGCGCTCAACTCTGTAAAGGGTGTTCACTACATCAATGTCATTTGTTCACATATAATACACACAATTCACATATAAAGTACATAAAGAATAGAAACGTGAGAAAAGCGTGGGCGAAGTAGGTTAAGCGTCAATGGCAGGGAAAGTGGTTGAACAAATGTACATGTATTTGTCGGCTCATCGATTTTGTTTTTCGCCAAAGTCTCAGATTCATTCTGGTTTAGGGTTGAAAGATTTATGTTTCGAAGACATATCAGCTCAGCAATCACCACAGTCTCCTTACAGCAACTTTAACAAGTTGCAATGCAAAAGGGGCAATTTGGTAAACTCAAGATACGAACGTGACTTTCCGGGTTGTTGCCTTGCATTTGAGTCCTAGATATGTCTTCAGCGGTGCGTTCATAGTAGGGTGTTGAATTGTTGATCATTCGATTTCCTGGTATAGCGATTTTAGACGCTACACACTAACGTTTGTTGGTTTTCCTGATAAGTCTACGTTGAAAACATTGTCCGACAAATGGCTGAGAACCTTGTATGGGCCATCGTATGGATGTTCAAGTGGCTTGTTTATACGGTTGACACGAACTCATACGTGAGTACAGGTGGATCAATTCTTTGCGACAAAAATTTTCCGGTTAGTGTGATGACTATCTGGTGCGGGCCGAACCTTTTGCATATGTTCGCAAAATTCCCCTAAAAAAGTGGGGCATATCATCATCAAAGAAAAACTCTCCCGGCATTTGCAATGTGGTGCCGTATACGAGCTCTGTTGCTGATGCCTTGAGGTCTTCCTTTAAACTAGTCCGGAGTCCCAATAAAACTGTGGGTATAATGTCGTCCCATTCTTTTGTATTATGGCGCATAATTGCGGCCTTTAATGATCGGTGCCATCTTTCGATCACTCCATTGCATTTTGGATCACACGCCGTGGTGCAGGTCTTCTTCCATCCAACAAGGTGAGCCAAGGAATGAAACGATAATGCTTCGAAATGTGAGCTTTAACCCGTTGTGATGAAAGTAGGTGCGTAAAATCGAGCTATCCACGTCATTTAAAAAGCGTCTGCAATAATTTCAGCTATGAAGCTTTTAAATGGGGTTATATTTGGCCAGCGTGTGAAGCAATCGATCATTGCCAACGCGCCGGAACAATCCATCGATGTTTCCAGTGGTCCAACTGTATAAATGTGAACGTGATTGAATCGTACCTAAATGTTTGTTTGTTTGATGTGTTGGGTTACCTTGCTTCTTTGACATATGCGAGCCGATTTGGGCTCCTTATTTAAACTCGGGCAACTAAACTTCTGTCGAATTAATTTCTTTGTGACTCGACCATTGAAGTGTGAGAGACCATGTGTTCTGTCAAAAACCTACTTCCTTAAGGATTTCGGAATATGAGATTGAATATTATAAGTTGAAGTGTCGCAATGGATTACTGTTTCAGTGTCATCAATACGAAGTTGGCAAAAGCCTAACGCTGTATTAGATTGTTACAAAGTTTTCAATTCCTCGTCCTCCTTTTGAGCATGAGCCAGGTTAATCAATGTTTTACAACTGTAATCTGGGATAATTTGTCTACCATGGTGTTTTCGTTTTCATTTATGTGCACGATATTTGTTGAAAACTGACCGATATAATCTCTAAGTTTAAAGGTTAAGAACTGGTTGCCATTTCCACAATATACGTCAACAAAAGTCTGTTACTACAAATATTTGGACTGGTCACCTGATTAATTAGCTTTGATTTGTCATGCGTACCGGTGAATGATAACCAGTCAACAATGATGTTGTTGCTGTTTACTATATTATTTGTGTGTGTAGAATTATGATCGTTGTTTCCAGCTCCCTTCAGCAAATCCGTTTGTGTGACTTGTGGCATATCGACTACGATTTTTCGGTGGCTCGGTGGTATTCCCCATGAATTGTTGTTGCAGTTACTGTTGAATTCAAAATTTGTTTTGCATTTTTTATTGCAACAATATTTGCTGCGGGTCAGTATCGCGTCGCAAATTGCCATGAAACCAATACGAGAATTTCGTTGCTCGTATCGACTTCATGGCCACCCATCACGTATGCAGCCACAGCGCGATACGATCATAGCATCATTTGCAATGTGCAATGTTCGCACAATGCAAATGATACCATGCAATGTTTGCACATGTGGACGTTGCATACATGATAGGAGGCCATGAAGTAGATGCGGGCAATGAAATGCTCGTATCGGTTTCATGGTAATTTGCGCCGCGATAGTGACCCGCAGCAAATATTCTTGTAGTAAAAAATGTAAAACAAATTTTGAATTCAACATCTACCCCCCTCCCGTGGCCGCTTCAGTTCCAGCTCCTCCAATTGAGCCCAGCTTCGTTGGACCGATATAATGTTGGCCTTATACCACTGGCGTGAGCGTTGCGGTTGATCCAAGCGGGAGACCAAACGGAGAAAGGCATCCGCCATCACCTTGTAGCGTCGAAGGGTCTTGGAGACGACTGGATCACTCTGTGATGGAATATCTGTCGTTTTCAATCGGCTGACATCCTCTGTGGAGCGCAAGTTTATCCGCTCGGACGGCCCTCCAGTATCATCCTTGGGGTATCTCAATGCCGACATTCTCTCAGAAAAGTGTCGCTGAAAGTCGATGAAATTGGCCTTCGTTGGCTCATACGTCTGACGGGTGAAGTAGCTATGCGACAGTGGCACATCTGGTAGTGCCCGTATTTGATTGTCCATCTTCTCAAATTCGTCCCATACGGACTTGAGCCGCCAAGGTCGCTCTTGATAGTATTCTGCCCCTTGTTTTCGCGCAATTGGGTCCTTTTTGTAATTCAGGATTATTTTGTTCAATTCTTGGGACAGCGACCTTTGCCGTTCCGCCAGTTCCTCCATCGTAGACAGTTACTATAAATAAATGGGACGGGTCAAAGCGGTAAATCGAACACACGGGAAACTATCTGTCTAGAAAAAAGTACACATCTCGTTGAAATAAATGTGGAATTGTTAACTAACATATTATAGAAACTTATTGAGCAAATTAATATTGCAATAATGTAGCAAAACAAAATTTAAAATTTTTATTTTTATTTCAGCACGGGAATGTAGCAAAACAAAATTTAAAATTTTTATTTTTATTTCAGCACCGGAAGTTCTACGAAACAAGGGCTATAACCGATCTCTTGACATGTGGAGTGTGGGAGTCATAATTTACGTTAGTCTTAGTGGAACATTCCCTTTCAATGAAGAGGAAGATATCAACGACCAAATTCAAAATGCCGGATTCATGTATCCTCCGAACCCGTGGAAGGAAATTTCATCAAATGGTGAGTAAATATTGTCGACTATCTAATGCATACTCCTTCATTCATGTGCATTTTAACTTTCAGCAATCGATTTGATTAACAATCTATTACAAGTAAAACAACGAAAACGTTATACAGTTGACAAAAGCCTGCAGCATTATTGGCTACAGGACCGACAAACGTACCAGGATCTGCGCACCTTAGAAACATCAGTGGGAATACGTTATTTGACTCACGAAGCTGATGATGCGAGGTGGGGCGTATCAGTCGATCACCATTCTTGACCATCTTGCCGAAATTCAACTAGTAACAATGAAATTAGTAACGATAATTTTGACGCCGATGAAAATCATTCGAATGTTTTGTGCAGTAGTTTGCCAGGAACTCCAAAATACGAAGCAATCAGTGGCAAAGCATTCAAATGGGTGCGTGGACGTTTGTGTCGAAATCTGAAGGCCTAATTTATTAAGCTATTAATTAAGATATACAACTAAAATTATTGGAATACTGAAAGAAATTTAAGATTTTGAAATATTTAAAATGTGGCCAAATTTGTCAGATACAAATTATCATCGTAGCTATGTACTTTTATGAAATTTTAGATCCAATGGAAGGTTTCTAATCGATTTCTTGTTAATATGAAAGTTATGGTAAGTGGATCAAAAGTCGAACGCCTAAGCCTGTAATTCGATGTATATTGTATGCGCATCGTTAGCAAGATAAATATTGTATAGAAACGTAAAGCTCTCACATACTCGTTCAAATTTTTTTTTGTAAATATAAATTAAGAAATGTTGCTTGTTGACTTCCTTAAGTTACTTTATCAATAATTCCTAGGAATAATATAGTTTTTCAATTAATTTTTTGCTGTAGATATGCAGTTCCCAAATAATCGGGTAAAATACTATAGCTTGGTACTACCGATTTCTCATGCCTGGCAGTTCTAGCAGGGGCAATAATAATATTTTACTAGGAAACTTGATGCCCTAAGGATTTGATTAAAATTTTTTAAGTACTACGATATTCGATTCTTTCTTAATAGTTTATTACAAAACGCACATATGAATAAATCCCGTTCATTCATGATGTGCTCACGACTTTCAGTTGATTAATCTCTATTCGACATTCCGAATAAACTTTGCGTAGATTTCTAAATGAAAACATGTTGCTAAGCAATTTTCCAACTCTCTGAAGTTTGGAGAATAAAAATAAGAGTAAACTTAGAAAATATTATCCAATGGCCTTTTATCTTATTAATAGAAATATTTCTAAAAGTTCTTCATATAACCGAACCAAACGTAGAATCATTCAATCACAGCTTTATACGAATAAATTGCATTAAAATTTAAAATTGATAATCGCGCGTATAAAATTAGCTATAAAGTATGTAAAATTATTGTATTCAGACAGTTGGTGAACTCTTTTCGATAAAGGTATGGATAAGCTTGCTAAACGTCCCATTAATTTTTTTTATTACTTTCCAGTCTCCAAAACCTGGCATACAAATAAAAGCCTGAATCTTTTAAGCATTTCCAAAAGTGATACCCTCTTACCTACCTCACTCGATTCTTCTTAAATCGAATGTGCCGAAGTTTCTTACTGAAATTTCAATGGCGAAGATACACTTTCAAGTTATAAATATTAAATTAAATTAAATTTAGACTAAACACCAACTATTGATTTTAAAACCACTGCTTCATGAACAAACTACTGACCTGTACGTATGGAATAACACAAAGTGAAACTAACGCTCATTGATTAGATTCTAAGGATGTATTATAAAAATCATTAATGGATTTTATTAGATAAATATCTCCTGTAGGTAGGCTTTTTAATTAGAAACTCGACCGGTCTTGTCGTACAAAATTGTAATCTATTAATATTTTTGATATTATTTCTACTATATGTGACTCAATTAAATATTATATAATCGTAAACCATCTGCCAAACTTCTTTTATATAAAATACACAACTCCTTAATATGACAGATAACTAGTATTCAATGCCAAACTGATGAATTTGTCTGCAAATACTCAAATTGTTAAATTTCACAAATTTCAATTGATATCGAAAAAGTCTTTTATAATATAATTTTATACCTTTCTAAATTTCCTATTGTGTTTATAGAAATAATCATTAGATAGTAAGAGAAATTGTTATGAATTCTTTTGATTTACTTATCATCTATTTTTAAACTTTATATTTGAGAAATGACGCACCAAATTAAACAAAACGGATGATGAAACAAGAATTGATTATGATAAAGCAAATTTGTAAAGTGCCTGACGATATCTCAATCTCTTTCTCTTATTGAAGAATTAAATTGATTAAGGAAAAACAAAAAACAAAAATGAATGAAATCGATGTGTCAAAATAGATTACGGCGTTAAACATCTATGAAAATATATATTGGAAACTAAAATTCTTTTCTTTTACAACAATGTTGGTATTTCAAGACATTAATACCTTTCTGAAACGTTAAGCCCCAAAGGAAAATATTTGTGTGAAAATTTCAACTTTCTACTATTCTGAATGTGATATTTTTTGATTTCATTGAGTTTACGCTTCCCGTAAAACGTAAGTTTCTTTAATTTTTGGTTTAAAATTAAAATGTATGAAAGAATATAACTTACAAATTCCTTGAAGGTTTAACTTCCGAAGAATTAAGAAGCAGATCATTTTGAATTCTGCACCTCTATCCGCTTTAGCGATTTCTATGTCGTAAGTCTTAAGAAAATGATCACAAAGTTTATTGCACAACCTCAGGTTGATGACATTAAATATGGAAGAGAAGTGGTAGAATCGCTCCATTGAAAGAACGGAGATGTACGAGTATCTTCAAATCATGTTGAATAACTTGTGGCTTGGAAATTTTTAAGAGATGGTTTCAAAATGACTGCACGAACTAAAAACATTTGGAAAAATAAATAATTTGAATATTATGACTTAATTAATTTCAATAATTTATTAAAATTTATTGAAATAAAAGAAAATTATGATATGATGACTCCCCGTGGTGTAATGGTTAGAGCACTCAACACGTAAGCAGAAGGTCCCTGGTTCGAACCCCGTTGAGGACAACGAGATTTGCTTCGAGTGATTCTTCAGACGCGACTATAAGCCTGTTCAGTTATGATATGTACTCAGGGATGGCTTTAGGGTGAGGCGACCCAGGCGGCCGCCCGGGGCGCTAGAGTTTTAAGGGCGCATATTGTGCTTACTTAAACACTTAATTTCTATATTGAAATGCTCAATTTGTTGAAAATATCGTTTTGATAATTCTCTCATAAAACTTAATCAATTTTACTGGATTATATTTATAAAGTCAATTTGCAGACGACAATTCTTGGAGCAGACGCTTTGAAATACCACGAATTTCTCATAGATCTCCGAAATCACCGCTTACTAGATGGTCGCACCAGCCTTTCAGCACCTTGCTCAATTGGTCCAGTTTCTGAAGTGCACTCTATTATAATTGCTGCACATCAAATCATGCCTCACGGATCTCTAAAAGAGGTCTACGCAAAGCTTATCGACAATTTCACCGAAAGCTCTGCTCGCTCTGGACAGATAGCGCACGTTCCTGATCTACTCGTTCAGCACCACATCGTTACTAGAGGCCCACCAGTATTCGTCCGATCACGTCGACTCTCAAGTGAACGACTTAGTGCAGCTAAAAGGGAATTCAGCAAATGCTAAAGTGAAAAATTGTCCGCCCCTCAGCGAGTCAGTGGGCTAGTCCTCTACACATGGTGCCGAAGGACTTAATCTTAAGAAATTCCTATATTTTTTCCAATCTTAAGAATTTCTTAAGATACTTAATCTTAAGAAATTCCTATATTTTTTCCAATCCTTTACCGTGAGTTAAATTATATTCTAGTTTAGTTCGTCCCATCGTTGAGTACTGTTCGCCAGTTTGGTCGCCTCATTTGAAGTGTTTGAAGTTCACGCTAGAAGCTGTACAAAAAAGATTTACCAAGATCGTCTTCTTGAAATTCCAGATTCCCTACATTTTTTATAAATCAAGCCTAGCTATCCTCA
This sequence comes from Odontomyia ornata, assembly GCA_963969285.1. Classification (NCBI taxonomy): domain Eukaryota; kingdom Metazoa; phylum Arthropoda; class Insecta; order Diptera; family Stratiomyidae; genus Odontomyia; species Odontomyia ornata. The sequence goes on along the minus strand of OZ017739.1, from coordinate 18,020,547 downwards.
ATATTCCTGCACTGGAAATGCGTCGACTCTTCCTTGATGAATGTTTCCTTTGCAGGCTTTGCCGTGGTTTGCTCGATACTCGCCTTGTCAACCAGGTTCATATGAGGCGCATTATGCATTCTACAAGATCGTCGAATACCTTTGATGTTTCATTTGCACGTAGTTTGGTGTACTTTCACTCACCCATGCTCAGATTACCTCGTAACCATGATGACCTTCAGCTTGCGCCCTTCCCCCTTTCGTATTTAGTTTATAAAAGATTTGTTAACTGTCTTCTTCTCAGCCCTCAGTAATTTTCTTATTTATTTTCTCCTAATTTTTGCACTTTTTATTACTTTTATCTGTGCTGTGTTATTATTTAATTCATTTTGCTGTACTTTTATTTTACCTATTTTGTTATTGGAATTTTTTTCTGTTAAATAGAATTAAGTAAATAAATAAATAAATAAATGGAGGTTGGCGAGCTACCGGTGACTATCACCAGCTCAACGCAATCACCCGCCCCGACCGTTACCTACTTCCAGTTATAGAGGATGCTACAGGATGCTCAAGGCAAAGTGTTTACGGTCATCGACCTTCGCAAAGCCTGTTACCAGATCCTGATGGCACCGAAAGACATTGAAAAGATAGCAGTCACAACGCCTTTTGGATTGTTCGAGTTTTTGGGCATGCCACTCGGTCTGAAGAATGCGACTCAAACCATGCAGCGTACAATTAACCATGTCCTCAGAAATCTACCATTCGTGCTTAAATATCAGCATGATCTTCTCGTGAGCTCAGACAGCAACGAAGAGCATCAGGCGCACCTTGCTAAACTTCTCGCGACTTTAAACGAAACACGCTCCAAATTAACAGGACTAAAAGTCAGATCGCCCAGCCGCAGGTAACATTTTCCAGCTATCACGTGTCGAAAGAAGGTTTTCGCCTACCTCTACCACAAACCCAGGCCTTCATCGACTTCCCAAGACTCGAGGACACTACGTAGCTTAGACGTTTTGTGGGAATGCTGAATGTTTACCGGCGCTGCATTCTACAAGCTGTTATGTTGCAAGCTATTCCCACCGACTTACTTAAAGGAACCACGAAAAGGAAAGCTAAGCTTGCCTGGTATGAGCAGGTCAACGATTCTTTTATGCACTGCAAACAGGCTATAGCTCCTGCAACAACCTCAGCTTTTCTCTCCGCCACTCAGTGGCTCACTTTACGCACATATGCATTCAACACCACCATAAGCGCAGTTTTGGATCAGCAGCTAACTGATGGTACCTACATCCCACTAGGATTCTTCTCGAGAAAGCTCTCAGATGCGGAGCAGAAACATTCGACCTATGATTGGGAGCTTCTAGCCATATTCCCCGCAATCAGGCATTTCCAGCGCATTCTCGAAGGCAGTCAGTTCACCACATATACAGATCATCGGCCGCTCGCGCATGCACTCAAGCAACGATAAGAAAAAGCATCGCCTCGGTAGATTCGGCAATTAGATTTTATATCACAGTTTAATACCCAACTGAAATACACATCTGGGGAAGGAAAAAACTGTAACCGACGGACTCTCGCGCGTGGAAACTGTCTCCATTTCTACCGCCTGCAACCTCAGCACCATTAACGCTGAGCAAGAGAAAGATGAACAACTACCGCACCTTTTAGCTATCCCTCGTTTCAAGCTTCGAAGCCTTGAGCACAATGGATATTCATTGGTTTGCACCAGACCCGACAGCACTACCAAGCCCTACATGCCAGTCTGACTACGCAAACAAGCATTCGATGCAGCTCACAATTTGTCACATCCGAGTGGATGTGCTACTGCTAAGCGCACCGCCCTCAAATATTTTTGGCCTGGCCTTCGTAGAGACATATTTCGGTGCGTCAAGCAGAGCATCCCCTGCCAAAAGTTAAAATTTCATCGCCTTAACAGAGCAGAGCTAGGAAATTTTACAGCACCGGATCAAAGATTCGACCACATCCATTTGGATCTGATCAGAGTGCCACTCGCTAAAAATTTTAAACACTGTCTAACTATTATAGACCACTAAACCCGTTGGCCGCAGACAACACCAGTAGAAGACATTACAGCCACAACCACCCATACTCTCGTTGACAATTGCATATCCTGCTTTGGAACGCCGCTCGAAATTACGACCGATCAGGCCACGCAATCCCAGGCTGAGCTTCACTGTAGACTGTCTCGCCTCTTAGGAGCTCATCAACTTCATACGACCTCTTGCCACCCCAAATCGAAGGGCATGATAGAGCGTATGCACCGCACTCTCAAGGCTTCTCTCAGATGTACATTGTTTGCAGCCTTCGACAGTGCTTCAAAAATCTCCTAGCCAAAAGTGCTTTTGACAGTACTCCTTGGTTCGCGAACGACTTTCAAGGAGGACCTTCAGGCTTCACTAGCAAAACTAGTCTTTAGGACATCACTTCGCATCCCAGGTGAAGTCATTGATCCTCGTCCTGTTCCCGTTCGTTCTCCGGCAGATTTCGTTACCAACCTCCGTTGCCTGTTCAACGTCATTCCCCCAATCCAAGCTTCCAGACATGTCAACTATAGTCCTTTCATTTTCAGGGATTTAGCCACTTGCGAATACGTTTTCCGCCGAATAAAGCATATCGATGAGCGGAATTTCGTCGTAGATGTCAATGGCATAGTAAAAACATTATCGACCGATCAGCTGAAGCCCGCTCACATCACAGCAGCAGATTTAAGGCATCCAGTAATCACAGGTTCACAAACGTCCACTCCAGTCAATTCATAAGCCTCCATGCCAGAGCTTGAGACTTCACAACTTAGCAGCTCGCCGCCTCATTCGCCAACATCCGTTGCTCCTTCGTTACGCGCTCAGCTTCCATCACCGGCAAATATACCGAAGGCCAAGAAGCGCGTTACATTTTCATTCTCTTTGCACCCGCGAAGCTCATTGAAGAGGGAGCAGCTGTAGCGCCTCCGCTTCCACAGTCTTGGCGTAAACAAAGAATCATATCAAAGGAAGATTTTTGCGTGCCTTGGTTGAGATGCAAACACACGCACATGCAGAGTGTGGACACGTCGTTTCAGGCATCATAAACGCGTTTTCCTTTTGATAATCACTCGTTCCTTGGTAACGCTTGGATTCTTTGCAGCGAGCATCGAGTGAAAAGAGAGCTGTGATACATGCGTCGCAGCAGGTAGAAGGTTATTGCTTGTGCAGCAAGACGGACCTTTCATTCTACATTCATCCCAGCCTAACTTGTACCTTGTGAAATGTGAATTGTAGTTTCTGTTCGCGAATAAATTTATTAGTGTTAATGAAGTACCAATTCATTTCCCTAAACATACTTTATGATTTGATTGGAAAAAGGAGAAAGAACCAGCCAACACTATTCAAAAATTATTTATAATTTTAACACAACAGTGAACTCTAATTCTTCACCAAATATGTTATAACCTAGTTCTAATGAAATTCAATCAAAAACTTCATTTTGTACTAAGAAATTCTATCACAATATTCCTAACCTAAGCGTTTAACCCTATCTCTAAACTTAATAAAGTAAACATAACATATACCTAACCTACCCTTGATTTTTAACACAAAAAACAACAACACTAAATGTAGCAATAATGAGCTGAAACTCAAGAAGTAAGTAACGAAGAACAAAAAACTGAAAATAAACACAAATAATTTACATATTTATCGAATCTAGCAAATATTTCTTTTCTGATGGGAAGGCTCATGCAATGTATGTTTGTATGAGTTTTCCACTCAGAGGCGAAATATGTGGCCACTGCAACGTTTTTGGATCTTGATCCGGTTGGGCGGGTGCGATGAGGCACCACCACCATCTGGTTGCCACAGTCTTATTTGGGGGCCATGAGAATCGTCGGGTAATGACGAAGTTACCCTAAGTTCGTCTGTTTTGGCTTGTTTCGGCTTGTTCTCTGGAACAAGCAATTCTCCTCTTTGTAGTAACCTACGTTTTTCGACTTTGGTCGACCTGCTTTGAGATCCAGGAACTCATGAATGCGAAATTCTTTTGCAGTGGGTCCTTGTGCTGGGGGAACGAGCCCGCCCCACGACACCGCAATGCTAGCCTGCCAGTGCATTCACGCTTCCCCAGACAAGGCCATTCTCGGCGGATATTGACATCTTCTTTCGCCGAGGCAGCAGACCATCGCTGCAGTCCTTCACGGACATTTATACCTCATATTCACTAGAATACCTTAGCCTTTTTCCACTCATTAAGGAAATATGAATTGCTCAGCATGTTGTTGAACAATATGCACTAGTTCCTCAGGCAAATGTCGGAGAACTACATTTAGAATACCGTCAGTATCACATGATTTCTTGTTGTTTCTTTTGCCAAATATGAAACACAATTCTTCATAGCTGACAAAATAATCAATAAGATTCAAGCTCAGTATGAGGTCAGATTTTAATGTTTCATTAAAATGATGAATTGGTTGGCCGTTCAGGCTTAATTTGAAGTCGGAAACTTTTGCTTCAACAACCTCTGAAAATATTTCATTCCCTCTCTCAGGGTTTGGTAGATGAACCAGTTCAAAATGTGGTCCAATCAGGGCAAGTTTATGCAATCCTTCACATATAATCCTGTGTCCATTTCTATCCAGTGTCGTACTATCTATTTCGATACTAGCCCTATCGAGAAGATTTATCTCATCACTGGTGACTTCAAGATTCGATACCTTCACTCGAGGCTTCTCACTGAATATGATATTCACTTTCTTTAAAACGCCATATGGGTTCTGTGGGCTAATATCCCCCACTTTTTCCGCTCATCGATTGCTGACCTCACTCCTGAAGTATGAACGGATGAACTTCTGGACATTTTTCAGGTGTAATTTCAACAAAGCCAACGAGGGATGGCTGTACAAGCTACAGTGCGAAAATTATAGAGGCATATCACCACTTTGTACGGCGTACAAAATATTTTCTAAAATCCTAGAAAATAAAATCGGATCATACGCCAGCAGTATTATTGGGGAGTATCAAGTTGGTTTTAGGGCAGGTAGATCAGCAATAGACCAATTGTTCACTGTCAAGCAGGTACTTGAAAAATGCTGGGAGTTCAACATAGACGTACACTAAATTTTCGTTGACTTCAAGCAAGCATGCGACAGTATTGATCGTGGTGTACTGTAGCAAATAAAACTTTGCTTTGGCATCCTAACCAAACTTGTTCGTCTCACCAAAATGATAATGACATCGACGACCTTCCAAGTCCGCATCAATAACCAACTCACCGATGCCTTTGACACAAATATCGGACTAAAGCAGGGAGATGGGCTGGCCCCATTGTTATACAATTTGGGTCTGGAGTACGTCATACGGAAGCTACCTGTCGATACGCGAGGTACATTACTATGCAAGTCGACCCAAGTAGTAATCTATGCGGATGACATCAACATTTTGTCTCGGTCATTAACAACTGGCAAAGAACTTTTCCTGAAACTCGACAGTGAAGCAAAACTAGTAGGGCTACAAATCAATGAAAATAAAACAAAGCTCACAACGCAGTCAAAGAAAAATACCTCAAATACACAAAATATCACACTTCGTGAAAACAGTATCGAAAACGTTGGCGAATTTGTGTATTTAGGCGCCAAAATAACTAAAACGGGCAATGAAAGAGACGAAATACGCCGAAGAATACAGCTCGCAAATAAAATATTCTATTCAGTATTGACGACCTTGAAGACTAGCTGCATGCACAGGAAAACAAAGCTCTTAGTATATAAATCTGTAATAAGAGCTGTGTTATGCTATGGGTGTGAAACATGGTCCCTAACCCAAGTATCCGCAAATATGTTGAACTCCTTTGAGCGACGGGTCCTGAGGCGAATAGTCGGAGCGAAGCTTGACGGAGACCAATGGTAAATTCGATACAACCATGAGCTGTATGAAATTTTTGACGAAATAGAGGTCTCAACGATTGTAAGACTGCGGAAGCTGTAATGGGCTGGACACATGAATCGTATGGACGAACAACGGATACCCAAGAAGGTATTCGTTGGGAGAACTGAAGGCAGGGGGCTAGTGGGGAAACCGAGGAAACGCTGGTCTGACTCGGTCGACGAAGACAGTTCATCGCTGCTCGGATTTCGGAATTGGAAGACGCAGTCAATGGACCGAGACAGTTGGGTGCGCTGTTTGCAGGAAGTAAAGGCTCGAGCGGGGCTGTAGTGCTAAGAAGAAGAAGAATTCTCCAGCCACCTTCGAATGCCTGATGGACTTCCTGATACGATGCCTAACTTGGAAAACCTGCTTGGCGTACACAGATGACATCAACGTTATCGGGAGAACGTTCAAAGAACATGTGCGGAACATAGAAGAGTTGTTATGCCGATTGCGACTGGTGAATCTGAATCTTACTCTCGACAAGTGTACATTTTTTGCAGCTGAAATAAAATATTCTGGGACATGTTGTATCAGCAGAAGGGGTCAAAATAGATCCCGAGAAAATTAAAGCCATGAAAAGCTGGCCAACACCAAACAACAAGCGCTTACTACGAAGTTTTGTGGGTCTCCCGACCTACAACCAAAGATTCGTCTAAGATTTTGCCAAAAAAAGTTAAGTGGATCCGTCAGCTAACCGAAAAAAATCGCCCGTATGTCTGAGATGAACAACGCTAGGCAGCCTTTGAGATCTTGAAGGGGAAGCTGTGTGAATCACCTGTGCTGGCATATCCAAAACTCGGAAAAATGTTTGTAATTAGCATCAATGCGAGCATCGGTGGCACTGGAGCTGTAATCTCCCAAAAAATTGATGGTGAAGAAAGAGTCCTCTCGTATTACAGTTGAGTTTTCTCAAAAAGTGAGAGAAGCTACTGCGTGATCAGAAAGGAGCTATTGGCTATAATAGAGGCGACCAAGCAGTTCCACAAGTGCCTCTATGGCCAGAAATTCGTTCTTGGAACAGACCATGCATCACTAAGATAGCTGTTCAATTTCAAAAACCCCGAAGGACAAGTTGCGAGATAGCTCGAAAGATTGCAGTCATATGACTACAAAATTTTTCATTGGAAGTGTGAAGTTCATGGAAATGCTGACATCCTATCTGGTCGTCCATGTTCAGCTAACCATCATTACCGATGGATTGACCGTTGTTCTGCGACGGCCATATTCGGTGAAGGTTCGTCATTGGAGGAGATCCGAAATGTCCAGCTAGCTAGTGAAGACGTCGGGCCATTGCTCATACGGAAGGAGACAAATGGGCGACGTTTTGATGCATGGCGCTACCCAATTCCCAACCAGAACGCAACTACTGAGGCCGAACAGCTAGTGTTGAATTGGGTCAGTAAGTACGGCATACCTTGTGGGCTACATTCGAATCAGGGCCGTAACTTTGAGTCACTAGTTTTCGGCAAAATGTGCGAGATGCTGGGAATACGGAAAATGACGATAACACCACTGCATCCCAAATCCGATGGAATGGTCGAAAGTTTCAACGGCATAGTCAATAAACACTTGGCCAAGTTGGTTGATTAGAACCAAAGGAACTGGTACCGGCACATCCCATTATTGTTGATAGCGTATAGAGCTGCCGAGTATGCATCGAGGGCGGAGCACCAGTCAAAGTCATTTTTGGAATGACTCTTCATCTGCCGGATGATATAAAGTTCGGAACACCCCCTGAGAAACCCAAACCATCTCGGACTACGCAAGTGAGCTAAGGCAACGGTTGAACCTGATACACCAGACAGTGTGAAAATACCTCAAATCGGCTGCTGACCACATGAAGGCCAGATATGATGTAAAGGTAAATTCTACTGGCTTCCAGCAAGATGACTTGATGTGGCTATACAACCCACAACGATGGAAGGGTAGGTCTCCGAAGTGGCAGAATAATTGGGAGGGACAGTACCGAGTTAGAAAGTGAATCAAAACGTCGTATATCGCATTCAGGAACACCGTTAGCCGAGAGCTGAAATGAAAATCGTGCACCTGGACCATCTTGCCTCATATTTTACCCAGGGAAAATTAACTGTAACTGGCGACACATCTCTTCGGGGCGAAAAAAACTGAGGCGGGAGCAGTGTTACATGCTCACACAATTCTGCGATCTACTGCCGCAATTGTTGTCGCAACTGTTTATAACATCATGATCAATATTGATTAAAAAGAAGCAACTAAGAAAAGTAAACGAATGTACTCGAAAGCACAAGAATGGACAAAGTAGATCCATGATCAATATCTGAAAGTGACGTCACTGCGGGTATTCAGAATTGCTCGAATATTCCAGGTAGTTCTCGTCGGAACATTCGCCGATATACTAGAAATGGACTGAATGACTAGAGACCCTATATAAAGCCGAGCTGAATGAATGGGGGACATAGTAGTAGTAAAAACTGCAATAGTATAACTGCGATAAGCGTAGAGCGCGAATTGAAGGCGATACTGATTGAAAGTGAAGTAAAAGATTTTCGTGACATATTTGAAGACAATTGAAAAATTTATGTTGATAGACAAGCGAAAAGTAAATTAAAATGCGGTTTGTAAAACAGTGAAGTTGCTTATTGTGCGTTGTTATTAAATAGACTCTTTTAACTTAATTTAAAAGACAGTGCATTTTCACTTTCCCGGTACATTATCACGCGACAATACGTTTGCGGATGCTTGGGTTAGGGTCCATGCTTTGCACCCATAGCAAAACACAGGTCTTATCACAGAGTCAAATACATGGAACTTTGTTTTCCTGTGTATGCAGCTGATCTTCAAGATTGTCAAAACTGAATAAATTATTATTTTGAGACTTGTGTTCTTCGGCATATTTCGTAAGCAGTTCTCGTTATTTTGGCGCCTAAATGCTCGAATTTGCTAAAATTTTCGATACTGTATTCGCCAAGTTGAAATTTGTTTACAAAGCCTTACAAAAATCATGCTGAATGTGTATACTACTCTCACGACTGGTTGCTTTTCTTGTACTTGAACCATAAAAGCTTTGTTCCTAGCTACCAATCTTTTTTCAGTACCTATGTAACTATTTTCGAAAAAGCTTTAATTTTCCATATTCGAAAAAAGAGCTTTAAGTTGAACTAGAAAATATTCATACACATTGTGATGGCTATTATTAAAATTCCTTCTAGTTGAAGAATGAAAATACTATACGTGATTTAATTTAATGAGGCAGGCCTGGAAAACAAACAAACCACATTAAGAATATTTCTTTTGACTTGGTCAATATATATTTATTTCATATAATAGTGAAAACTTTGATTCGATTAACAAATTAAAAAGCACATTCAAACTTCTCAAATTCAAACAGCAAACTAACCATGTAGCTTTGTTTTGAGGGCTTCAGCCAGGATATCAGCACCTGACTGATTGATTTCCTGTAAACATGCGAAAAATAAATATTTTTATCTCATTCATTTGGATAGATTTCGATACAAACCTCATATCCATATTGTTGTAGTTCATCCTTGCATCGTTGTAGCCAAGCTCGAACTCTTGCAAATGGTCCCAGTTCAAATTCAAATGCTTCTATTTGTGACACTGTTACACACAGGGTTAGATCTGCGATAGTAAAGTTATTGGCAGCTGCCCAAGTTCGTCCTTTCAGGATAGTATCAAACCATCCAAGTGCTTCCGATAATTTAGCTTTGTTAGTTTCATCGAGTGAAGCTCCTAGGAACATTGTCGCGTGCTTAAAGTATGTATGTAAAATATTTATGTGGTTTAAAAAGTTGAATTCGAGGAAATTACATAGTAGTCGGTAAACCGTCGATAGAGGGTTCCTAGATCAAATTGAAGCCGTTGGTCAACTAGTGCTCTTGTTCGAATATCCTTTGGGTATAGCGAATCATCTTTAGCGTATGCTGAGCAAAGATAGGATAGTATGGCTCGGCTGAAAAATTATACCAATGAAGGTTGGACGATAATTTGTTGATTTTTAAAGGAATAATAAAGATAAATTTTAGCCCATTTTATATTCTTTTAATTCTAATAATATCGTAACAGATAAAAAATTCTCTAGGAGATACAAAAAATAGATGGAAGATTTCCATACAGTTCAATAAAATGCAGTGTTCCAAACAATGTTAGAGTATTTACAATAAAATCTCGATTTGAAGAGTATTGGTAGCAAATAGAAATGAATTTTTATTTTATTTTTTGAATAGTCATCGGGCCTTTTAAAGTGAGCGGACGTGTTTCGACTCCTTTGAGTCATCTTCAATGTCAGGGGATGTGAAATTAATGTTAATTCTTGATATTTGCGTTAGTTTTCCAACAGGGATCGATTTTGATGGATTTCAGAACGCTTTTCCGCTATTTTCTTTGACAGACCGATTTTGGCGGTGCACCGTATTCAGTGCTAAATACAAAACGCTATTGAAATCACGACCTGTGTGCGTCTGTCCGTCTGTATGTCACAGCAGTTTTTCTCCGAACCTTAGAAGCTACAGGCATGAAACATTGTGGATAGGTGAGAAGTGGTGACTTCTTGAAAGTTCAAGGATAAAAAATTGTTTCATAGGGTTTAAGGGGTATCCCCTCTATATAGGGAGGTGACCCCTTAGAAATGATGTACAACAACAACAAATGCGTGAGAAGTCGAAATTCAGTTTACTTTATTAGCAATAATCTCATTTATCGATTTCACATTTTCTTGAATAAAATTTTAACGGTACCTTTCAATACAATAGATACACAAATGGATATTTATTTAATTGACCTGTCCTCAAAGTTTCACAAAGATCGAACGCTATTTAACTCGGGCATTACAGTTTTACTAGGATTTGCATGAAAGTTCCAGGAATGATAAATATGTATCATGCATTTCTTTGAGAATTGGTTCAAATAGTGGTATCTGTAATCGTAAAACGAAATAGTGTTATTTTAAATGAGAAGATTGAATAATTATGAGCTACTTCCCCAATTTCAACATTTAAGGTAGATGCTTTTAACATTTGATTCAATTTAATGAATGACTTTAGATGAGTACCTACAATTAATACTCATAGGTGAAACAGGTCAAGGAGGCAGGAAAGAGCTCCTAACAGATGGGCGTTGTAACCATTCGAGGGTTCAAAAAATTTTTCTGATGCCATGAATCGATTATTTGAATTATTCACCCAATACTTGTTTTAGAAATCGTTCAAATTTAACCGAAAGATGTAGAGTTTTGTTCATAAACATGTAACAGCCGCGATTTAGTTCCATGTTGAATAATTTTTCAGAATGCTCGGCTCATTGATTTCAACAATTTCAACATTTAAGGTAGATGCTTCAAGTAAGCCACTATTCCTTCAATTTTCATGAAAATTTAAAGAAAATATGAATCCCTTGGTCGGTTTGAAATATATATTAACTATCAACATGTGTTATTGTTTTTGTTATTCCATATGATCGAAATGGCAATAACTCACTTAATTACAATTTGATTTCAATGAAATTCCGTAAGCAGAAAGGTCTTATTTCAACCTACATAAATGTAAAACCTTAAAAAGTTCAAGGGCACCGTTTCAATTTTTGGGGGAAAATGTATAATTTACAAATCCTACCATTATTAACAGAGTTGAGTGAATTTTGATTTCTGAGGTATTTGTTGTCCGTGAACTCATAAAGACTTACCTTCGTGATTTTTTCAGATTTTCGGCTCAAAGGTGTCCAATCGTCAGGGGAGGGGACGCAAATATTTTTCGGTCATTTTGCCTCCGCTTGGATTCCTAATTCAAAAAGTGACTTATTTTTCAGATTCTGAAAGTGCTGAAATTGTTGTCGCAACTATTAATAACATCATGATCGATATTGATTAAAAAATAAACGAATGTACTCGAAAGCACAAGAATGGGCCAAGTAGATCCATGATCAATATGTGAAAGTGACGTCACTGTAGGTATTCGAAGATTCCAGGTAGTTTTCGTCAAAACATTCGCCAATATACGAGAAATGGATTGAATGACTAGAGACCCTATATAAAGCCGAGCTGAATAAATGGAGGATATACAGTGATAGTAAAACACAGAACGGCCACTTTTCACAAGACGCTGATTACACTCTCTTCGCTAATTCATTATTCTTCTAATTTCATTCAATAGAATACTTTCAAATTCAACAAATTGATTTTTTTCACCACTTCATAGATCAAACAAAGTGTTTCGCGGAAACTTTCCTCTTCCTTTTTTTTATTTTTCTTTTTGTTTTTTTCTTTAATAAATGAAATAAGGACACTTTTCTACTTCACACCACAATATAAGTTTTTTGATTTTATTTTCCACACAATTTTGGATTTGAATTATGCTGGATTATTTTTGTTCCCCATTCACTCTATTTAACTAAGTTTTTACTTTCTCTGAAATCCACACTTAACTTCACTCGCATATGCCGCATGCAAATTTTACTAGTTTTTCTTTTCCGTTCCAACGTTTGTAATTAAATTCAATTCAGAGCCCCACTTTTTTCACAAAATCAAAATTAGACTTTATCTAGACACTACTAAAGCACTTCCTCCTTTTCTTCTTTTCAAATCCCAAAACCGTTTCTCTTCTCCTCGAATTAAAAATTCCGCACCGCTAACCACAATCCCGTTTATCTCCAAGTCAAATACTCACTGCCCAAATCCAAGAACTCCATCAGCAATTCCGCAATCGTTTCATTTTCCATTACCGCTGCCGCATCTGGGTAACGTAATCGAAGTTCATTATACTTCGATTCCGCTACCCACACATCTTTTTCCTGCCGGCAAACGCAATAATTTCCATTTTGCATATATGGCAATTCGCATAGCCAAGAAGAGCGTTTGATTAGATGCAAAGTGTCGTATATAGACGGAAATTATTGCTTTTGCCGATACTCCAAAAAGAGTGCTTTCCTGCATTCGGGGCACTTGAACCCAGGGTCCCAGCGGATACCCGGTTGAGAAGTCGCGACGCTACCAAGGAGCCATACTCTATTGATTTCCCATTAATCTAATAAGCATCTTTGACTATGCATCTGGGTATGAAATTGAATTTTGTTAGTCGGGAAACGTGAATAAATTTTTATTTGTATGAAAAATAAAATTTCTTAGTGGGAACTAATGGATAAAATTAGTTAGTATGAAGGAAGGAATTAGGTTTTGCTAGGAAAAATGTATACAATGAAATTTTGTTAATGAAAATTTATGTATAGAGTGTTGTTGGTGGGAAAATTAAAATTATTATTATATTACTAGTTTTTTGTAAAGGGTAGGATTGTGATGATGTGGAAAATAAAATTAAAGGGAAATGGGTTAAAATTTTAATAAAATTAAATAAATATACAAGGGAAAAGGTATAAATGCCCAAAGGAATGCGAAGATGTTACGGCGGCAATTTGAAGATGCAAATAGAATGGCGGTACGCTGGAATTCGCAACTTGCACAATAACGAAATTTAATGGGGAAATTGCTGGGGAAAGAAGCCGAAATAATAAAAATACCACGAAGCCTCCATTAAAAATTAACGAACCATGTCGGAGCTTAAGAAAGAGTTGAAACAACGAAATCTGGCTACGGAAGGTACAAAGGCTACACTGATTGCACGCTTATATGAGGCAATTGAATCGGAAGGCATGCATCTAGATTTGGGTGAGCCCTCAGATGCGGAAAAAGGTACAGAAGGTGGAGAAGCAGAAGCACCAAAATTGAAGGAACCAGAAAATGCGCTGATGCAAATGTTGATGCTGATGCAGCAAGAGCAGCGATAACAGTCATCCAGTTTAACTGCGATGCTAAATGAACCGTCATCCAGTTTGACTGTGAAGTTAAATAAACAGTCATCCAGTTTAACTGCGAACCTAGACCAGAAGCTGGGCCAACAAGCATTCAAAATCAAGGCAAACATCATACAGAACTTGACGAAATAGTCAACCACCGAAATAAGAGCAGAGCTCGGTAGTCCGAACAACCAAATTAAATGCGTCGAGGAAGAGGCTTACCAGGTCGAGGAGAAGGTCAGCCAGGTCGAGGAGAAGGTCAGCCAGGTCGAAGAGAGAATCAACCATGGATGGAAAAATGAAAAAGGTATTGGGAGCAGCAAAGCAGTAGTAACCACCCCATCAGCCCCACTTATAGCCGCAGTGCAAAGCATATCCAGAAATGTAAACGCACCAAAATTCGACGGGCAAACCGTCTGGATTATTTACAAACCCCAGTTTGAAGCCGCCGCCAGGAAAAAATCACTGGAATGAGCAGGAACGAGCAACCGCAATAATTCTTACTCTAAGAAGTCCAGCTGTGGAGCTTTTGCTGACTATCCCCGTTGAATTGCACTCAAACTCGGCTGTCATAATGTATGCGCTTGACATGCGTTATGGAGACGATCAATTGAAGCAGATTTATTGGTCACAGCTATCGCATCAGATGCAGAAGTCTGGTGAAACCCTACAGAAGCAATCCCAAAATATTGAGTGACTGGCACTTTTGGCTTACCTAGTCTACGACTCAGAACATCGAGATGACGCAGCAACAGTAGCATTCATCAGGGCATTGAAGGATCAAGAATTGCAACAAGCCGTATGTTTAGCTCAAAAGCAAACGGTTAAGGACACATCGGCTTATACACTGAACTTTGAGGCTGCACAAAATAAGAGTCGTACTACTGGCTGAATTTGCGAGGTAGTGACAAACGAGTGCAGTTGTGATCGCGTGGAAATTGAGCGAGAGCCGCAGGTAAATGATGTCTCTAGATGCTGGAATTGCAGAGAGAAGGGGCACCTGTAAAGAGACTGCAAGAAGCGAAGAAAACCGAGCTATTGTCCAGGATATGCAGCTAGGAGGAGATCCAGACCGAGTCAGGAGCCCAGAATGGAAGCCCTTCAAACTGACGGGTCGGGAAACATGTAAGAGCCAACTTCGTGGGGCAGAGGTTGGCTAGGAGGATTGATACCATCACTGTGTCAAGACTACATCAGGGAGAAGTAGACTTTAGCCTTCCTAGTCAAGTTCACAGAAAACATTGCACCATAACAATCGACACTGATGCAACCCGATGGAGTATCCGACCAGGCCTCGTGCAGCAACAATCATTTCCCAAGGGCAGGTTATTCTAACTACGGTCAGCTACGGGAGAAATTGCAACTGTCCATGGAGAGATCTACCTCCAGATACAGTTGGGAGACCTTGCGTCCCGATATAATTTTCTGGTTGCGAACATTATGGATGACTGCATTCTCGGAATGGATGTTCTGTGACCGCATGGAATCACGTTGGATTTGGGCAAACGGGTATAGAAATCATATCCCAAGGGCAGGATATTCTCACAACGGTCCACTACGGGAGAAATTGCACCTGTCCATGGAGAGATCTACCTCCAGATACAGTTGGGAGACCTTGCGTTCCGACATAATTTTCTGGTTGCGAACATTATGGATGACTGCATTCTCGGAATGGATTTTCTGTGACCGCATGGAATCACGTTGGATTTGCGCAAACGAACATAGAAATGGCGGAATTTCGAAGCATTGGCGAAGGATTCCAGCGTCCAAATTCCCAAGATGAATGTGGTAGTGTGTTCCGATACTGATGTACCGAAACCTTCCGAGAGCATTGCAAGGGCCAAGCTTGATGGTGATTCTGGAGACCACCGATCTTATCTGATAGAGCCAATGAAGACGTTGGCATTGTGCAGTTTGATCGTAGAACGAAGCTAGAGTCCTTAACACCGCAGACTCCACCATAAGCATCAAAGCGGGAGGAATCATCGGTAGCTGCCAGCTTGTTTCCACCATCAACTCTTTGGAAACAAGACATAGACAAAGTTCGAGAACTCACGTCTGCAATATTGAAGCAGACAAATTGTCAGTTCAGCTATTCAAGCAAGCTTTTGTTCTGGTCACCAAGTAAAGTGATATCCTCTCAATAGGCCCGGGTGACCAAAGCCGAACGATTATGGTAACTCACGTCATATGGATACACGGGGAGCCAAGCCAATCCAACAAGCACCGAGACGTCTTCCTACAGCCAAACAAGGAGAAGTGAGCGCACTGGTCTCGGACATGAAAAAACAAGGTGTTATCGAGCCTTCTATCAGTCCATGGGCTAGGCCAGTAGTTCTACTAAAGAAAAAGGATGGTAGCACTCATTTTTGTGTTGACTACAGGCGGCTTAACGACGTCACTAAGAAAGATAGTTACCCACTTCAACGCATCGACGACACCATGAACACTTGTAAAATGGTTTTCTACACTCGATCTCAAGAGTGGCTACTGGCTAGTATAAATCGAGAAGAAGGACCGAGAGAAGACCGCATTTTCAGTTGGAACTGGATTGTGGCAATTTGTAGTGATGCCATTTGGGCTTTGCAATGCTTCAGCCATCTTCGAACGTTTGATCGAATACGTGCTACGAGGCCTTACCTGGAAGACCTGCTTGGTGTACTTAAATGATATTATTGTTATCGGGAGAACGTTCAAAGAGTATGTGCGGAACTTAGAAGAGATTTTCTCCCGATTGCAACTGGTGAATCTGAAACTTAGTCCCGACAAGTGTACCCTTTTTACAGCTAAAGTAAAATACCTGGGACATGTCATATCAGCAGAAAGGGTCAAAACAGACCCCGAGAAAATTGAAGCCGTGAAAAACTGGCCAACACCAAACAACAAGCGCCAACTACGAAGTTTTCTGGGTCTGGCAGCCTATTATTGAAGATTCATCAAAGACTTTGCCAAAATAGCTAAGTGTCTCCATCAGCTAACCGAGAAAAATCATCTGTATGCCTGTAACGAACAATGGCAGGCAGCCTTTGAGACCTTGAAGGAGAAGCTGTGTGAATCACCCGTGCTAGCATATCCAAAACCCGGAAAAATGTTTATAGTCGACACTGATGCGAGCAACGGCAGTATTGGAGCTGTACTCTCCCAGCATAGCAGATCGATGGCGAAGAAAGAGTCCACTCATATTACACTTGAGTTCTCTCAAAAAGTGAGAGGAGTTACTGCGTGACCAGAAGGGAGCTATTGGCTATAATGGAGGCCACCAAGCAGTTCCACAAGTACCTACATGGCCAAAAATTTGTTCTTCGAACAGACCATGCATCGCTGAGATGGCTGCTTAGCTTCAAAAACCCCGAGGGACAAGTTGCGAGATGGATCAAAAGATTGCAGTTCGACGATTAAAAAATTGTTCATCGGGAGGGCGGAGTTCATGGAAATGCTGACCCCTATCTCATCGTTCATGTCCAGCTTACTGCAAGCATTGCCAACGGGTTAAGGAAACGCAGCCGAGCGTGATCTGCGAGAGATAACGGCCGAATTCCATAAAGGGTGGTCATTGGAGGAGATTCGAAATGCCCAGCTAGCCGATGAAGATATGGGAGCATTACTGGTATGGAAGGAGACAACTGGGTGACTTGGGTGGAAGGAAGGTTTCAATGCATGGTGCCACCCTGAAAAGTTATTGGGCACAATGGAACTTCTTCAGGTGGAGGGTGGAGTACTCAAGCGGAAATAGTAAACGGCGGATGGCAGCTTCTATAGGATGCAAACTATACTTCCCAAAATCCGAATCCATGATGTAGTTAAGGAGATGCACGAAGGATCCTCGGGAGGCCACCTTGGTGTTAACAAGATCTTAGCGAAATCGCGGGAAAGGTTTTACTGGCTTCACGCTCGAGAAAATGTAGAGGACTGGTGCCGTAGATGCACCATTTGCGCTTCCGTCAAAGGTTCAAAGCAACGACCTATAACGTGGGCGTGCCATTTGAAAGGATTGCTGTTGACATCGCAGGACCCTTTTCTGAATTCGAATGGGAAAATCGATACACGCTGGTTGTGGCCGATTATTTCAGCAAGTGTCTCGTGGTCTATCCCATTCCCAACAAGGAAGCAACTACTGTTGCCGAACAGCTAAATTGGGTCAGTACGTACAGCGTACCTTGCGAGCTACATTCGGATCAAGGCCGAAACTTTGAGTCACTAGTATTTGGCGAAATGTGCAAACTACTGAGAATACGGAAAACGAGGACAACACCGCTGCATCCCCAACCCGATAGAATGGTCTAACGTTTTAACGGCATGCTCAATAAACACCTAGTCAAGTTGGTTGACGAGAACAAAAGGGACTGGTACCGACATATCCCACTATTTTTGATGGCGTACAGAGCTGCCAAACATGCATCGGCAGGCCAAGCCCCAGCCAAAGTCATTTTTGGAAATACTATTCGTCTGCCAGCTGATATAAAGTTCGGGATACCCCCTGAGAAACCCCAAACGGTCTCGGACCACGCAAGTGAGCTAAGACAACGGTTGAACCAGATACATCGGACAGTGCGAAAACACTCGAATCGGCTACTGACCGCATGAAAACCAGATATGATCTAAAGGCAAATTCTACTGGCTTCCAGCAAGCTGACTTGGTGTGGCTAAAAAACCCCCAAAACGGTAGAAGGATAGGTCTTCGAAGTTGTAGCCATTCAGAGTTGCCCGAATATTCTAGGTAGTTCGCCAATGTAAGAGAAATGGATTGGATGACTAGAGACCCTATATAATGCCGAATAGTAAAACCACGATAGTAAAACTGCGATAGAGTGGAGCGCAAAGTGAAGGTGATATAGATTGATGGTGAAGTGATTTTCGTGATACAGACAGTTGAAGTAAAAATTGATAGGCAGTGAAAATTAGTTTAAATGCAATTTGTAACATACTTAAATTAATGATTGTGCATTCTTAGTAAAAAATTCTTTTAACCTAATTTAAAGAACAGTGCATTTTCACTATCCCGGAACATTAAAATTATCCTCTGCGAACCATTACACGCGACAATATATTTATATATATATATATATATATATATATATATATATATATATATATATATATATATATATATATATATATATATATATACATCAGAGGCAGGCGCCAAACTTGGATAACGCTCCATCCTATAATTTGCCTCCGGCCGGCACTGATTATAACTTTGAGGCTGAAGTGTATTGTTATGTAATGCAATTTCTTTTGTTTTTAATGTGAATGTTGTTGAAATTTTTTTGTTGATAATAAATGTATGACAATTATGCTACTTAAAATAAAAAACAGTTTTGTACCCGATTTTCAGTTAATTTTTTATTAGGGTATAGGCTTATATATCAGTACTGTTCCATTATAACTTTGAGCTACCGTAGTTTTATTGCTTTCAAACTGGCATAAGGCTGGGAAAATGTTGCTTGAACAAGAAAAGTCTGAAATTGTTAATTTTTAGAAAAAAACAAATGGCAGAAAAGATATGTCTGACCAGGTTTGTCAAAACTATTCAACCAGATGAGTCACTAGTCGGAAGCTTACACGACTTTTTTATGAGGTGCTGGATCAAACAGCAGTAAATGCGAATATTTTGTTAAGTCTTCGTCCAAACACTGAAGGAAAAATATATCGGGGAGACTATCCTCAGCAACTACGGCTAAGTTTGTTCAAACCACACATGGAAAGTCGCTTGAGCCAACAAAATGTTCATTCGAAGATCAAAGTCAGAATAAGGGTGATTTTTAACACTGATAATCAGGACCCAAAAGATGTTATTAAATCAGAATACTCTGTCCAATGTGGGGATTTGTGCAAATAAAAGAACGAAATTGAATATGACGCCGCGGCGTTTTTGATAACCATCGAATGCACTTGTGCTTTAATTTTAATTGATTTCTTAATTGTTTCTTTCAATTTTTACTGGTTTGTATAGTTTTTTTAGAAATTGGTTATTTTCACGAAAACACTGTGTTTCGCAAATTGTTTGGTCGTGAAAAAACGAATCTTTTAAGGCGCAGCCCCCCAGTACAACTGCTAGTTTGGGTAATTTTTACAGCCGTCCATCTCAGAAACCTTAGGAATGTTTGCAAACGTTTTTTTAGGGTTTTGTACTAAAATACAAAACCCTATTGCAATTACGACCTGTGTCCGTCTGTCCGTCTGTATGTCCCAGCACTTTTTCTCCGAAACTATAGAGGCTACGGCAATGAAACTTTGAGTACAACTGCTAGTTTGGGTAATTTTTACAGCCGTCCATCTCAGAAACCTTAGGAATGTTTGCAAACGTTTTTTTAGGGTTTTGTACTAAAATACAAAACCCTATTGCAATTACGACCTGTGTCCGTCTGTCCGTCTGTATGTCCCAGCACTTTTTCTCCGAAACTATAGAGGCTACGGCAATGAAACTTTGAGTACAACTGCTAGTTTGGGTAATTTTTACAGCCGTCCATCTCAGAAACCTTAGGAATGTTTGCAAACGTTTTTTTAGGGTTTTGTACTAAAATACAAAACCCTATTGCAATTACGACCTGTGTCCGTCTGTCCGTCTGTATGTCCCAGCACTTTTTCTCCGAAACTATAGAGGCTACGGCAATGAAACTTTGTGGAAAGGTCAGAAGTGGTGACTTCTTGAAAGTTCAAGGGTGGAAAAATTTTTCGAAGGGGTTTAAGGGGGGTCTCCCCATATAGGGAGGCGACCACTCAAAAAAACTTTTTCACCGTTGGAAGACAAGTAGGGTGTCATTGGAAAGGTCTCAATGAGATCTTTTCAAAACAAGTCTTAAAATTGCCCTATGAGTACCGAGGGGGGCAGGGGAAGGGGAAACGTACGAACTTTTCGCGTGCTCCCCCTCGCGATTGGACACCTTCCATCCGAAAAATCTGAAAAAAATCATGAATGTAGGCCTTTATAAGTACAACAACAACAAATGCATGAGAAGTCGAAATTCACCCAACTTTGTTAGTAATAGTATGATTTATCGATTTTATGTTTTCTTGAATAAAATCTAAACGGTACCCTAAAATTCAATAAAATTTAGCAAACAGATGACTATTTATAAGATTGATCTTTTTGGAAAGTTTCATAAAGATCGAATAGTATTTAATGAAGTCATAGCGCCTTGAATTTTCCTGTATTACTATGGAACAATGTGCCCAGTACTGCCATGAATCGATGATTACAGTACAGAGGAGTGGCCCCTGAAAAAAATTTCATGAAAGGTAGCCGATATGAGTATCAAATGAAAGTTCTCTATGAGAGCTTTTCAAAACAGTTCTTAAACTGACAGTTTTTGCTTCAGTGGGGGCACAGGGGGGGGGGGGGGGGAACATGAAAAATGTGTTTCCTCCCTCGCGAATGGACACGCGTGATCTAAAAAATCTGAAAAAATTATCAAAGGAGATATTTATGGGTATAACTTTAACAAATACCTCAGAAGTCAAAATTCTTTCAACTTTTTCAATAATAGTATGATCCTCGAACATGACGTGTTTCTTGATTTTATAGGTATTCGTTGCTAGTTACTGCATTTTGTAAGTTGAGTACAAGACCCTTCTGACATGAGCATACGTCTGTCTACCCAACTTGTTTTTAAGTAGAATTAGAATAGATCATTGGCTATTGAATTCAGTGTCGTTTAAAAAATGTAGGAAATCTCGGAAACTACTTAACGTATCGAGTTGATTTAAGCTATGTTTGTTAGATCGAAATTATTTACATCGAATTAACTTATCAAAAATTTAAGGAAGATTTTTGGAAAAAGTTTCCTACAACAAAATGTGCAATTTGCACACACTGAACAAATATCATGCATGTACATTGATTTGCATCAAATTTCCATATTTTGGTCTAGGAAGTTTTTTGCAAAATCTTTTTTAAATTTTTGATGAATTAATTCAATGTTAATAATTTAGATCTAACACACTTAGCTTAAATTAATTTGGTACGTTAAGTAGTGTTACGTACAAAATCAAGCCGTTCACGGCGCGACCTCAGGGATGTTGCCGGCCAACTCGCGGAGACGAGTCGTGGTGACGCCACGCGCTTACTTTGTGTATCCCTGGGGCCAACTGGTCGCTTGAAGCGCGAACCCTCGACCAGAGCCGTTGCTCCTTGTTCGAATACCCTGGGGAGCTAGGTTTTCACAGGATGTGCTATTCGTTGCGTTAGCCCCCGTCGCGGCACACTCGAAAGTCTCCTCCTATCACCGTAACACAGTCTTTGCCTAAAACCCGCTGAAAGAAAACTTTGCCTAAGTCACACAAAAGGATTCTTCGCCTAAAACCACACTTCCTCCTATCACCGTAGCAAAGTCTTTGCCTAAACCCCGCTGAAAGAAAACGTTGCCTATAGGCACACAAAAGGAATCTTCGCCTAAACCCACACTTCCTGCAGAGCCACCGGCACTACGTTCTACCACCATACACTTTGTGGCCACTTCCTTTTAGGCAACAACCTTCACTTTCGCGATTAGCGAGGAAAGAAAGAACACCGATAATTGAAGGAAAAAACAGCGGCTCCAATCCGTTACACAATTCATATATTTTTTTCCACTAATAGAACAAAACAAAAAAACCTAACCTCCTGGATCACTTACATTTCAGCATTTACACATTAATTAAAATATATTTGATTTGTATCGAATGTGGTAATTTATATTTTAAAGGCACTCTTACTCGCTCACCTACAATTTCCCTAACCGATGGGGGCCCCTTTCTGCGTCCTTCGTACTCGAACGGCTCCTTAGAGGAGGATTCCGCCAACCGACACAATCCGCACCGAGAATTATTGTTCCTTTATGTCACAAATTTAACGCTCGTCAACAATGATCACCCTTAATAACTTTTATTTCGCAACTTCGACACCAGTAATCACTTCAGCACCTCCGTCCACAGCAAAAAAAACAGAGGGAAAAGAACAAAGAGACCCAAGCGCGCCAAATCTCCTCCTTATATATCCTCTCCACCCCAAAATAACGGCAGGACCACTTTCCCGGTTTTTTTCCTCCCCGGTTCACCAACTTTGCCCACATTCCACCGTTCTTCCGAGAATCGTCCCAGTTCGGGTTAGTTCGCTCCATTTCCCATGTTCCATGTTCACGCCGTCCCACTGAAATCATATGGGATGGATTATCCGAGTTGTTCCGAAACGTCAATCGCAATTGTTTATGTTTGGCAATGGTCGCCGTGCGGGTGCTATTTTCGTTGGTTTTTGCGCGATTATGAGTGCTCGAGTCGCGTGAAGTGAATTCCTCAATCCTGGTAGGTGTTTATGTGTTGCAATGGTCGCCGCGCGGGTGCTATTTTCAGTGGTTTTGCGCGATTATGAGTGCTCGAGTCGCGAAAAGTGGATTCCTCAATCCTGGTAGGTTGTGGCTTGCTACTTTCCCCCTAGAATTATTAGTTTTGTGGTTGTTCAGAGTGTTGTCGCGGCCGCCGCGCGGTTATTATGGAAGCTCGTGTGATAATTGGGCCTAGGCTTCCCTAGTAGGTTTCCACTTAGCATTTTCCCCCTAAAATAATTAGGTTTGAGGTTGGTTGCAGAGTTTCCGCGGCCGCCGCGCAGATATTATGAACACTCGTGTGACAATTCGTGTAATGGGGCGAAATGGGGCGATCGACATCAGGTGTTGAATTACCCACCACGACGTTTCGGTTCGATTCTTCCCTATTGCCACTGGTGCATCCTTTTCTGTCTTCTCCTTTTCGATGTGTCCTCCATCGAGTGGGTGGCGGTTAGCGATTACTTGGTTGGTTGTGCCGTGCAGTTTAGCTGCCCTGTTTTGGTCCTTGCGGTGGCAATTCGCTTTAGCTTTAGTTCGATTAAGTGGTGGATTGTCATCATGTAGCGCACAAATTGTATATCGTTGACGCTGCTGCGACGGTTGACATAGCCTCGTAGTAGTTGATGTAATGCGCTCTAATAATATGCCTGGTATCTAGTTAATCTAATAGCGCCTGGTGGTTAGTTAAATTATTGCTACAGGTAAATAGTGCCTTCTATTCAATAAAATAAAATGTGATCCTGGTTACATTTTTCTATTCTCCTGACCTGAAAACGGATTGGAGCCTGTTCACCCTTGAGTGATTGTCGGTCATGGTTCGAATACATCTCGCGAGGGCGGAAGTGTATGGTGGTTACTTGGCCCCGATTATCTCGTGGTGACAGTAGTTTCCGAGATTTACTACATTTTTTAACTAAAACATGCTATTTTGTTTGAATTTAATAACTTTTGCAACAACTGAAAATAGAAAAAGTGAGCTTCCTTTTAATTTTGTGTATTTTATTTTTATTTTTCTGCTCGAAATCGATTTTTGACCGTTATCGTTCGGTCTTCTTCAGCGATTAACTTATTTTCACTCACATTCCTGCTTATGTATTAGCTATGTTTAAGGACATTTACTTTAGATCATTAAAAGGTAATTAGGGAGATCTGCTTAAGCTAATAAAAGGTAGGAAAGGTAATTTACAAAAGGGGTAGTGATAAAAATATTATTTTTACAAGATTCAGAAAAGATATTATTATTTCATTAATTTAAATAGCCATGATCTGCAGCTTCCGTCCGGGTAATTGCCAGGCTTCCCATCACATCCAATTCACGTATATCTCTAGCTTCCTTGATGACTACTGCGTCCTCAATTGTTATTTCGTGCCCCTTCGTGATAATATGTTCCGCTACCGCCGACTTGAAATTCGAAGTTCTTTATTTCTTTCTTACTGCTGCTTCACCTAGATGCTCCTTGATTCGCGTGCTGGTGAGTCTCCTCGTTTGACCTATGTACACTTCTTCACAAGTGGGACATTCGATGCGATAGATACCAGATTTTTCGTGTGGTTCACGTTTGTCTTTCGTTGATCCGAGAACGTTTTTGAGCTGGTTCTTGCTGCTTGATTCGATTAACTGTACAGATTTGAGCTGATTTATTCGCCTCTTGATCCGATTGCTGATGCCTTCGTGATAAGTTACAGCCTTCCAGTTCATTCTTTCGGTATTCGCATTTGATAATGTTGATTGTCCCTGTCGCTGTCTATTTATCTGGATCTTCTGGGCCATACTCCTAATCGTTGAGCCCTTGAAGCCGTTTAGGCTAGCTGTCTCAACAAAGTACCTCATCTCTTTTTCCTTAGCTTCCTTGCTTATCGGCACATCAAGCATCCTGTGGATCATGGCTCTGTACGGAGAAACCTTGATTTGCTGCGAATGATTTGATGTATTTGGAATCGTTCTCTGTGTGTGAGTTGCTTTCCGGTATACATCGAAAGTTATATTTGTTTGGGTCCTCCTGACTACTATATCTAGGAATGATAGTTTACCGTGTTTCGCAAGGAAGCTAAGGAAAAGGAGATGAGGTACATTGTTGAGACAGCTAGCCTAAATGGCTTCAAGGGCTCGACGATTAGGAGGAAAAAGTTGATGAATCAGGATGACGGAAACTGCAGATCATGGCTATTCAAATTAATTAAATAATAATATCTTTTCTCAATCTTGTATAAATAATATTTTTATAACTATCTCTTTTGTAAATTACCTCTCCTACCTTTTATTAGCTTGAGCAAATCTTCCTAATTACCTTTTAATAATCTAAAGTAAATGTCCTTAAACATAGCTAATATATAAGCAGGAATGTGAGTGAAAATGAGTTAATCGCTGAAGAAGACCGAACAATTACGGTCGCAAATTGATTTCGAGAAGAAAAATAAAAATAAAATACACAAAATCAAAAGGAAGCTCTCTTTTTCTATTATCAGTTGGAGTATTTTGTTAAGGCGAAAATGAATTCGATTACAAATATTTTGCAACAAACTTTTGGCAAAATGTAACGAGTTGGTTCGATAGGCAAAGGTTTATTCTGATTTCTAGCTACATAATTTTTGCAAATATTTGTAACGTTTCTGAGGTGAACGGCTGAAAAGTTTACCCAAATTTGAAGTTTTACTGGGGGCTGCGCCTTAAGCTAAATTTTAAAGAAGCATTGAAGGCAAGGTCAAGATGAGGGGGATTTTTGAAAAGGTAATTTTGCCAGCTAAAATTGCCTAGAATATATTTGTCCAGTGAAGATTCAGAATCAACTTGCTACTTTTTGAGTTAAAGCGTTATTTTTTGTTGTGTAGCATATTTTAGCGATCTTTAACGGCTAACTTTTAAAAATAATTTTGAATAAAATATTTGCAAATCCAAGAAGAAACTATGACCTAACTATTTTAATCGTTTGAAGAATTTTTAGCCCAAGTAATAGGAGTATATAGTACACATGGTAGGCGGCGTTAGTAAAATAACATGGTACGAGAAGGGATAATAAAGAAAAATAAATATTTTTTAACTTTTTACTTAAAAAATAAGCTGATAAAATCTGAAGTGCTCGGGTACCCCTTGTAAGAAAATCAGTTGGGCAAAATAGTGTAGTATTCCAGGTTTAAGTGCACATGCTCCTAAAACTTCCATCCGGCCGACTTTAGTTTTTGTTATATAATCAAAGGATTAAAATATCGAAAAGAATTTCTACATTTATGTTCTTAGTTCTACAAACAAAATCGCTTTCATTAGTTGCAATTTCCTATTCACAATTTTAAAATCAATAAACTAAACAAAATTCTATCTACTTACCTTTCCCATAGAACAAGTCCATTATCGTCCATAGTTGGTATGCAATGTTGTGGGTTCAACTGGAAAATTCAAAACGTTCATTTTCATTCGTGCTGAGAAAGTGTGCACGTGCTGAAAAACTCACCTGAACAAAGTCTGGTTTCATGTGGTCTCCTTCCGAAATATTCACGACCTTCAACTCGAATTCAATGCCCAGCATCTTGCCCAACAGCAGAACGGCTCGACAGGGTGGGCTTGGGGGCAGATAATAGAGCACAGGATTCATTTTGCCGCCCCTAAATAAACAATAGACGAATTCTTCAACAATCTTTCGAGTACTTTCAACCATTTAAAACCAACTCGGCTCGTTTTCAAATATTTTCGTTTCACAAACGATTCTTTTTATGAAAAGCCAGTGAAAGTATGTTTGATAAGTAAATTCTAAGAACTAAGTCCAGTTTGAACTACCATAGAATCTAGCGAACTGCTTGACACTCTACTGATTACTAACACCGATATGTAGGGTTCAATAAATTTCCCTGTCGACAAGTAAGGATTATCCTTTCGAATTACAACAATGGGCCCCCACGGAAGACAATGTAACGGCAGTTAGAATATGGAGTACAATTTTTAAGGAGGCAAGTGCAGCTGGTGGGAGTATTTTTGTTGCTTTATAATGGAAAATTCTTTGTTGTGGCTAAAAGTCCGCAATAAAATGTATCCTTCCCTTATATCTAAACATGTCGTGTCGGGCGGTACAACTTATGTTTATTCGCGTGTCCAAGGTTAACTCTTTGATCGAAACCACTAAACCGAATGAGTCTATTTCAGGATTGTTTATTTAAAATTTGGATTTATTGTAAGTATTCGTCAGAGATCTATTTTCCTTAGAAGCCGATACCGGTCGCTCGGGTATCCTTAAGCAAATACACTAGCCGAGTACTTGCCAGTCATTGCATGGTAATAATTAATGGTAGTAAACGATGCCACCAGAAAATACTCGTAGGCCCCTTATCACCCCTACGGGTCAATAATTTCATTAGACAAGTGTTTGAAGAAGGGGATGAAGGTAGACCTTCAGGGTAGTTTGTAGAAGTAAATTGTTAACGTTGAAAGGCGCCCAACTTGACATCGGACATTCCAATCCGCTTAGGAATGATTTTAAGTGTACGACTTGTAATTCATTGGCTTAAGTGCGTCCGATAATATTGATTGATTGGTTTTCCGTTGCCCGTAGTCTATTGTTCTAAATAAAACACGTGGACATTGAAATCTTCTCACTTTCAGTTTCCGCTGTAATGAGGTACAAATTACACTTTCAGGACCTCCTATAGCGAAACGAATATTCAGCGATAATTATACGGTCTGATTTTTGATATGGGGATTAAGCAAAAGCCATGAAACATACGAGTCACGAAACAAAAATTTATTCTAACTACTAATCATACCTCAACGAGACTTATTTCGGTAATTTATACTATCAGAATTAACTGAAAATACTAATGGGAACCGGTAGAGTTTGGAAACGTTCTCCATAATTTTTCTAACACGGCCAGTCCCTAATTCATTTTTGATGACAATTTCGTGAAAGTAAATATTTTACCTCCCCGAAGAGTAGCAAAAGTCGGTTCGGAGGTCAATTTAAATAATTGCGAACATGGGAAGCGCAAATGCTTGGTCAGGCAAATCCATCATAACGCCGGAAAAATTTGTCTAAAGTTGTTGTACCAGGAAATGTTGGTAATAATCATTAATCTTGAAAACGATAGAAATGAGTAATTTATCACGCACATTGGTTTGGTATATTGAACTTGTTGAATATTTTCCAACGTTTTGTTGTTAATATTATTCATAGTTAAGTATTCAACAAACGAAAATAGCTTAATTTACACCCTTTTCAGATTGAATGGTCAAATCTTGGAATCCTCAATCTAATATTATAGAGAAACCGCTCTTTAATTGGAAATACACAATCAAAGAATAAAGAAATATTTTTGAAAAATGTTCCCTTTATTTCGACTACATAATTTGTATTTAACGCATACAATTGCTTCATCCCTCTAATTGGAAACTTCTTCAGTACTAATTTCCGTAAAAATGAAATACAAGGGTAGTCCCAAAAGTACCCGACATGACTTATAAATACAGGTAGTTTTAAAAAAAAACAATTACTGCGATTGGCAATACCACCTTTCAACAACTTAATGTAAAAAATTCATAACGGTACGTTTATTGTTATTTTTTTAAAGACATCCAAAGTGAACGCTCTCAGTGAATTTGTAAATATGGAAAAAATCGGGCATCGTTATTTGATACAACACTTTCATTTGAAAGGTCTAAGTCCAACCGATATCTAAGCCGAGTTGGATTGTACTCTGGGGAAGTCTGTTCCTTCGTTTACAATGGTCAAATATTGGGTAGCTGAGTTTAAGCGAGGTCGTACGAGCTGCCAAGATGAACACCGCAGTGGTCGACCAAGTGAGGTTACTACGTCAGAAAATGTGAAGAAAATCCACAAAATGGTATTGGATGACCGTCGACTAAAAGAGCGTGAGATAACAGACATGGCAGGCATTTCAAAAAGTGCTGTGCATCTCATTTTGACCAACAATTTGCACATGAGAAAGCCGTGCGCAAGATGGGTGCAACGTTTGCTCACAATGGAGCACAAACAGTACCGTGAGGATGTTTCCATCGATTGTTTGACAATGATTAGCAGCAATAAAACCGGTTTTTGCGTCGATTCATAACCATGGACGAAACATGGGTTCATTATTTTACACCTGAGACTAAGGAACAGTCAAAGCAGTGGACTGAAAAGGGAGAGCCTGCTCCAAAGAAAGCAAAGACAGTTCAGTCAGCTGGGAAGGTCACTTCATCCGTTTTCAGAGATGCGCTTGGAATAATATTTATTGATTATCTTGAAAAATTAAAATCAATCAACGGCGCATATTATGCAGCCTTATTGCAGCGTTTGAGTGATGAAATCAAGAAAAAACGGCCCCATCTGACGAAGAAGAAAGTGTTGTTTCATCACGACAACGCACCAGTCCACACGTGCGTCATTGCGATGACTAAAACTAAGTTCGAATTGCTTTCTCACGCACCTCATTTGCCAGATCTGGCTCCCTCGGATTATTTTCTGTTTTCAAATTTGAATAAATCGCTCAGCGGCAAAAGGTTTGCCAACAATAAAGGGGTAGAGTTTGCGGTTAGTAGCTATTTTGAGGAGCTTGACGATTCCTACTATAAAGCGGGTGAAGCAATTGAACGTTGGGAAATATGTATCGAGCTGAAAGGAGAAAAATTTTCGCATTTTTTTATGTCGGGTCGAGTACTTTTGGGACTGCCCTCGTATATCTTTATATAAACAAAAAATTTATGCAAAGCTTATCACCTAATCATATTTTAATTATGAAAAGAAGGCCTATTAATTAAATGGATATTTATTTAATAAGCCACATGTTCCAACGTTTCTGACCCCTAGATTTATAGATTTTCGCGGACTCCACCGAGTCTAACTTCTAGGTGTTCGTGATAGTGTTGATTAAAGTGACGTACTCCACTTTAATTTCGTGGTTGTAATCATTTTTTTTTCCTAAAAATCAGTGTAGGACACGGGTGCCGATTGTCTGGCACAAGTGTCAGCTAGCTATAAAAGGGACCGAGCTCAGCTGACCATAGTATACTCACCTAGTATCCACACTCAATCTTCCCTCGGGAAAAATCCTCACGCAAATCTAAGAGCGCACCATAAATCCTTGGCAGCAGGTAGGTAGTAAACGCTGATGGAAGGATTGGCGAGATTTCAGGATTACCAGATCTCAAAAAAGTAATAATTTTGCTGAAAAACAAAATCGTTCTATGCATTCTTTAGTTTTCTATTAGGATCTGGCAGCACTCCAATGTCCTAAAATGCGTAAAAGAACACATGCATCGTAAATTTTATTTGCATTATGTTTTGTTTTTTGAATACAACAGGCCACGGTTCTTGGGAAAATTCAGAAAGTGTGCAACACAGGGTGAGTGGAAGGTTTGGATACTATGAGGATGTACTATGCAGCTGACGAGCCTCACTTAACGACGCGTAATTGTTGACTAGATATTTGCGGCATCAGATGAGGTGGGTTATTGTCGAGCCACGAAGCCACACTTCAAAATATTTATCACTCTACGAGACGTACCGATCAATTTTTATTATCTTCTAATATTTGTTGATTAATCTTCTCTATAGTAATTCAAAATTTTTTTGTCTCGTTAAAGTCAGCGGACACAGAGGCTTGAGATAAGCGCAAACATTGTACAAAAAGCAACCGTTACTTTCTCCAAAGAAGATTGTTGCAAGTGGGATATCAAATCTAAAGATTTTAAAATGGCTGAAGTGAGCCACTCATCTCTGCCTAAAGAATGGAAGCTTGATGGATGTAGTTAACTTTAATCTTGTAAAACAACAAGCAAAGCAGTTTCGGCGGCAACCACTTCTGATTACCATGGTGCTGCTCAACTGCTTATGTTGATTACATGGTTTTCTTATAACATATACTCCGCTACTTTGGATTTGAAAATTCAGTTTCTTTTTCTTTGTATTTGTTGCTTCGCGTATATGTCCCGCAAACCTGACGCTTATTGATCTTCTTATATGTCAAATGTAGCTCCCGTTGCAATCTTCTCATGATATTGAGTTAATTCCGTTTCTCTTCATTTGTGCAGAGGGTCCTTTGTTGAGCCTAGTAGGTTCTGCAGTCTTGTTGCGCTACTTGTATACACCAGATCAACGCCTAGTTTTTTCAGAGTATTAATTTTTGGGTTGTAGGTCACCACCAGTGGGCTTCGATAGTTGATAAACGAAGACGACTGGTGGTGGCCGTCAACTCTAGACCCTAGTGCAAAATGTTTTGATCAGATATTATTTAGGCTCGTGGGGTATTTCACTGACTATAGAAATTGTCATTTGATACTAGAATATCATGTGATTCATTAGATGGGTAAGGTAAATCAATTTTTGATTTACATAGCTGGATCACCGGTTAGATTATTTTGTCCAAGAATCATTTTTACCTTTTTTTTTAGCTCTGTGGATTACCCAAGCAATTGTATGATAAATAATATTTTCCATTGCAAGAATCTGCAATGAACCTCAATCAATTATTTTCTTGAGCCTTCTTTCCCGCTTCATGTTGGTACTATATATTATTCATTTTGTTCCAATATGAAAGGTTGATGTAGAATGGTTTATGTATGAATCGAAAGCCTACTCCTAGCCTATAATAGGTGAATTATGTCACTGAATCTATACATGAAATTTTAATTTGGACAGTCAGTAACCTTTCAGCTTTTAAGGTGGTTTTGTTATGAGCAACCAAGAAGATACCCAAGCGGAACATTGCAAAGACATCAGACCATGTATTAATGATGGAGCAAAAAGGAGAAATCTGTCTCCTTAGTCCTGAATGCATTGAAGAAGAAACTCATAAAGCTAGAAGTGGTGCTACTTTTGTGCCATAAGTAATACCGGTAAATTAGTATGGCACTAATTTCCCTTAATCCATAAAAGTCGTAAAAAATCTTTTTTGTCTTGATGAACCTTGATTGAATTTAGTGATGTCCATAACAAATGTTAGGTGATGAAACCGTATCCAAATGGGAACGTCTGAAATGTTGAGTTACAACTCTGGTGTGTATATGATCATTCAGTGGCAAGCCCAAAAATGTATTGCCTGAGTCGTTAAATACAATTCTTAATTTGGTTGTGGTTCTGTCTAGTCGGAGCGCACTATAGTGAGATAAATAGTAGTGGTCACGGCCAGGTGCATGAATGTTAAAAGCTCACCAGGCTGCTCTTGTTTACCCAAAAACTGATCATATAATCGTCTATAGTAATGGCCCCTAAGAAGTCTTCATTTAATTCGTAGAAGACACCAATGTGCCATTTCATAAGACTGGCCCAAACTTTATGGGAGTAATTTCAGTGGGAAGCTGAAAATTTACCTGTCGTGTTATCTTTGAAGTATGTTGCCATGAAGTGTGCTTCAGACTTGTCTTTGTGAGGTGGAGTAGACTTTGGAGTGTCAGATGGAATTTAGTTGCCACTACAACCAAGTTACTAATTCTTCCTTTCATGTTTTTTTGCTGGAAGGTAAAGTCTATTTGCACCCTTAGTATAGAATACCCAGACGAGCAAGGCGTTTGGACTTTCCACCAAATATCTCCCGCATCAATCTGAGAACAGTTCGATACATTATATTGAGCTAAGCCTTGTTTTGGTATGCTGCGGAATCCTTCCTCTAACGGGATGGGAGGGAGGAAGAGGGATTGCTGAAAAACCACCCAGACCCAGCGTACCCGGCTGATGTGAGTTCTTTTTATATTCAAGGACTACCCGAGCATAATTCCACATGTTTCTATTTTTCAGCCGATGAAAGCATCTCCTCAATCAGATTATCTGGGTAGAGCTCTTTTTTTTCCTCGCAGAGGTACCGGCGCAGCACCTTCTTTCTTTTGAATGTACAAAATGTGTAGTAGGTATCGTCTTTCTCAGTATGTAATACTTACAGTTGGGGGACGGCGACTTACCAATCTTGTACAAATAAGGCTGAGAACACTCATGCCCACTCGATGGCAAGGTCAGGTAGAAGTCAGTCTTACCGTGCGTTCAATTGAGCCACGTTCTCAAATCAGGGATAAGATGCGCAGTCCAGCTTCCAGGATTGCTTCCAATCATTGAGTGATTGTTGTCTCTCCTTGTGAGCTACTGTCTTATTTGTGTCTTCGTTTCAATGTAAGGTATCACACCTGCGATAACTAGCAGCATCAAATCAGAGACTGTTGGATATGAACATGCAATCCTCAGTGATTTTCTTCTCTGAACCCATGTCAAGCATTTTTGGAGCAGCTCTTTGCTGGTCATAAGCTTACTCGGAGCCGACACGCCTTAATCAGCTTTATCAGCCGTTGCCCTGATTTGTTTAGAGAAAATAATCTTCAAATCAATCTGTATGCCCAGGTATTTTACTGACAGTTTTGATTCAACCAGTCCTTCTCCAATACTGATCGTCATTACTCTTGGGGCTCTCTTCTTTACCAGAATTACCTCTTTACATTTCTTCAGTGCTAAACTGAGTCCGCCAGCAGGCATCGAGTCTCTCATCTGAAGGATTAGCATACCTAGTCAAAGCTGGGCCTGTTGGATGGTGTATCCAGCAACTTGTGCTGCAACATCATCCACATAGCCGATCAAATGTGACTCACCTGCCAGCTTTAGTTCAAAATTCTATCGTATGTCTGAACTAAAGAAAGATCTTTGAGCAATACACAATGTAACTTCCATTCTTTGTCGACCCCGCATCGTATCATAAAGCAGGCTTCAGTCTTTTAAGTAGTCTTTCCAAAGCCACTTAAGATATTCTGGAACTTCAAAAGGGGTTTTAAGCACACATAAAATATCCACCCATCTAGCGGAGTTGAAAGCGCTCTGAACATCAAGTATCATAAGCAGAATCATCCGATAATTGGTGGAGCTATACGGCTTCATCTTTTACCACCACTGCAATTGTATCAATTGCAGAACATCCTGCTCTAAACTCATCCTATCGAAGAGATACGTCCCCAGCAGCATGAACCGCCTCAGCAAGTTTTCCCTTGATCAGTTGAATGTGCTGAGCAGCATCAAAGGGACAGTGAAGAAAAATGAGCTGCAATATCATAGCTGAAATGCCGTCTGGGTCCTTTCTTGATTTGAATGATAGGAGTGTCTCATCCAGTTCCAGTCATGTGAAGAGTGGGCGTTCGACTGCTATTTTCCCATAGTTTGCTTCATATATGCAGAGCTTATCTAGGGTAGTAAGCTTCTGCATAACTAACTTGTAGCCAAGGCCAAACGGACCCCTGTTCACATTGTTCACTAGATCCTGCCAGCGACGAAGGTAAGTAATCATTTTGCGTAGGCTTTTCCTGGCTGACTTTTATGTTACTTACCAGTTGCATGCCTCGTCACGGTTCTATGCCCGTTGAACTTTATGTCGAAGCATGTGACACTCCTTTTACTATTAATCGATTTCAGATGACCACCAGCACACTCGAGACTTACCGTGCCGGCGTCTTTGGCGGAGTGTAGAAGCACTGCAAGCAAATATAATGGTGCTCATAGTTGAGTTCACTATATCTTCATGTACTAGCCCTTCAGTGACTTGTAAATCTTTCAGAGATGGTGCACCAGTCAAGACCACTTCGACAAACCTCTTGACGTCTATCATCCCAATGTTCCACCCATTCGTGGAAAGTTGAGAGCATGGGCGTTGGAAGCCAGTATCATGAATCTCAGCCAGAAAGTACTGATGACCAATGACTGAGTAATCCTCTAATATTTCAAATTGTGTACACTCCGTCCCAGGAACTCCTAGGTGGATGTCACGTCAGGTATGGTTCCTTTACAGCCTACAAAATGGAATGTTGGCATATCGCTGGAGTTCTGTATGATCATTCCTTTTCTAACCACCATCTCTTGGGCTCGTTTTTTTAGATCTGTTTGAGACATGCCCCATGCCGCCACTTTTGATTTGAAGTCTTCCTCAACAAGTAGGTGGCCATCTGCGTTCAAGGCAGTATCCTCCAAAGCATTATGCTTGGCTGGAAAAGGTGATATCGGTTCGTTTGGCATTAGGTACATACTAAAAAATGTAGTCCTTCAACAGCGAACCCACATGAGACCATTCCTCCGTTCAACGCTCTCCACTAGGAAATCAGCACTGCTCCAAGCTGAAATGTTGACAGTACCAGATTCATCAGGATACCATTGTAAAGAGCTTTGGTTGTGGTGTTGCCCACTGAGCAGTAGTAAGTCGGCTTGACAGTCTCTCGCCAACTGCCCGAGTAGACTTTGAGCGAGTAAGCTCCGATGTACATTTGTCTACAAAACACATCTTATTGTAGAAGTGCTTTGACTTTGTTTAAGGTTTCTTGAAAAATCCAGCAGTTTTCTGTATTTGGTGCGTGTTTTAAATATTTGACTTTGTGTGAGCACCTTTGTAGAAGAACCAGTGTTTCTTCTGTGCACTCCATCCTTTTATGTCCTCTTTTGCCACAATAATAGCAAAAGGAGCTCCAACGCCTTACTATAATTGCTATCTGAGAAACATGAAGCACTGGACAGGAAATGGTCTTCACATTATCCTACAAATAACTCAACCAATTCTGATTTTCCCCTTTTCCATCATCTGTTCAGCATATTTTTCTGAGAAGTTGACAATGGCCATGCGCTGGCCTCTATTATTTGGATGCCTAGTTTTTGCTCAGTTTAAGCTAAGAAAATCTCACTGTAAGTCATCTTCTATCTCAAGTAAGTCCGTAACATAGTCAATGTCTCTTTTTTTGAGATCAGCCCTACGTTCAAGTAAGGCTACGATTGCCTTCTCTCGAAGGAGATTTTAGACTGCATCACGGTATGCATCGGTCTTAATGTCTTCTGGTTCAGACTTCAGCAATAGATCACCGGAACCAGATTGACACACGGTTTTTTTGGCAGTTTGTATTTCTTCCAGTCTTACCGCTCCATTAGTCTCCCGCAGAATATCAGCTTGCCGGTGGGTTTGATTATATTGCCTATCAAACACCTCTGCGTTGCTCCCCACCCTTCTTTTACCAAGCCACATCTGAGCATTCTATATTTTTGAATGTTTAGTCTTATATTTTTCTGTTCCTGCTGTTTTTTGGTTGCTTTTTCAGCTGCCTAGAAGCTCTCCTCCAATGGAACCTGAAACTTTGTTGGCTTCTAGTTTTCCTTTTTCCACTTTTCCCAATCAACTTTAATTGAGCTGCATGGAAACATTTTGCTTTTATTAGGTGCTTTCAGAGAGTTTGATTTATTGCTCTTTCTCCGTCTTGAGTCATCTGCATCTGTAATGACCTATTCAAGTTGGGGGCTCCTCTAGCTCAAAAACTCTATTTATTTATTTCATAAGAAAATCAACTTACAGACTAGTAGTCCAATTACAAGTCAGTTAATAGATAAATACAAATATATGAATTCAAAATATGGAAGAAATTAAAGAAAAAAGATCAGAATACGATATCAAAAATTAAGACTTATAGGAGTATTTATAAATTCGATTTTTCATGGAAGTTTGGAAGCCGCCAAGAAACTGTGGTAGAGGACCAAGAGTTTACTGGTTGTGCATACAGGGTAAGTTTAGTAAGGGAGAGTGGTAGAAGGTGTTAGTACGTGCATACGGAACTTGTGATTGAAGCGAGGATTATTTTAAGCCAGAGGTGGCAGCGATGCGTTTCACGCTTTACGGTAGAGCTATTCTGCTTCCGAGTTGGCCATGATGATTGCATCACTCGGTGTTTTTTGTGTAGGGTTCATTTCTGTATTTGAGACCCTTGTTGCAGTCACTTCTGTAGTGATTGTAATTACGATTAATTATTTCTTGACATTCGTTACATTTTCATCTTCCACTCGTATATGTGGCGTTTCCTGCCAGATTCCTCGCTCTTATTTTCAGGACAGTTTGGTGTTCGGGCTTTTTTGTTGTAATCAAATGACGCCAGAATCTCTGTTTGGACAAGGCTTTCCGTTTTTCCATTCTTCATCTGTCTTCACTACCGGTGCACTCGTTGTAATTTTTGTCATCGTTGTTACCTTATTCGATGTGCTGTTTGCATCGTAGCTATAATTAATGATTATATTAGCGTTGTTCGTGTTTTTGTTGATTTTTTTTTTTGGTTTTTGATGATTCATTTTTATGTCCTTAATTTAGTAGAGTTCAGTTAAATTGGATCCCCTTTGGAGCCATTATCTCCGTTCTTATTTGTAGTCGCCTTCTTGTTCTCATGGTTACCTTTGCAGAGCAGGGAGGCCATGCGAGAGTTGTTCCAAGCCTTTATGGCTACAGTTGTTTAGAGGCAGACCATGATATTTAGATTGGAGTCAATCACGTATGAGTGTTAACTAGGTGCTACTGTTCAAAGCAACGATGTTCAAACCGTCATGTCCACTAGCCCAAAGCCAGTTCGTTGTCCAAAGTGTTGTCTAGATTCAGTCAGAGTCGTTTACTTGTTTTCCCAAGAGGAACCTTACGGTGACCTCCACTTTGTCGGATACGTGGTGGCGACACTCCCGAAAGACTGCTAGCCTCCAAAGGTATTCCTGCCGGCTGGCACTCCTCCTCTTTTCATGATTGATCGTCATGTGATGAATTTGAGATAAGAGTTAAAACGTTAACGTGACGGAGCCGATAGCTAAGCAATCAAACATTGGCAGTTGGACCACTGGGCATGTAAGTGAGTGTTTGGTTATGGTGAGCTTAATGATTTGACCGTAATGATTGGTTGGTGGATTGTTTGAGATGAGACCATTGCCTGTCTGTAATTTTTGTGGATGGCAAAGGTTCAGAGTTTGTTCTTATGATATGTGTTCTGATTGTAACTGCATCTTTGTTCTAGCGAGAATATGATTGATTTCCTGTCCTTCGTTTGTCAAGTTTTTGATTATATTTAACTGCTGGCGTTGAAGTTGCGGATCTTTAGTTACTTGCTCAGTAATGAAGGACTTTTGTGACCCAGTGTCTATGAGCAGTCGCACTGTATAACCAACTAGTGATATTATCACAGTTTCAAATAAAGTAGATTGATTTGATGAAACGATTGCGTTGTCCATTGAAATTGAGTTGGACTGATATTGAGTGTGTGATGCGTAAATCAACTTTTTGAGATGAAAAACCTTCAAGAATGAGCTAATAGTTAAGTAGATTGATAATTTTACCAATTTTTAGTCCTCTAAAGTTTAGAAATTGACAATTTCACCATCTCCTCATTGTGTTGACGTGCCAGATTGTGAAATCTGTGATGTGGTGGCCGTGTAAGATAATGAAGTATAAATGGTGTTTGTCACTACCTTCCCAGCGAAGTTGATCGCATTTGAAGGACGCCGCTGCACGAGGCCCAAAACAATTGAAGCACAAGGGCTTCAATATGACATCAAGCTGCTTTGCTTGATTTTCGGGTTTTGTGACGAACAACGATGAAATATATTTCCTTACAATAATCGTATGAGTGTTGTTACTTCCCTTGACGAGTCTTTGAAAGACATGATGACCAACCACCGTTGTCTTAGTTTTGTAAGCTGTTGGTGATTTTGCCAATCAACTTGTTCCAAAGCTCATACTATATGAGAGACACGACTCTATCAATGAAAGAAAGATATTGGTAGGTCTAAGAGCCGTTTCCTAAATACCTCTGATAATCTGTTGGGCAGCCGTTGAACGAAATCCATCAGTAAGCACTCTCATAAGTTATGCTTTACTTTGAGTAGCTGTATAACCTTAGTTACAGGCCACACGCTTGCGAACTACCAGCTGCGTTTTATGGAGCTCGTCTACATATACTTGGGTGATGTGCCATCTGTTCTCAAGTTGCTGAGCGCAGAGTTCTTCAGCCAAAAGCAGTGAGGTTATAAATTCAGCTCCAAGGTTTATACAATAATTTCATAGGTAATAGAACTTCTTGTTTTTGTAGCCAAAGATCTGACTTAATCAAGTTCACAAATTTCCCCTTGAAGTCAGGCCATTTTCCGTATTCACCGTTGAACTTCTGCAGCTTCAGGCTCGGTTGTTTGATGAGACACTTCAGAGCCCACCCGAGGTATTGATGATGTAATGATGGTTGCTGGCTTTAGGTCTTCTCTCAGTTACCCATGCTTGCGATACACTGTTATATAGATTTTGCTTTCCTTAGTTTTCATAACCGGCCAAAATAAATTCTTGACCTACCATGGAAACATAATAAGTAACTTCAACGAGAGCATGGCTTTCGTTGAATTCTTTGTACGACTCAAGCGTTAAAGTGTTTGACAATGACTTGGAAAGATTTAAAACAATACACTAGTAAAGTAAATCTAAGACTTTTGTAAAATGTTTGGCTCAAACATATCCAATCGTGTGGTGGGATACAAATTTTTTACATATTTTGACTCTTCACGCTCCCGTCAACATAGTCACTGCACTTTATATAATTCGTCCTGAAAGGTTTCATCGAGACCTTTCATTTGATATTCATGTCAGTTAACTTTGGTAATGAAGTATTTTTAAGGGGTTAAAATCACATAAAAGTTAACATTAAAAGCCTCATAAATTTTCTTTATGCTGATACTTTGGAGAAATTGCAACTTTTAATCTACCTGTAAAATTTCATAAATGTAGCGGTTGTAGTTTCCGGAGAAAATTCTGGTGACGCACGGATGAACAAAAGATGGATGGACGGGTCACGAAACTCGTAGGGCTTTGTAAAGAGATTATAGTAAACCCCAAAAAAGTTTGCTCCTTTGTCGGGTGGTCACTAGTTGTAGGTTTGAAATGTTCTCCTACCATTTAAATTTATTTAAAAAAGTGTAGTATGATCTGCCTTTGCCAGGACATAAACTCATTAACATTTACCTATGTATAGATAATTTAATACCTATATCGATACTCAAAAAACCGCAGCTCTCTTCCTCGTAATATTCAAACCTTCTTGTTTTTAGCTTAGTTAATTAAATTGAACATGCTCCGGATTAAATAAACAATAACATAGTTATTTAACAACAAGAGGTTTAATAGTTTTAGTAATCAATTAATAAAAAACACTCTAATTGATCCTTTTTGAATGACTTCAAGACATAAGAACATTTTTTTGAATCCAATATAATAATTATTTTTTTGACAAATCGAAAATAAGGTGACTGATATTAAAAAAATATTTGTAGAATAAGTGTAGATTAAGTCTTGTGAGTATAGTGGAAAGTGTATACTCTGAGTTGGTTTTCAATGTAATGTATGATAATTAGATGTGACGAAACCCCACAGTCGCATAGTTGCATAGTAACGTACCTCTTGTATCGACAGGTGACTTTCTCTTGACGTATTTCAGAGCCAAATTGAATGACAAATGGGCCAGCCTATCTCCCTGCTTTAGTCCGATATTTGTGTCAAAGGCATCGGTGAGTTGGCCGTTGATGCGGACTTGGGAGGTTGTCAACGTCATTGTCATTTGGGTATGACGGACTAAATTGCCTGGGATACCTAAGCACAGCATTATTTGGTACAGTGCGTTACGATTAATACTGTCGTAGGCTTGTTCGAATTCAACGAATATTTGATATACGTCTATGTTGAATTTCCAGCATTTCCTACTTGAAAATGAACAATTGGTCTATCGTCGAGCTGCCTACTCTAAAGCCACATAGATACTCCCCAATAGTAGTGTTGGCATATGTTCTGATTTGATTTTCGAAAATATTTTGTACGCCGCACAGAGCCGTGATATGCCTCTATAGGTTTCGCATTGTATTGAGTTATTTTTTGGTGGATAGGAAATAGAATCGACTGCCTCCACTCGTTCGGCATATGTCCTTGTTGCCAAATGTGCTGGATGACTTTGTAGATGGCTGTTTGAACACCGCTGCCACCATATTTTATGAGCTCCACTGGAATCTCATCGATACTTTAGGGCATTGATGGTGGAACAAATTTCATCAAGAGTTGGTGGGGCCAATGGAAGCTTTTCGCAGGCATCTATAGACTCCGATGCTCTGGAGCTGTG
Source organism: Odontomyia ornata (assembly GCA_963969285.1). Taxonomy (NCBI): domain Eukaryota; kingdom Metazoa; phylum Arthropoda; class Insecta; order Diptera; family Stratiomyidae; genus Odontomyia; species Odontomyia ornata. The sequence continues at coordinate 17,979,691 of OZ017739.1, read as the reverse complement.
TGAAGGATTAAATAGGTTCTTGAAATATGTGCCCATCTTTCCTTAATTTTGGTTTCATAAGCGATGATATTGCCGATTGAATCTCGACAGAGCGTGGTTTTGGGCTGATAACTATGTTCTAGCTTTTCACTACTTTGTATGCTTCGATTGTGTTGTTGCTCGCTAGACAAACATAGATACCTCTTAATTGGTAGTCATGGTAGTTTCTTTTCTAAATTCTAATGAATTTCGCTACTCTTCTGATCGTACCAAATGAGGCCTTTTTTCTACAATCCGGCGTCAAATAAGCCCAATAATTCAGTAAAGTAGACCCCTGTGACCGTTTTGTCCTTCTCCAGGTAGTCGATGCAGATCACACCTTCCGAGTCCCAGGAAACGGTGGCCATCACCTTCTCGGCTGAAAGGACAGCCGTCGGCTTCCTCGCAGCACGTTCGCCGGATGAAGACCACTGTTTTGACTGCTGTTTGGTATCTGATGTGTACCGGTAGAGCCACGTTACGTAGATGGTCACGAAACGACGCAGAAAATCTTTCGAATTGCGCTTAAGCAGCGTGAAGTGTGGTGTACGAAATAGCTCCCGAGCATATTTTTTGAAATCTCTTGCTTCAGACTGATGGCCAGTTCCGCATAAGTTGGCTGAAGTCCCAGCAAAGAAGAATTTATCTACTAACCAGCAACGAAAATCCTAGACGATCAATGTCATCATTAAATCCAGTCAATTTTCAATAAAATGGAATTTTTGGTATCGGTACCACTTTTTTGGCTTTGTTTTTCTCAAGGACTTCTGGGGGGCAGAATCATTCAAGTTCAGATGTACTAGTCGAGTTTTATGGTTGAAAATAAAGAGTCGATTATGAAAGCAATGCGCATGCTTTTATTGCTATGTGATTGCTTATCGTAGCGAGGTAAAACGAATCAAGAGATATGCCCTTCTAATTTAGCCTGTTGGCAGTTTGCTTCGAGCAGTTTGATTAGAAAGAGGTGCTTACGCATAAAGTGTGGAGCCCAATGGAGCATTTATTTGAACAGCGATACACTATCAAGTTTTGTATGTAGCTTGGGAAGAAGGAAGCTGCAAGGATGACTGTATTTCAAGGTCACAGTTTGCGACATGATTTATAGCGTTCCAGGAGAACCGGGAGGAGATTGTTGGCGGACTCCATTCTATACACTCAGCCCTTAACCGACGAAAAGGTGTGCAAAGTTTTGCATCCAGTAAGTTGCTGGCACTCGAAACAAGACAACGTTTACGGTACATAAGATAGTGATGGTGGGTCTGCAAATACGTAAAGTCTGCGCGAAGTTTGCACCGAAGGTGTTCACAGAACAGCAGAAAGAAATTAGAATCGCGCTATTAATAATTGTTGGATTTGATTCAAAATGAGTCGGACTAGCTTAACTTTTTTAAGCATTTGTACCGATACAATCAGTTCATCTACTTTTTCCGCAAAATACGAATTACTTGTATAGTAAACCCTGTAGGTTGAACGGGTTTTGAGCGAGTACCTCCTTTGAAAGTTTTAATACTTTTAATTTTTTTCACTATAAATAGGTTTTCATATCCGGAATGTGTAGTTTTTCAGTAAGATGTCAGCAAGTTCGTAGAGGACAGCAGCGATGAAACGCTGCCTCTTATTTTTTGGATAACTCTCCTCCTTTTACCCTTGTCATTGCACTTTCGACACCTGATCTTGAAAGTTTTTATGACGACCTTTCATTTGATACCCATATCGGTCCGAACATATACAAAAAGACGCATTCACAATTTTGCTACCTACGCAGTGTCTTTATAGATATTTAAAATTATGTTTTCCAAAATAAAAAAAAAGTTCACACTGAAGTTATTGATTGTTTGCAAGGACCTTTGTTGCATTCTTTCTCAAAATCATTTCTTGCAAAGTCACAAGTAACAAAATTTTGCAACTTTTTGTTACTGCATAGTCTTTGGTAACAGATGACTTTATTTATACTATACTTATGCCTAAGATTTGGCATTTCACGACCCCATATGATGTGAACAGTTCAGATTCTTTAAGTTGAAAACTAAGCAAATCACTACCCTGAAAAAGATACGATACGTACTTCACTGTTTCCACAAACTTATGTTGGACGACAGCAACTGTCTCAATGCAATTACCCAGTTTGAAGTTCTTCGTACGCACACAGGACTGCTAAATATCCTTAATTATTTTGACAAATCTCCAATCTCCTGCAATCTTACCAACTAAACTCTACTTCACTAATAGACAACTTGAAACTTCTTCGCTACTCTACAACAGCAATTTATAAATTCAATAAAATTAAAATTTCCACTAACAATCTTGAAGCTAAGACATTCGGCTTGTAACTAACACGGCAACTTTTTGTTGACTTTGTTTGCACCTACCCGTAAATACTCGGTATCTACTGCAGAATGTAATCCTTACACAAACACGAACAAGCGAAGAGGATTTTCCACGAGCATATCTATTCTCACCGTTAATAGAATCGATGCAAATAGTTACAACATACAATCATATAAATTTACGATACATGCAAACATACAGATTTGAAGGTAACAAGTGATATCCTGGCTAAATCTAATTAAGAATATATTCAAGGACCTCAAAGCAATTGAACACAGGAGATTATTGAAAAACTTACCGGCGTCGACGAGTGTACGCTTTTATAAAGTATTAAAGAAATCAAACTCTAAATGACAAAGGGATTAAGAAAGTATGTAGAGGAGTTTGGGTTTGTTGAACACATTTGATAAATTTTATCAAATAGTTTTGGAAAAATTTAGAAAAGATAAAACAAAATTCAATTTTATTTAATATTTGCCCTTCATTACATTCGAGCTATACCAATGTAAAAGAAAGCAAGAATTTGATGTTTACAATTTGTAACCCAGAGCTTGGGGGGTAGAAATACCACAAGTCTGCAACCTTTATTTTTCAAAAGCTGTTTCGATATTTCCAACTGATATATATGGTGTTTGATGCGCTGAATCCAAATATGAGCACCGTTTTGCAGTATCAAATATGATCACCGTTTTGCAGTTTTTTTTCTACAAATTGAGATTCCACATTTCCATTGATATTGCCTTTATTAGATATACGAGGGAAGTCCCAAAAGTACCCGACCTGGCTTATGAATACAAGTAGTTTTAGAAAACAATTCCTGCCATTGACAATACCACCTTTCCACGACTTAATGTGAAAAATTCATAACGGTACGTTTATTATTATTTTTTTAACAGACATCCAAAGTGAACGCTCTCAGTGAATTTGTAAATCTGGAAACAATCGGGCATCGTTATGTGAAACAATACTTTCATTTGAAAGGTCTAAGTCCAACCGATATTAAAGCCGAGTTGGATTCTACTCCGAGTCTGCTCCTTCACTTACAATGGTTAAATAATGGGTAGCTGAGTTTAAGCGGGGTCGCACGAGTTGCCAAGATGAACACCGCAGTGGTCGACCAAGTGAGGTTACTACGTCAGAAAATGTGAAGAAAATCCACAAACTGGTATTGGATGACCGTCGACTAAAAGTACGCGAGATATGTTAGCAGACATGGTAGGCATTTCAAAAAGTGCTGTGCATCACATTTTGACCAAAAATTTGGACATGAGTAAGCTGTGCGCAAGATGGGTGCCATGTTTGCTCACAATGGAGCACAAACAGCAACATGAGGATGTTTCCATCGAGTGTATGACAATTTTTCGCAGCAATAAAGCCGAGTTTCTGCGTCGATTCATAACCATGGACGAAACATGGCCATATGTCTAAAAATAAAAAACAATTTTGCAATTTTTTTACTGTTTTCTTTGTCGGGTACCTACTTTTAGGACCACCCTCGTACCTGCATATAAAGCCTAAAAATTATATATAAAGTTTTTTTAAAACTGAGATATGCATGTAATCTTACTTAAAATCGATTTTCTTGGTTGTGAGGCTTCTTTAAATACCTTTTCACTCATGAACAGCATCTGGAATGTCCCTATGTTGCATCCATCAGAAGTCTGCCATCATTATTGTGTTCTATTTTTCTTAACATCTTCTTTCCATCTGTGTCTTAGTGGAAATGTTCCCTCTGCTTTTCATTCACAGCCACCAAAATTTGAGGAAAAAAGTTTAGGTGTGAAGGGAGAAAAAGTTCTTTCAGGTTTATAATTCAAATGACCTCAATAATTTATTATATAGTATTTTTGTAGTCCGGAGCTTTATAATTGCCTAGACATTTTTCCACTTCATCCTTGATTCCAAATCATCCTTCTTTCTGAAGATCCAAATTTACCAAATTTATCATCAGAATATCATTTTCATCAACCTAAAGTATCCTTGACAGCCAGCCCTTCTGGGACCAGTGATTCCTTCTGTCTCAACTTTCCCATACGCAAAGTAAACAAGGGTATTGGTATATCCTACCATAAGCATCCTTGGCTGCCCACTTACCTGGAATTAGTGATTCTTTCAGTCTCAATTATCTTATAGACAAAGAAAAGAAGTGTATTTGGTGTATCTAGCTTATTGACCAAGAACTATATACAATATTTTCAAATCACCACACATTTGCCAACCATGATCTCCATCTTTAAGTTTCCGAAGAATTACTTCCAAGCTATAATAGGCCTCTTTTAGGTACACAGAATGTCCAACAGGAATGGAAGCGTAAAAACCAACATCGCACAGCAAAACTACTTTTAGATTGCGCTTTGATGAGTCAATAAACATTCGCCATTTAGTTGAACTCTTACTCGTAAGTCTTAATCCAAATAACTCAACAGCATCTTTGGGATGATTCAGATCTCTCAGTAAATCATTTATCTATTCCTGAAAGGAAAATTCAGGACTGGTATGTTCTTCGAAGTCCGAAAATAAGTAGTTCTTTTCCTTAAGATGCACTCTATCAGGATTTGGGTCTGATATCTCTTCTAATGAAGCAAGCCACGCTGCTTCCGCATCACGACGAAGAGGATGACTAGCTGAGGAGAGATTTGAATATGTAGTCAAATGCTTTGGTTTTCAATTGAATCCTTTAATATCAACTGAGAAAAAGTAACAGTCACAACTATGGTTTCCTTGCTCTTGCCATACTACAGGTATCCCAAAGCGTAAACTGTATTTTTACTCCTGAACCAGTTTTGAAGGACCTCCTTACATTTTTCGTATATTTTGTAAGGAGACCAAACTTTGTATTTTTTTCAGAATTTTTGACTCCTCCACGCCTTACAATCTCGTTGCTGCACTTTTAATGCTTGATTCTGAAAGTTGTTGCCAACACCTTTCATTGTATATCGTTGTCGGGTAACCTTGGTGAAAAAAATTATGAAAAAGTCACGTCCATATATGAGGGGACGTATCTTAAAACCCTTTTAAATTGTTTTCGCACCGAAACTTTGGAGAGGTTATCAGTTTTGATTTACGCACAAAGACTTATGATTTTGACTATCATTGCTCCGGAGAAAAATTGTTGTGACATATGGATGGATGGACGGCTGGATGCTTGTTGCGAAAATCAGCTTTAGCCAAACTCACAAAATAATGGAAGGCCAATAAAAAATTCAGGAAGTTCAACATAAAATTCATAACGTGCCATAGATTACTTGTTCAATGGATACAAAGCCCAGTAGTCCACCACCGTCAAGTCCAAAAAGCCGCAATTACATCTATCCCCATTTTCTTCTAAACGCTTGAATGGCTGTAGCGCTTCGTTTGTTGACCCATATCTACTCAATGATAGTGGTAGTCAACTGGAAGCAGTCTTAGACTCTGAGGCATCTTCCGCACAAAAACTAGAAGAAGCTTCCTGTTCAAATTCTACATCTTCTTCTATACAGGATACTTACAACAACTTTGTGCGGGGAGAAGATTTTATGCCGATTTCATCCAGATCAATTTTAAAGCCCATATCACTTGCCCCATCTAACACTTACCGATCCTTTTCAGACCCGCTGTTGCCGCCTATAGTCAAGGCCACTATGGTTTCGGGTGCTCACCTAGAAAAAAGATATCTAATATCTCGACTTAGAGATAATAAAATTTATGAATCCGTTGGGCTTTACCTCTCGTCTATGTACAAGGCACCAGAAACAACTTGCATAGATGGTAAAATGAAAACAAGTCTAAGAATTGCGATTCAAAGATTTTGCGAAACATGGTTGAATGATTCTCATATTAATGAAGAGATCTTTGACAGTAACTGGAGTATATGCCGAGATGATATAGATCCTTACAGCACAAGACAATCACGAGGAGGTGGTGTATTAATTGCAGTATACAATTCCTTTATGAGTGAGCTAGTAACCACCACGGAATACAAATTGTTCCAGCATAAAGGAGTTAAAATAAAGCTGGAAAGATCTAACCTATATATTGACGTATTCTATGTCCTCCCAAAATCCAACGATTCTGTCTACGACGACGTTTGTAAAGTTATAGTTGGAATCACGGCAATTACAAAAAAAGAATACAAAATTATCATTACTGATAATTTTAATCGGCCAAATTAAAATTTGTGTTCGATGAAGAAGATGGTCTCCTTCTTCCTTTCAATTAATATAATAATGATTTCAATCTCATAAGCACCTTTTATAGTAACGGTTTGCAGCAAGTAGCCCCTATACCCAACCAAAATGGCAGATGGCTAGACCTTATTTTTTCTAACGCTTACGGTGAGGTAGTGGTCAGTTCAACTGATGACGAGCATCTGTTTTCTACTTTAGTTCATCACTCTGCTTTTACTGTTGAATTGTCCGCTACTGATACTTTTAATTCTAAATCGTAGAATTCCACTATTGTATATAGCTTCCGAAATGGCAACTATGATAAAATTAATAGTCTTTTATCCCCAGTAAGTTGGGATGATATGCTGTCATCGTTAGATTTGGATATAGCTCTATCTACCTTTTATATTATAGTCTTTGATGCCGTTGAATCATTCATACCTGAAATAAAGATAAAAGACAAAATTTCAGGACCATGGCTAGGGAGCGATCTCAGGCATTTACGTAAGCAAAGAAATAAACGATCTTGTTCTAGAACTCACACTTAAATCCCAGATGCATATCAACCGTATGTTAACGTTGTAGCGGAGGAAACTATTTCTAATCCTAAAAAGTTTTTTGACTTTATAAACCTTCAGTGTAAAACTTATGGCTACCCTTCGATAACGCCGCTCAAAGACTCGATATCATCTTGTAAAGAGCAGGTCTGTGAGCTTTTTGCAGACCATTTTCAACATGTTTACTCCAATCTTGCTACTTCACCAGAAAAAGAGCCGCCGGAAATAGCGTCAAGGATCCTTGAAGAAAGCTTTTGATTTTTGAAGATGAAGTTCTCCAAGCTATTGAGGATCTTGATTTGAATAAAGGACCTGGCCTAGATCTGATTCCACCCTGATTTTCGGCTTATTTTGGCTTATTTTTCATAAGTCACTATCTAGTGGTATCTTTCCTAAGCTTTGGAAGCCATCTTTTATAATACCAATACATGCAAAAGGTGAAAAGTGGCTTGTGGTGAACTACAGGGGTATTTTCATATAATCAGCTATGTCAAAACTGTTTGAAAAAATTATATGTAGTAAAATTTCTCCCCTTATTGAACCTGTTCTTAATGAAGAGCAACATTGCTTCCGTGAAAACAGATCAACTATCACTAATCTAATCACTTTGACGTCAGATATTCTTAGTGGGATGAAGCAAGAAAATCAAATTGATGCCATATACACAGATTTCAGCAAAGCATTTGATAGAATGAACCATGGAATCCTGTTAAACAAACTCCGCAGCTTCGGAATTCCCGGTTCACTACTCAGCTAGATTCAGTCCTATTTGAAAAACCACACACATTTTGTCAAGTTTGAAAGTCAGTCGTCACGTGAGATCAATGTCGCCTCTGGGGTTCCTCAAGGCAGTCATCTCGGTCCACTCCTATTCAATATTTTTATCTTAGATCTTTCAAAAGCACTGTTTGATACTCCGCACCTTTCTTATGCCGACGACCTTAAACTGTACCACAGAATACAATCTTTAACTAATGTATCTCTTCTTTAGCCCAAATTAACGATCCTCCAACAATGATGCGATGTGAATCACCTTGAACTGAATTTGGAAAAATGCCTCGTAATAAGCTTTTCAAGAAAAAAGAATGTCATCATACACAATTATGAAATAAATAATACCACTGAGAAGAGTTGAAAGAGTTGTAGACCTTGGCGTAGTCTTAGACTCCAAACTCAGCTTCAACCTTCACTATAATGAAAAACTGTCTAAAACTAACAAGCTACTAGGTTTTATCAAATGGAAAGCGAAAGAATTTATGAATATGTGGACAACAAAATTATTATTCACCTCGCTATTCCATCCTATTCTCGAATACGGCTGTATAATTTGGGACCCTATATACAATATCTATAGCCGCATACTTGAGTCTGTACAAAAACAATTTTTCCTTTTTGCCTTAAGATGAGAATCGACTTCGAACATTAAACCTGATATCACTCGCCTTCAGAAGAGCCGCTTTGTTTGCATGTCTACCTTTCGACGTTAACATCATGTGCTAAGCGAATGATGATGCGGCTCTAGTCGCACCTTTCAACAAGCAAAACTTAGGTTAGGTATGCTAATGCGCCGAGTGAGAGACTGAATGACTGCTCGTGGGTTCAGCTTATCACTGGAGAAAAGCAAAGTGGTCATCTTGACAAAAAAGAGAATCCCTACAGTATGGATGATCAGTATTGGTGACATACTAACCAAATCGAAGCTAGCAGTGAAGTACCTGGGGCTACTGATTGACTCAAACATGAGTTTATTTGAGCAAACTCGAGGTAAGGACTGAGAATGCTGCTTCAGGAGTATTGGCTCCGAGTCGACTTATGGCCAGCGTAGGGGGACCCATTCCATCAAGAAGACGGCTCTTAATGAATACTGTAGGCTGAGTGCTACCTTATGGAGCAGAGATATGGGGTGATACTCTCAGTAAGGAGGTATACTGAAAACACTTGGCACAGAAACAGAGAAGAGGAGCACTGAGGATTGCACCTTCGTACCCGACAGTCTCTGATTCCTTGATGAGAGTGATTATAGGCATGATGCCTGTTGCCTGCCTTGCTAGGGAGCGCCACACTATTTACCTGCGTCGAAACAAGGACACGAGAGAGGTGATTGTCCGCGAGGAGAGACAGCCCTCACTCAACGATTAGCAGCAGTCTTGGGTGAATTGCATGAAGTAAACTGGACTGCACGCTTCATCTTGGATGTGAGACCGTGGCTTAATCGAAGGCATGGTGAGACAGACTTCTATCTGACCCAGCTTTTGAGCGGGCGCTGTGTTTTTAGTCTTACCTGCACAAAATTGCTAAGTCACTGTCCCCCGATTGTCAGTTTTACCCAGGAGTGGAAGACAATGCCTGCCACACATTTTTCGCGGGCACAAAATGGGACAGGCTGCAGAATGTCCTCTATCATAATGTCGTGGTGATGCTCGAAACGGTTGACAAATGGAACCAAGTGGCACATTAAATTCAGTTAGTCCCAAAAGATAAAACGGACTCACAGCAGCCGGGGGGTTTTGGCTGGGGAATCACTTATCTTGCACTTCCTCTTTCTCTCTCTCCTCCCGCTGGGACAGGGATCCCCAAGCTTGAAGGCACCTCATGGTGTAATAAAACGAGACCTGGCCCAAAGTAATGTGTCAAACGGTTCCAGGGGGGGTGTTTAGTGTGTAGTCCAGTCGCCTTCTTTTGACTATGGGAGTCTGATACTCTATGCTTAAATAGCATTTACCTCCCAATCCCAAAAAAGTCCATTGCACACCGCCTCAATCAACGTTAGGACCAAAGACAGCTACGGTCGAAGCATCATTCATTCGCTTATAATTATCGATTGACAATGACCCACTTGCACCAGTTGCATTCATTGCAGATCGATGATATCGGTGCTAGCATCAAGGAGAACTCTTACTAGCCCCTCAAACATTCGTCTCTCATAATATACCGTAGGATGGCCACCATGTCACTACCAGTTATCCAGCAAGCTACCTTATTATTCTCAAAAAAGATTTGGCCGGAATGCCATAGCTTAGTCACAAATTGTCTAAAATTTCCATAGCAGCATGAGTAAATTTCTACTTTCAACAAATTGTCGCGTGAAAGCCATTCCCTTGTCTGGTGCGTCTACGGGTCTGCTTTTTTGCCACATGTAAAACTTGTTACTCCTCCAGTAAAGAAGTTTGGCTTTAAAATCCATATACGAGTATACTTCAGTTTAAATGCAAAAATATCCTTAAACTGCTTCACAAGTTGTTTTATATTGATTGATTCATTACGTGGTTTGGTTTTTAATCTTAAATAAAAAAATTTGAATGCTATAGTGAAAATTTTATTGTGAATTGAAAGAATAATCTATATTTACTTTTTAAAGCTTATCTTGTTTAAATATTGACTGTGACTAAGCCGTAAATGGTCCATCCTGAGGGTCCAATTTTGGACGACGCATTCGATTCGTTACGGTTTTTAGCCACACTCTCAGCTTTAGCCGCTATATTCTTTTCATTACGTATTGAATGTGGTCTAGTTCGTTGACTATCATCTAAAAATGCATGCTAGGTTGCAAATTTGCGGATGGTATCAGTTATAGTGGTTTCGGTAGGTCGACGATGCACACCATAAGTTGCTCTAAGAGCACGAAAGATATTTCCCGCAGAATGCTGATTTCCGTAATACAGCTGAACAATTTGGATACGTTGTTGTGGCGTAAGCCTTTCTTTGATGATTGTCAAACAATTCTTAATACAAGTGGCATTAAACTTTGACAGGAGTCACGCACGATCTGTCAGAAAAAGCCTTTTGAAAATCAAACCCCATAATGAATCGCCCTTTATATCAGCGAAATTAACAAAGAAATTGTCCCTATTTAATATTGTCACATAAATTTCCCACAAAATTATAGTTTCACATGTCTCCCTTATTATTTTACAATTCCACAGCAACTTCCCCTAAATCCCAACTAGGCACCTTCGTTGCCATGCTGCCGGGTAACTAAACATTAGTCCAAAACAAACAGCCCTTCTACTAGTCAAAGAACTCAACTCGGCTTGACTTAACGATAAGGTGTTCTAATTGCCACGCATAGTTAAATTATTCAGAATATCCTTTATCTTTTATTATAACGTGAAGTCGCTTCTGATTCTGTTAATCCATTGTCATTGTTATAAATTCCAATTATCTTTCGTTTCACATTTCGTCATTGTGGGAAATCAAGTCTTGACTTTTTTGTCGATATAGTGGTATATGAGAGAAATTTCGATGGTGAACTTATCAAATCGACTTTGGACGTTGTGATGCAATATTATGTTAGTACTCGCACAATCGAATTGAATTCGATTATTTAAAGTTAATGATTAGTTATGCAAGAATATTGGGCATACATTTTGATTCCATTGTAGTAATAAAAGAGAAATGATTTCGACGATTGATTTTTTTGAGTCGAAAAATTGGAGAAAATGTTACTCAAATTCCTTAGATTTTGTCTAGAAACAATATGGGCTTTGCACATTCGGAGATGGCGAATTCATACTGATGATTTGCCTTTACCTTAATTTTTGTAATATTTAAGGATATTTTTCAGACTAGCAACACCAATCTGTTGTAATAACCTTTAAGGTCACATAATAAGCAAAATTTCTTTTAAAGCCTGTTCGGAGCTTTGTTGAATTTTTTATATTTAGATAGAATATCGATTTTTACGCATATCCACATGTATTTATAATGCCAACGTCCTCGGATGCAAACACGACCCAATAATTTTCACCCTTCAGTTTGTAAGCTCCAATTGCTACTTCATGGGAAATAGTACACCTTACCACCTGTTAGGGGTTTCTATGAAGTGAGCATGGGAGTATAATTGATATACATTAACACATAAATTTTTTACGTGTCCTTTAAAAGTTTCTTGAAATCAATAATAAAATTATTAGTTTTTGACTATCGGTGATTGATTTTGTCAAGTTCCAGATTATAAACGATGTTTGATGCATTTTCAAAATATCAATTGAAAAATTTTCTGATTACATTTTACATCTATGATATTCTTTATTTTACAAACACCAAAATTCATAATGATAGTTACTGAATAATTTGGAGGAAGAAAGAATAGCTAACATATAAAATTTTGAGGAGGTCTACAACCAAACATTGTTGCAATAAAAATAGATTGAAATGGTTCATTTTTCGTTGAATTTACTTTCATTTAAAATATTAGAAATCAGATATCTATTTTTGTTATCCTTAAATTTAATGTAGTAAGTATTGTTCTTCTTCTTCTTTGTAGCACTACAGCCCCTCTCAGGCCTTCGCTTAGAGATAGTTAGAGTATCTCATTTTCATGACCGTATTGATTTTTTCGGAAGTGAGTTTGGTCAGTACCATGCTCCCGTGTGCCTGCTCAGCTATGATATGATCTGATTAAATCAGTACATATCACCACTGAGTGAACACTCATAGTCTGTCCGAAAAATCCCCTGAACTAAATCACGTTGCTCCCAACGAGATTTGAACCTGGGACCTTCGGCTTATGCGTTCATGCTCTAACCACTAGACCACACAGATTACAACTATTGTTCTTACCATCAACAAAATTTCTAACTATATTGCACAGCATTCGCCTATAAGTCTATTATTTTTTTCTTAATCTAAATATTGTGTTTCAAAACTGTCTAACTATTAACTCTAATCTAATCTATTATATAGGGTTTTCTATCTATCTATTATATAGGGTTTTCCATTAGGGACATAACAATTTTGTATCTTTATATAAACGCACCATTAAACATTTTTAATATATTGTCAATGTTAGAACGTTAGTTAAAGTCAATAATTTTATCATGGTAAAGTTCATAAGCCTGTAAAGTTTGGAAATTATTAAAAAAAATACAACCAAAATTCTGAGTCGGTGGTCGCAACATTAAGAGCGCTTACTCCAATGTTCGGCCGTAATAATCGTCCCAGCCGACAGACTGTGCGTGCTATAGTGGATAAGTTTGAGTCCAAATTTTCACTATTGGACATTTCGGTGCCAAAAAGGCGTTGTACCTCGAAGCAAAGGAAATATCACAGCCGTAAGTGCATCGATTCAAAATGAGCCAAATCAGTCGATTCTACGTCATTCTCAAAAATTGGACTTAGCTCAAACAACACTGTGGCTATTTTGCAAAAAGATCTTGGCCTACATGATGACAACTTCAAATTGACTCAAGAACTAAAGTCACTTGATCATTCGAAACGCCAAAAATTCTCCAATTGTGATGATGAGGAATAATTGCAGAGGATGAAAAATTATGGCTGATGAAAACAGATTATGGTGGCTGATGGTGGATGATGGCTGATAAGGACAGAAGATTAATGATGAAGGCGAGTGATGGCTGATGATGCGGGTGCTGGCTGACAGGGGCAGATGATGGCTGATGAAGGTGGATTATGGTGGATAATTCTGATGTATAATGCTGAATAATATTGGATGATAGGTTATGAAGGCGAGTGATTGCTAATGGCGGTAAATAATGCCCTGTATTGAACATGGGTGGATAGAAATGGCCGTACAGGACTGCAGCGAAGGACTGCTGCTTCGGCGCGAGAGGATGGTGGTGTTCACCGAAATCGGCCTTGTCTGAGGATGCCTGAATGCGCTGGCAGGCTAGCGTTGTGGTATCGTGGGGCGGGTTCTTTTCCCCAGCACAAGGACCCACTACAAAAAAAAATTTCGCATTCACGATTTTGCAGAAACAAGTCAGTAACGACTTCCTAAGCGTTAAAATTGCTTACGCAAATAGCAAACTGGGCCTGGCGAAAGCAAACGGGACTTGGGAGGACTTCGTCGTTACCGACCATACTTATGGGGCATCTGGTTGGAGGCGGTGGCCCCTCGCACCCTCCCCATCTGGATCAAGATTCAATGTAGACATGGCCAGTATTTTCCATTTGAATGAAAAACTCATGCAAACCTAGTTCACATGAAGTTTTCCCAAATTTATGTTATAGTCTTATGTGATGGCATCACATACTACTATACCATAAGTAGGCATGCAAGAGGAAGGCCACTCTACCCTGCAAGAGCACCTGAAATGTCTTGAAAAAGGGTGAGCTCACCCGATGGCTAGCTTATTATAGTGGAGGGGCCACCCAACGTGGTGGGTCTCATACCCGGTCAGGCTCACAAAACCAAATGGAAAGACCGAGTTTTAAAGTTAATCACAAAACATTTTTTTATTTGTTGTTAACTCCTCAAAAATTATAAAAAATGCGTTTCTCTTCCAGTTACGATAAGAAAAGAAAGATATAAGAAATAGGGTATGAATTTAATTGAAAACACAAGCGATCTAAATGAATGAGTGTTTTGGCTTATGTACGAAGGTACTTTTGACAAAGGGCCACAAAGTAAAATCTACACTGCAGGAAAAATCCTACATATATAATATGTATTTACTTTAAAGTAACTATTTGCATTGAGTTTGACCCCAAACTGAAATTCTTCTTTGCTTTAAAAATTTGGCTCTACTAACGATCAAAACGATTCACCACTTGCACCTGGTGGTAGTGGGACTTTCATTTTTTCTTTTTATATACAAAACTATGATGATTAAAAAAAGCAAATCAAAATCTTAATAAACCATAAAAAAATAATATTTGTTGAATAATATTTGTTCATTTATAAAAAGAAATATACGAATAAAATTAATAAAGAAAAAACACCACCACATGTTTGTACTTATTCATCGTCCGCGTAAGATTCATTTAGCCGTAGTTCATTTCAAAGACTTATTAACGAAGCTGGTGTAATTTCGCGATCATCGTTAAGCTTGACTTCACGAACGGTGCCAGTAATCTTGCAATCTCTTCTTATTTGAACATTCGATCATTCTTCTCTCGTGTAATTCTAATCCGAATGATTGGAAAATCGGCGAGCACACGCAATGTATGAACTATGAAGATGATGCAGTAGCAACTGAACTCACTTGTAATCTGAGGGTCGGTGAACATTGCATGTGAGTGTTCCAATGACAAATCGCCGTTGATGAAGGAAGTGTATTCATAAGATCGGGATAAGTGAGCTGTGCCAATGTTTTGTAATGTTTTTGCGCTGAAATGACGATAATGCAGCAGTTTTAAATCATTAGCACAGCTGGCGTAAATAAAATGGTGTCGCGATTATTGAATTAATGCCAACTATTCGCGAAAGATGCCCGGACCATTACAGGCTCAAGCACTTTTCTTCGCAAAGGAGCTGCTCCTTGCAATAAATAGCGTTTAAGGGCTAAAACTGCACGTTTGTTTGATTTTTTCCAAATAAATTTATTGCGGATTGCGCCGCACGTCAATTGGCAAAACACCCACTTCGGACATGATATTGTGCCTGTACGAGGTAAAAACGGATTCATTCGCGTATGGTTTTAAAGCGACCGTCAGGCAATATTTTATTATTACTGTACAATTTCAAATCAGGTTGAAATTAAACCTTTTTCACTACTGTCACAGTTAATCTTCGCTTGCTGGCGCTATTCTCGCGGTCTGCTGTACCTGTCGCAAGGGCTGTTGACGAGCCCCTCATCTATCCACTGTAGATTGCATCGCAGCAATGTAATTCGTAGATACGCTGCGTTAAAAAGGGATTGCCGTGTCCAAATTTTAATTGTAGACTTAAATAATTAATTTTTAAAATTGAAAATTAAAATTGGATCAACATTATGATAGTTTTCGAGCAGTTTGCTTAGGCGACTGCTCTATTACTACAGCCCAATGATAACTGATGAAGGGAAATGATGGTGAAAGATTGATGATGATAGCAAATGATGTAAAGAGATGGCTGCTAGAAGCATATTATGGCGTATAATTACTATTGATGGTGGCCAATGGTAGGTGGTGGATGATATCAGATGATTGTAGACAATTTCACTGCATGGTGGATGGAAGATAATGTTGGATAGTGTACAGCATATTATAAATGGTTGGTGTTGGTAGATGCTGGAGGATTGCGCAAAGAATTTCCAGTAGCTGCGCGAAAGGCAGCTGGTATTAACTTATAATCTTTCTTTTTTCACTACCAACTGTATGTGGCTTGCTAGCGGGTCAGTATTGCAGATAATTTTTCTATATTAACTATGCGGAAGAAGTCGTGGACAAACTCTAGTCAAATATACTTGTATGATATTTGGATTTAATTTTCTCTCAAAACAAGCTTTAATTTTTTTATTTCAAAAACGTTCGAATTCGCAGGGTTTGTGTTCCGATTTATATTAATGTAAACACTACAGTTAATTTTAAGCTGACTGTAGTGGTTAGATCAGTAATGCAGAACACCCTTTAACTCTCGCACTTCTACCAGCATTCACTTCCAGCTCCAGTATTGCTGCAGTGTTCTTTGCTGATATTTGCATTTGAAGCATACAGTGTGCTGGGTCTCATTGTAATCTTCGGAAGGAAAAGAATTCCAATCTTATGGCAAATGGAATATATTTCAACTAACGATCGTTTTATGGGTAATTAGTCCATTTTAGCACCGCTTGTTTCGCTTCAATATCAATTTTGGATTGCTTCAATACTAAATATGGACTGCTTGTCTACTGAATTTGACATAAAAATACTTGAAGTACTACAAAAGTTTTGGCTATAGGTATGATTATTTCGATGGTGATAATGCTTAAATAAGTTGTAAGGTAAAAGGTTGTGATGTGGCTTAAACAAAAGGCATTGATCAAGGAAGAATGGTATGAATTCAAGTACAAAAAGTTCTTAAAAAATATATCGATCACCATACAGGGAGTTGAAATGGTTGAATTTGAACAACAGAGACACTTTGAATCTATGTTGAACCGATCCAATAGCTTCAATATTAATATTCCTGTGGTAAGTCTAGCTTTCACTGTTCAATTTTCATTAAATAAACAAGTCGAGTAAGCAGGAGAGTGTTACTACCAGAAGGCCTTTGTAACCACCCTTGAATTCAAAATAAATTTTCAGACGGCATGGATCGAAGACATGAATAAATCATCCAGCACTTGTATAAGAGTTCATTCAAATTTATCAAAAAGTTTCAGTGTTTCTTTTATGAGTACATAGCAGCCTCTATTTTTTCGGAGCTTAATTAATTTTTTTTGAAGGCTCGACTAATTGAACAAATTCCAATCAAACACTATTCCTTAAATTATCATGAAAATACGAAGAAAATAAGATTGTCTAGGTAAATTTGAAAGATGTGTCAACCATCAACACATGTTTACTCCACCTTAGACGGTCCCAAGCCCGTTATAAAAAAGAAGAGGGAACCCCTTGTTTCACAAATCTACAGTTTTCATAATACCTCATCCTAAGCCGCACGATTAAATGGTAGTTAATGTTCTTGGAGTTGCACATTAGGTTTATTGATTCCCCAATGATTGGACATTAAATGCCGAGAAATGCCAATGACTGCGGATACATCTACAGCTCTACTATTAAATCCTACTTATGCCTCCTATGTGGGAACTTAAGAGGGTGAGGGAAAATCTTCCGCGTCTGATTACGGAACCAAAATAATTACCATAATAAGAACTTCCCGTCCCTGGAAAAACCGATATTGTTTAGAAACGCGCAACAGAGCCTCAGGATGGATTGGACTCACGGCAACGACCTCACAACCGAAAAAAGGACTATGGTATTGGATACTGGCATGTTAGATTACTCAATTACCGTGCCGCTGCTAAGGACCTTTTACAACTGGCCAGTCAATATAAATTAAAAATACTTGCAATCCACTGAAACTGGACTGGAAATGATATTCAAAATATGTGATCGCACAAAATATCCAAAAGTGGGAAGTCTACTAGAAAACCGAGAATTTGGAGTGGCGTTTATTGTTGATAGGGAATTTAAATAACATGTTATTGATTTTGAGACGGTTAATGAACGGTTGTGTATGATTTGTATAAAAGCGAAATACTTCAAAATCTGACTGATAGATGTACACGCCCCGACCATAGAAAATGACGAAGAAATGAAGGAAACATTCTAGAATCATCTGGAAATACTAGTCGACTTATTGCCTATAAACGACATATAAATAATTCTGGTGATTATAACGCTGATTTTGGCGATGACCCATCTCATTGGGAAATGACTGGGGGATATAACCTCCACGAAGCAACAAATGAGAACGGCCAGCGGCTGATGGACTTTGCATGTAGCACAAATCTAGTCATACGTTCGACTTGCTTCCCACATCGACGCATAAATAAAATGACTTTGGTAAAACAAAATTGCCCATGTTCTAACCCAACAACGTTGGACTTTTAGCATACTTTACGTCTGTACATAACGAGGAAGCAATTTTAACTGAGATCATTATTAAGTCAAATTAACCTTATCGATGTCGAGTGTTAAAGGCTTATTCAGTGAAGATCAGTCCGCTACAGAAATTCAATATCAGAAGGCTCTGAATGGCGTCTAAGGCGAAAAATTTTACGGAGAATAACCTCGACAACCAGCTAACGCCAATCCTGTCAGATATATCACTGAAAATAAGAACAAGCTATGGTTGAAAATGAAAGCAGCTATTAAGACTGTGGCAGAACAGGCAATTAGATATCAAGCCTGGCGCTAAAAAAATGACTGGTTTAATGACAAATGCCAGAATGCGTTAAATTAAAAGAATCAGGCGTACAAATAATATGTAGGTAGGAAAACTAGAACAACATTATGAAAACCTCAGAAGAGTAGCGAATAAGATAATTAGAATTAAGAGAAGAAAGTGGTATGACAACTAATAGGGAAGCATCAATGTGAGTCTTGTAAGCAACAATATAAGGCAAGTGAAGATAGTGAAGACCTTCACACCGGAAATATCATGCTGGTGTAAGCAGGATCAAAGGAAAGATGGGAATTATATTTCAAGAACCTCCTTAATCTTCCGGTCAGCTCTAGAATATTGGAGCCTAAAGATATTTCCGGAGTGCTTCCATTGGCTCCACTAACTCTGGATGAAGTTTGTTCCACCATCAAAGCCCAAAAGAATAATAAAACACCGGGCATCGAAGAAATTCTATTAGAGTTTATTTGATGTGGAGGCAGCAGTGTTCAGAAAACTATCCACAATGTCATCCAGCACATTTGGTAAAAAGATATGCAGAACAAACGGCGCCAAGCAATTATACTCCCTATCCACAAAAAATATGACCAGCTACATTGCGACAACTTTAGAAACATATCAATACCTTGTATGGCGTATAAATTATTTCCAAAACCAGCAGCCAGCAGTATTATTGAGGAGTGTCAAGGTGGCTTTAGAGTAGGTGGAATGGCAATAGGCCAATTATCTAGTGCCAAGCAGGTGCTTGAGAAACGCTGGGAGTTCAAAATAAACGCACACCAAATTTTCGTTCACTTTAAGCAAGCATATAACAGTATTGATCGTAACGTACCATGCCAAATAATCCTTTGCTTTGGTTTCCCAGCCAAAAAAGTTAATCTTTGCAAAATCGCAATGACATCGGCAACCTTTCACGTCATCAGGGAGATGAACTGCCCCATTGTCATTCAATGTGGCACTGGAATATGTCATAAGAAAGCTACATTTTGATATAAGTGGTATATTAATATACAAGTCAAGCCATATGCATGTGCAACATTTTGTCACAGTCACTAACAACTGCCAAAGAACTTGTCCTGAAACTCAACAGCCAAGCAAAACTAGTACATGCCACACTGCCACACTGATGCATATCAAAGTATCAGTATCAAAATGGTTGGTGAATTTGTGTACTTAAGTGCCAAAATAACAAGAACCAATAATAAATGAGACAAAATACGCTGTAGTATACAGTTCGTAGATAAAATATTTTATTCAGTTTAATGATCTTGAAGATGAGCTGCATACACAGGGAAACAAAGCTCCAAATAGTCAAAACTGTGATAAGAACTGTGATTTCTTAAGTGTGTGAAACTTAGTCCTCAACCAGTTTGTCTCCATCTTAAAAGTTTTAAGACTACTTCTGCAGGAAAGAAAGTAATCCGTTTCATGCGTACATTTTTTTTAATTCTTGAGCTAGGTGATGAGTTTTACAACAAAATGGCGGGCGTTCAAAGCTCAAAAAACAAAATTGTTGTTGTTGTTGTTGTATCTAAGGAATTATGTAAAAAAAACTAAAGGTCAACCTCGACACTTCAAAGGCTTCTAAAAGTCGCAATTTTAATCCGATCTGCATGAAACTTAATATCAAGGTAGAAGGTGGTTCAAATACGCAATTTTTTCAGATTTTTGTGGCCCTTTAGTGGCCACACTGTCAAGCGAAACTTGAGATTATGGATAATAGTGCTAGGTTCTTATATTGCGCAAAAAATTATCAAAATCGGATGAAAAATAAAAGAAACGAAAATTTCAAACCCAATATTTTAAGCTGCCATTTTCCCTAAAAATTTAATAATAATGCCCTGTCTAGAGTGAAACTCTGATTTGAACGAGATATGGCCCATTGATTGATGAGACCCTACGTTAAAAACCCTTTAAAGAATCTAAAAAAATGCGTGCATTCAAAATGGTGGCTCCCAAAGGTCAGAAAGCAAGCGTAATGTGCTATTTTAGTAGCAATTGAAATAATGAACACTTTTCATGGAAACGTTTCTTATGGCTTAACTTGAAAGTAGGTATAAAGGATATTCCATTACGGATATAATAATTCTGTATTTTTATATGGACGCACCCTTAAATTTTTTTAATAAACTGTCAATATTAAAATGTTAGTTAAAGTCAACATTTCTATCGTGGTAATTGTGAAGAAACTGCGACGTTTGGAAGTTATTAAAAATCACTACCGAAATTCTGAGAAGATGATCGCAACATTAAAAACGTTTACTCCAATTTTCGGCCGTTATAATCGTCTCGCCCCACAGGCTGTGTGCACTCGATTGGATAAGTTTGAGTCCAAAAAGACGTCATGTCAATCGAAGCGAAGGCTTAAGTACATCGATTCAAGATAAGCCAAATCAGTCGATTCCAAGTCGTTATCCAGAATTGGGTATCGTTCAAACGACACTGTGGCGTATTTTGCGTAAAAATCTTGGCCTACATGGTTACAAGGTCAAATTAACGCATAAACCAAAGCCACTAGATGTTGGGAAACGTTAAACGCTCACTTAAAGAAAATTAACAATTTCATCGAAAAATCATCTTCGGCGATGAAGCTCATTGCTGGCTCAATGGCTTTGTTAATAAGCAAAATATGCATTTTTGGTCAGCAACAAACCCATATGTGCTTCTTGAGGCACTGTTGTATCCTCAAAAAATTAATGTTCAGTGCGGTTTCCATGCCGGCGGTGTGATTCGGCCATATTTTTTCGTGAATGAAAACGACCATCATGTTACCGTCAATGAAGAGCGCTATCGTGTTATGTTGGAAGCTTATTATTTGTGCCCAAAATTGGATTAACTTGACATCAACAATAAGTGGTTTCAATAAAACGGTGCCACTAGCCAACATGCCTCATAATCGATTTATTGAAAGGCAAAATTTGGTGAACGTGTTATCTCGACATGTGGCCCGGTTGAATGGCCACCTCATTAATGCGATTTAACGCCACTGGATTTGTTTTTATATGGCTATATCAAGTAACAAGTCCATGCTAATAAGACAGCAACTTCAGACGAGCTCAAAGACAACATTCAATGGGAAAATGCCAACGTTCCGGTCGAAAATTGGGTCCAAAGAATCGACAGCTATAAACGGGATTATATGACTAAAACTGAATTTCATTCATAAAACGCAATACTTATACTATACCCATATTAAATTTTAACTCAATATCTCAAATATTTATGTGTTTTATCAAAAGACAAAATTGTTATACCGTTAATGGAAAACACTTTGTACTGCAGCTACAAGACAATGATGAGTATTCTAACCCTGAAATTTGGCCACCAATGTTAGCGCTACTGAGAGCCTAGACCAGATTCACCCACCACACACGGTTCGCTGTATTCTTTATTCTCATTCTAAACTCAAGGCATTAATTTATGACGATATTAATTTGAAAATAACCTTGCAGCAACTCAATACTTCTCAAAATTATCACCACCTACTGAAAAATTAGGTCGATAACTTAGAGGGAAATTATTATATATCTAGCATGAACCCAGTTTAGTTGAGGGTTACTATTGTCACTAGGAGTCATGAAATAAAAAAATGTTTAGATCAAAAAGATAAACTGACTTTAAAATACACTAAAACGGACGAACTAAAATTTTCGGAATCAGACTCAAAACAGTTTCCCTATTTTCAACAGTGATTAGCAGCAATTTATTACTCAATCGTAACAAAATAGGGGAAACAAGTTGGGTTGACAGAACTACGCTCGTGTCAGAAGGGTTTTGTACTTAACCTATAATATGCAGACATATAGAATGATTTGATTCCAGAAAAACTTTCATAACATACACAAAATTTATATTCTTGCTTTTAAAGAACTCAATTTTAGTCAACCAACATTAATGTATTTTTGTTATTCATTTTATCTGAAAATTTTGAGCAAATCAAAAGTGTAGTGTGCGATTCGATGAAACGCCCATGTAATAGAAAAATCGCATATAATTATTGTAATCGGAGGAAATCAAGCGGCTATAGCTTCTGTAAATTTTATTGAAACTTACAGAATAAAAGGATCTCTTACAGAACTACTTAAATGGCTGATTTCATCGAATTTAATGTTTTGGGTACTAATACAGTTTTACTAAGCGTGCGTTCAGAGAAAGTTTCTTCAAAAACTATAAAAGCAACAAAACTCAAATTTTGTGGAAAGCTCAGAAGTGGTGGTCTCTCAAAAGTTCAGGTCTTATTAAATATTTCAATATTTTTTGAGGGGCTCCCCCCTCAGAAGGAAGTGTCCCTTAACAAATTTTTTCATCAAATGCAGTCGAGTAGGGTATCAAATGAAAGGTCTTAGCACTTTTAGAATCTGAAAAAATCATTTTTTGCATCAGGTGTCAAGAGGGTTCGCAAAATGTACAAATTATATTTGTGCATCCTCTCCCCATGACATCTTTGGGACAAAAAATCACATTAAATCACAATGGTAGCTCTTTATGAGTACGAGGATAGATACTCAACGCTGTTAATAACAATATGGTTTATAAATTTTACATTTTCTCCAAAAAATTTGGTGCATTTCCCCTTCCCCTGTGCCCTTCGGTACTGATGAGGTAATTTTAAAGCCTGGTTTGAAAATATCTCATCGAGATCTTCCCAATGACACTCTATTCGACTACCAGTGGCGAAAAAAGTTTTTTGAAGGGTCAACTCCCCATATGGGGAGACCCCCCTTAAAACACTCCTAAGCAAGTTAGGTAGACAAACCTACGCTCATGTCAGAAGGGTTTTGTACTCAACTTATAAAATGCAGTAACCAGCAAAGAATAAAAT
This sequence comes from Odontomyia ornata, assembly GCA_963969285.1. NCBI lineage: Eukaryota > Metazoa > Arthropoda > Insecta > Diptera > Stratiomyidae > Odontomyia > Odontomyia ornata. The sequence goes on along the minus strand of OZ017739.1, from coordinate 17,956,270 downwards.
CAAAAAACATGTCAAAGACGATTTTATTGGGGAAAATGTGAAATTCGAGGATCATACTAAAAGTTCGTACATTTACACTTCCCCTGCCCCCCTCGGTACCGATAAGGCAATTTTAATACTTGTTTTGAAAAGATCTCATTGAGACCTTTCCAATGACACCCTACTCGACTAGGGAGTCACCTCCCTATATGAGGAGACCCTCCTTAAACTCGTTTGAAAAATTTTTCCACCCTTGAACTTTCAAGAAGTCACCACTTCTGACCTTTCCGCAAAGTTCCATGGCTTTAGTCTTTATAGTTTCGGAGAAAAAGTGCTGCAACATACAGACGGACGGACACAGGTCGTGATTTCAATAGGGATTTGTATTTCAGTAATAACGATAAAAACCGATTTAGCTTCGATTCCATAAATTTTATTCTACCCCTTCTTTTTAGTGCGTTTTGCAGTCAGTTTTCTTTATATTTTTCCAGAAGTTTTTTTTAATTGAACCTCATGTTATTGTCCACGTATACTAAATCTTATGAATATTAATAAAGAATCTGAAAGTATTAAATAATACCTTTCACATCAAAATATTCTATCTCCTTGGGAAAGGAAAATACGTTTAACGGAACATTGAGTGTGAATAGTACGATTTATGTACGCAAAAATTTTCCTTTCTCACTCACTTTTACTATAAAATGACTGAAACTAACATCAAACGAAAAGGAAATGAAATGCAGCAAAAAAAGCATCTCCGGTAAAGTTTTACGTCTTGTTACATAAACCGTTCTGTAAATTATACTGTTCATCTTTGATGAAAAAAATTTTGCCTTCACATATCATCTTATGTTTGCAAATTATGAATGAAGTTCTCATGATACTGCTATAGATACTTTCCACTCAGAATGCAGTTTTAGATAATCAACCGTGTAATTAAGACTGTCATCGTGTACGAGTAAATGATTCCCGCTGATTACTAAAGTGCATTCCGTCTTGGAAAGTTCGAATATTACTCGTGCGTTAGAGTCGGCAGTTCTTAAGCCTTTCTTATCTGATTTTCTTGCATGTTTATAAATTCTTAGCAGACGCCACCGCGAGTTTCGTGTGTCTCAAGTGAAAATCATTAACAAAAGATTCGACCTTGACTACCAGAATTCGTCAAACGTTTCCGTTTTTGAAACATTTACCGAAAATCTTGGGTGTGTAATTGATAGGAGTTGTGTTTTGCGAAACTATTTTACCTGAAAGGTACAAAGAAAAGTAATTACTGAGCAAACATTTCGGGCAACTGTGTAGAATCCAGTAATGTTCTGCTGGAAAAACGAGTGAAATTTTCATTAAAGATTTTTTCAAAGATAATTTGGGGTGGTTAACTGGAATGCATTAGCCTAAGTGAACTATAAATCCAAAAGAAATTCCAATGCATGACCAGTGGTAGGGATGAAACATATATAAAAGGGAAGGTCATCAAAAATAGAAAAACATTTCTGTTTGGTTAGCGGGTGCAGTGTTGTGAGGGTAATTGGAAGAAAATGTTCAAATTGGTGGTGATAACTTCTTTGCTGGCCATCTCGTTGGCAGAGCCACGTCCTAAATCGGAGCCAACTCAAACTTTAAACAGTGTAGCTGATGATAAAGCTCAAGACAAAATCTCAAGTTTTCCTACAGGAGATGATGCCTCAAAGGATAGTCAATTTGCATCAACGCAGGTAAGAATTTAAAAAGATGTATATATGGTATTGAAATTATTTTTTGGAATCTTCTTCTTTTCAAACTATCTTCTTGCTCCTAAAGCTTTTAAAACTGATTGTTTCCCTTCTTAGGTTCTAGAAAATCCAGCATATGATCCAGCCATCTATCAGTCATTCATACCACAGGATGCTGTTCAACAATACGTTAGTCAATTCGCCAGCCCTTATGCCTCATATCCGGGTGTGTATCCTGGAGTTAGCCCAGGTGGATTCGCGGTTCAAACTGGATACGAAGGATTTTTAGTTCCTGCCGTCGCTGACTCACAGGATGACTCCTTAACATCTACCGGCTTCGGGTTCTTACGCAACTTCCTAACTCGATCATTTATTGGTTGGGTAACGCGAGCCGCATCCTATATTGCGTCTGCATTAGGAGTCGTTCTTTTTGGAGGCGCTGTGACAACTGCTCTCTGTACATTCACCCCACTTTGTACAATAACTTTTGCCTCTCTGCCTTTCTTCAGGCTTCGGGAATCTGCTGAAAATATCACCAAAACTCTAAGTACGGAAATTACTCCCGATCGTGTCAGGCGAACTGCTGAGTTGGTGAAGGAAGCTATCGAAAAATACACGGAAATGCAAAAACAATTTGCATTGACTGAGGAGACGGATACAAACATTCAAAAGATTGAAAAGGATTCAAGTGATAAGGATTTGTAATTTAAAGTATAAACACTTCAGTGAAGTGTTGATTTTAATAAATGAATTTTAAAAGTAAAGAGCTAGTGCATTCACTTTGTAAGTTTAGAAAACTTGAGAAAGATAAAGCCGCCAGAAAATAAGCTTCGTGCAATGACTTTCAGATCATTGACGAAATGGGAGTTTGAAATAATTTTAAATTATGGAATTTACAAAATGCTAATTTTGCTTTCCTTGCTCTTACTTTGTTTTGTGTTTGGCTTTAAGGTATAACCAGAAGCACGTGATGATTGATTGGTACAAATATGAGGTTTAATGGTTCATTTTCATTATGTTTCAGATATTAAAATAAGTTTTCAGAATGTTCTGTACCAATAACTGGATAAAATCATAGACTAGGGCATTATAATTGAATCGAAAGCCAGAATATAATATGACTTCCATGATTAGATTATAATGATCATTTGTGCAGTTCAACTACAATACCAGCATACGAGTAAAGAGTTTATACATTTTGAAGGTAATACTCGTATCACTTGCAATATATACTCATGGAGGCACCGAGTACGTCTTACAAAGTGCTTTACAAACAAACATAAGAACCATACAGCCAACTCGTTCGGGTGACCTATTGGTGCAGTTTTGAACAGAATCCACCAACAATAACGCATTCTATGACGCGACCAAAAATGTCCTTGGAGAGCAGGCAACTGTAGTAATAGAGTGGTCGGCCAAGACAAACTGCACGAGGAGCCGACACGAAAAAAATTTAAATATTCTTCCTAATACCCCATTTCGGATGTGAATAGCTTCAGGAAGGCAATCGATTAAATTTCACCCTTAATTATCTTACCATATACATACAAGACAAATGGTGATCTCCAGGAAGTCACTCAGGTGCTGAACGTTATCAATTTGCTTCGTTTGAAACCACTTGGAAAACGTGAGTGAAGTAGAAAATATTCAGCACTTTGATCTGTTTAGCTCAACATTCTATCATATAACGAGTAATTTTTGATAAACTTTTCTAAAATTTCAAAATTACAAATTGTTTGTATAGCGATCAGCCCTATGCCAACCGCTTTGCGAAGATCCTAATCGAACACAGAATCCGATTATTTATGTATTTCGAACTTGGTGCAACACCAATTTCACTACTAACCTGTCGCAGTACTTCCAGTTGCCAGATGCCAAGCGCAAGAACACCTCCTCAAATAATCCCTTTACTGCACTGCAGAGATAAGAGTCTGCTATTGCTTGGTGCAAAACCGATCAATAATTTCTGTTGTTTCGTGAAATTGGTGAAACACCAATTTCTAACCTGCGAACATAGAAACCTAAAAGTGCCAGGATCTCGCTATCATTGAAAGTGGTGAAACACCAACTTCCCACACTCTGATGTCACTGTCTGTTTTCTCCACAACCAAACTTTTCCTACAATTGAAACCGGTGAAACACCAATTGCCCAAACTATTATCACTTTCTATAACACCACTCTTACTACAATTGAAATCACTAGCAAGAAGGAAAAAACACGATCGATGTTGACTCGTCTGATTCCAGCAACTGCAATGAATTTTATTTTATTAGAATTTTGTTCTTCTCACAATTTACATACTAAGCAAAACTTAATCTTAATAACAAAATAGATAAACGGACAATATTTCCTACTTGAAAATTTGCTGAATTATCGTCTGTCTTTTGAGACTTTATGAGTTGTGTTAAATTACAATGCAGACAATGCACGCTAAATGTTTACGTTTAAGAAAAATTCAAATGTGATCGAATATCACTTGCTACAATGTTGCTACGGAAAAGCTTACATATGCAAAATATGTCGCTGGAGGGTTGAGACTTTTCTTTCGATAATTTATGCTATTCTAATTTCGATATTTATATTTGTTTCCTTTTTAATGTTAATTTATTTCTTAATTTCTTAAACCTAATCATATGTGTAGGCTTGAACATAAATAATCCTGATTATGAAAAGAATAGGTCAAAGCATTACTAAGGGATGATCTGGATTTCAAAATTAAATGCTGATTTGGAGGAGATTATTTCCTATATTTGTGAAAGTTTTTCTTTAACAGCAGAAATCGAATTTGCTTGTTATGTGAACGGCCACAACTTTTTCGAAAATTATTGGCATGAATTACAAACAGTTATCAATGCCACTACTAACAATGAATCGATCGAAAATAAGTGGGAAGAGGCTTTAACTTCAGTTGAAGAAGAAAGAATTTCATGTATAGTGATTGTCACCTTCATTTGTGTGAAATATGTAGATAATATCATCGCCATATCCACAGCAGTCTTGCAAGAACTTGTAAGAAAATTTACAGGCCATGTAAGCTAAATTTTTTCAAACAGACAGAATTCCAAGCCTTGGTTTGGTAGATTTTCCAATTCAACCTCCAACTGCCTACTATATTGCACTATATTATAATCAACCGTTGGGATGAGATCATAAGGGAGGTTGTCTGGTCCGAACTTGAATTTGAGTTGGACGGGATTCCGGCGGCGGAAGGTGACAAGACTTGGCGATTTGAGAAGTATTTCGAATGGAAAGTGGGATTTGGTGGATTGGATAATATGGTGGACAAGTGTGAAAAAATTTTTTGTTTGAAATCGGACTGAAACTAATTTGGGTAATAAAATAATATTGCCACGAACGGTAAGTGCATAACTACGGAAGCGTTGTAGGGCTATGGAAATAACGGGAACAAGAATCACGAAAATTAATTCTCAGTTTAGACGACTCCAGAATTCGACAAGAGTATTTGCATTGCCTCCTTAAATCTGGCCATCTTGCTAGCTTTGTTAATGCAGTGAAAACTACAACTGACAATCAGCTATTTTATCAATGACGCCATTGCTTTTTTGCTTATTTTATCAGCTGTCGTAACATTTCTCCCGTAAGTGTCAGATTATAGTCAAATTGTGGAAGGAAAAATTATTGGCGGCACTTTGTTGCCTGCGAAATCGTTCAGCAGGATAGCCTGAATTGTTTGTTGTCAGTCGTTTAGGAAGTTGCAAAACTATTAATTAAGTATTTCATACATATTTCAATCAACATTTACCTGAACCTCATTAAATTTTAGATCTATAACACTTCGTTTAAGTATATTTTTCGAAACTCATATCAAACCGATTCTGTGCAATTGCAAATAGGTTTGTAGACGAAGTAATACAGCCAATGCTAAGTTGTCTCCTATGAAAAATAAGTCTGGTACATCGAAAATCATACCAAGAAGTGAACCCTCGAACGGAAGCGCAGCACCCGGGAAATCGACAATGCGTCATAACAAAAGTTTATTAATTTCCGGACTATTTGGCTAAATTAAAAAATATACACTTTTTTTCTAATAGACTTATATTAGACATTTTGATCACCTGTGTGGTCATCTTCAGAAATAATTCATTGCAGAGCCATTGCAGTTCATATTTATATAGATAACTTCTTCTTTACCTACCTAATTACATTATTTTCTTAATACCTTGCACTTAACTTCATTAATCCCTTCAGTGTCCGTTTTCTTTTTCATTGTGTTTTCGATTGTCATTATTTTTAGAGCCCCCAAGATCATCCTCTTTTTGTAGTTGCGCTCCTCCCCTATCACTTTTGTTTGCTGGAAGTCGGGGGGGTGTCCTGTTTGTGCACAATGCGTTGTTAGTGCCGTTTGGTTGCTGCACCCGCTCCTCAGATCTGATTTGTGTGTCGATTTCCTACTCTTGAGCCATTGCTCCGTTGTGCCGATGTATGTCATATTGCATTTGCCGCAAGGGATACTGTATATGACGTTTGATATGGAATCCTGGGGTATTTTGTCCTTTTTTGTGGTGTGTAGGGTGTCAAACGTGTTCTTCAGTTTGTATCCAATCCTGAAAGCTCCACGTTCCTTGAAAATTCCATTTAATTTCTGCGATACACCCTGGATATATTCTATACTTACAAAGACTGGTTGGTTTTCCATGTGTTCTACTCGTGCCTGTTCGTTGTTATTCCTGTCGTACTTTTCGATCAGGCCTTTAATCGCATTTCTCGGAAAACCATTTTTTGTGAGCATATCCAGTATGGCTTGTTCATTTTTCTCCCTGAAGCAGTCATCGCATATGCTGAAAATCCACTGTATTATGAGCTTGCCTATTTCCCTGATTACCAGAGCATCTAAATAGGGCAGTTTGCCGGTCTGCTCCAGTTCCGCCATAAAGCGCAGACTGTCATGGTAATTGTTGAGGATCTTCAGAAAATTATCAATTTCTGTAGTTGTTACGACCGCGAAGATGTCATTTAATACATGTTTAATAACTATTTTCGGTTGTGAGCTGGATTTATTCAGCGCGTTTTTTATTAGGTCTTCCATGACGATTCGGTGATAATGGGTAATAGAGGGCTTTCCATTAATAAGCCATAAATTTGTTTGTATATTATACCGTTATAGCTGAAAATGTTGCTGTCCGTGATACAGAATTGAAGAGCTTCCATTAATATCTTCTTGTTGGTCATCGTGACTTCACTGTATTTCTTTGGATAAGGTCGATTGCTAGTTTGGTAGAAATGTTGGTGAAAAGTGATCTCATATCATGAGCTCATTGTCGCTGATATCTATTCAGTGGCAATATACAAATTGGAGTACACGAATTGAAAATGAAAGACAAACTAGAAGAATGAACAACAAATAAAACAATAAGAATTAATCCGATCAACAAATTGCAACAGACAAACAACGGAATAGTGAAAAGGATGCATCAAAAGGGAGAAATAGACGACACAACAAAATCGAAGGTCACAACGTACTCCTCATGGGTACCAAGGGTGTATGGTGTGCCAAAAGTACATAAACCAAACTGCCCAATGAGGCCAATAGTCTCAAATGTCAACAGTCCAGCGTACAACCTGTTGAAGCACTTGTCTAACTCCCTCAAGAACCTGACGACCAGCTTTGCATTCAATGTCAAGAACACGATCGAGTTCAAGGAGAAAATCAAAAGAATAGATATCAGAGACGATGAAGCAATGGTACCATTTGACGTGAGCTCACTTTTCATCAAAATTGCTACCAAACTAGCAATTGACCTTATCCAAAAAAGTAGCATTGAAGTCACGATGACCAACAAGAAGATATTTATGGAAGCTCTTCAATTCTGTAGCACGGGCAACAACATTTTCAGCTATAACGGTACAATATACAAACAAATTTATGGCTTACCAATGGGAAGCCCTGTATCACCCATTATCACCTACATCGTCATAGAAGACCTATTAAAGAACACGCTGAATAAATCCAGCTCACAACCAAAAATAGTTATTAAACATGCAGATGACATCTTCGCGGTCGTAACAACTACAGAAATTGATAATTTTCTGCAGATCCTCAACAATTACCATGACAGACTGCGCTTTATGGCAGAACTAGAGCAGAACGGAAAACTGCCCTGTTTAGATGCTCTGGTAATCACGAAAAAAGGCAAGCTCCTATTGGACTGGTACTGGAAAAAAACATCATCTGGGAAAATTCTGCATTTCAAATTAGCCCATCCAAAGCAATAAATCATAAACACCGCATCGAACAGATTGCATTGAGGTAAGATACACGAATTATCCGCGTACACTACATAAAAGCTTACCACCTTCGAACAGAAGCATATTAAAATTGCTTGCAGTCAGTGATAGGTGCTTATTCAAATATCAATTATGCCAGAATATTGGGGTAAACGACGACGTGATAGCGCAACGCACCTTGTTTCATGAGGGAATCTACGCGACTTGCACGTGCACTGAAGAAAAATCTTTAATCTAGCGCTCACGTTTTTTGCGTTGTCGCAAAATTACCTATGTAAAAAAAGCTTTGTCAGAATGTTTATTGGTCAATGGCAGCCAGCAAACTCACAGTTTTACAAGAAAAATTAGGAACGGACGAGAAAAACAGCTGGGAAGACAAACTTTCCGGAAAGTGAAACTTTCTTTGACGATGAATCCCGGACAGAGATCTGTCACTCAGACACTTGTTATCTCCGATTGGGGCTGCCTTGGTGCCGAATGCCAGATCTTTCTCCGAGAGCAAGCCAGCAAGTTATTACAGAAGTTACCATTTGTAGGAAATTGTTCGATCTACAAGCTTATTTATGAATTCCTTCTGCCAGGAACAATCTCCTACAACTTTGACCTGTTTATTCTTGAAAAAAGTTGTTTCTTGAATATATTTAAACACTATATGTGGTTTTACTTCCTTAAAACAAGTTTTTTTTGTAGAGGAATTATAAAAATCCCCGTTGGCAGCACCAGCCGGAAAGGTAAATTTCTCGTGTGTAGCGTAAGGTTTCGAAAAAGAAATTGGCTTATCTACTACTGGACTTTTTATTGCAATTTTCGTAGCACTACATGGGTATTTATTAACAGAAAGGATCTGCCGCCGTTCGTATTTGGAGCCCCTTCATAGAGGCGCAAACATTTTGCTAATTAAATTGAGTTGCACACGTATGGATCACATATTGAAAATTGGCGGGTAATAAGTTGTTATAAACATATTTATACTCGTTTCGCCCTTCTCACATTTGCTGTTTATACATTTGACAGTGGTTATCAAACAAAGGTGATAGCTTTTTGGCTTAAATAGCTCAAATAGATAATTTCAAAAGATTTCCATAAAAGTTTAATCAGCACTTGCATTGCCATTAATATATACATTTTCGATTCTTTTCTGAACCATCAGGGGCCGTTATTTTGAATTTTTATTGAAAACGGCTGCTAAAATTATTAAGCTGTAAATTTTCGCATTTTTTATTTGTCATCCGATTTACATAATTAAATTAAATTAACTTGCCTTAATAACTTATAATTTCAAGTTTTATCGGAATCTGTTGAGAAACTTGGCTGCTAGAGGGCTACAGAAATAAAAAAAATGTCTATGTCGCCCCCTTGTATGGGGAGACCCCCTTAACACTTTAAAATATGTTCTTAAACTGCAAATTTCAAGAGGCACCACTTTTGACCTACGTAGAAAATTTCCTCATTTGCGAGAAAACTTGTGACGCACGAACAAACGGACAGACGGACAGACAGACAAGTCGCGATTTTATAATTTTTTAGGGTATTGTTAAAAATATTTTATAATATTTAAAAAAATATTCTAATTTATAAATACGTTCAAGATAAGTCATTTAAAACGTTTTCATGAAAAAAATTCTTCATTATTTCAGTTGCTACTAAAATAGCAAATTGCGCTTGTTCCTGACCTTTGGGGGCCGCCATTTTGAATGCATGCATTTGATTTTGGAAATTTTTAAATCTCTGTGGGCTAGGACCTCATCAATCAATGTGCCAAATCAAATCGGAGCTTCACTCTAGAAAGGGCAAAATAATTCAATTTTTAGTGAAAATGGCAGCTTAAAAATATTGGGTTTTAAAATTTTCGACTTATTTATTTTTCATTCAATTTTAAAAATTTTCTGCATAATACAAGAACATAGTACAGAGATCCATAATCACAAGTTTCATCAAAATCCGCTGGAAAATGTGCCCGCTAGAAGGCTACAAAAACCTGAAAAAAGGCATATTTAAAATGCCGCCATTTTGAAATTTGCACATGCATGATCACCAAAATATTAAAAACTGAAACCAAGTTTCATATATATCAAATTAAAATTGCGACTTTTAGAAGCCTTTGAAGTTTTGAGTTTCAACTGGCCGCCATTTTGTTTTTTGTGACCTGACCTCCAAATTTTGCACGCAATACTTTAGGTACTCATAATTTCTACTTAAATGTCAAATTTCATGAAAATCTTTTGAAAGCTTTGACCACTATTACAACAACAAAATTTTGCACGTTTTCCGACCTTTGAGCGGCTGCCATTTTGTTTCTGCCGTACCGACTTAGGATTTTTTATTGTGAGATTCATTAAATACATCAGTGAACCTTTGTACCAAATTTCATCCAAATCGGAGCTATACTTTGGTCAGAACAGAAATCCTAATTTTTCGTCTAAAATGGCCGTCATTTTTTTTTGCCCTGCCGATATAGCTGGTTCACGAACTTAACCGAGATATTAGCCCAATACACTTTTACTGAAAATTTGGTGAAAATCAGAGCAAAATTGCAACCTCTAGCGTGGTCACAAATTTCGTTATATCCCATATATATATATATATATATATATATATATATATATATATATATATATATATATATATATATATATATATATATATATAATATATATATATATATGTATATATATATATATAATATATATATATATATGTATATATATATATATATATATATATATATATATATATATATATATATGTATGTATATATATATGTATATATATATATATATATATATATATATATATATATATATATATATGTATGTATATATATATATATGTATATATATATATATATATATGTATATATATATATATATATATATATATATATATATATATATATATATATATATATATATATAATGCTCTCCGCAATAGGTAAATTTCTCTCGAGAAATTTTGATGACTTCTTTAGTCCTTCACTGATAGTGAGTTATTGAGTCCTTGACGGATTGAGTCTGAGACCAATATTTAACACTTTAATCTAATAGCAGCCGCTCATTAAAGTTGTATTGTTTTAAGGTTTGCATCATCAATAAACATAGAACTTCAATTCCACTCTACTCGCACTTACAAAGGTATACCCACAGTTCATTCTCATACTCAATTTGTACTTTGTGAAACAAAGATCAAAAATTTGAACAAAAACATTAATGCGACCGCTACCAAATTCTCCTTCAACGAACGCATACTAATTTCCTTTTGTTCACTATTCACCACCAAAACACAAGCCTAAAATCTTTTATTTTTCAAATAAATCTCACTTTTCCACCTAGACTAATTTATTCTTCTTCACAGTTCAATCCCGTCTCAGTTCAATCCCGTCTAGACTTTTGCTACCACCAGACTGCCTTCTTAATCCCGCAACTCTGCATCCCAATTACCGCTCCCGTTCGAGATAACGTAATCGAAGTTCAATACACTTCAATTCCGTTCCTCCAAGTGAATATCGTAGTTTCAATGTCAATGTAGCAACTCTGAAGAAGAAGAGAAATTGCTCAGCATCTAGATTACTAGAAGAACCATCAAAATCGACCCTCCACTTATGCATTGGCGGGAATGAATGTCATTTGTCGCCGGAGTTGTAGTAGGTGGAATAAGAGGCATTATAACAAATATTGGAAAACCAAATATAAAAATCAATAAATTGAATAACAATTAATGGACGGTCAAGCCAACAAAACCAGCTAAACAATAAATAGCAGATGGACAACATAGACAATTTGAATAAAATAAATGAGCTAACAGATCGCAGACGGCCACAATAAAAACGATTCAGCAATAATAAATTAGAAACTAAATAGCAGACAGACAAACAGACGAGTAAATAAATATGTAAGATTTTGAGATTTTAACACCTAAATAAAGCTAAAATAAAAATTGATCAGAATTTCCTCATCTAAATCTATAAAACTTTCCTACAATCCTACTTAAAACTAATAACTAACTAAACTCAAACCACAAAAGGAGCTATCTTAAATATCAACAACGAATGAGAGAAAATTACAATCTTACAAACTCAAACTAATCTTTTAAACCAAACCCCTAATGTAAACCCAATAGCCTATAACTAAATAAATCTCAGTGAGTAAGATACCAGAGTGCTTCAGTTAAAGTGTAAATCAAATTTATACATGATTTCATTTCTCAAAGTGAATTTCCCTGGAAGGTTAAGGAAAAGAAAAGATTGTAAAATGGGAAGTTGGGTTAAAATTTTCACAAGGCACAGAACAGAAAACTGCAACAGTGCATGGCATAGCTAACATATGAAATTTAAAGGCGGATTCCACTCTAAACGACCATTATGAAATACTACGGCCTTCTTAATGGCTCGGACAAGAGCCGCACAAATCCCAAAGCAAAAAGCAGGAAGATGACGAAAAATGTTGGCTAATCCCTCGTGTAAATTTTGGCTAATCTCTGGAGTACCTATTAAACCATTCAGCTCAAGAAAAAGGAAGTCCTTTCGTGCACCAGGAAGACCACAACCTACGAACTAGTATAAAATTTCATGACTGTAACTTAGCTTGTAGTGTTTCAGTAGATTATCAAAATGTGAGAGGGCTAAGAACCAAGCTTTATAAGCTCCTTTTGTCGTTACAGCTCAGCAAAGATGCATTTATACGCCTTACGGAGATCTGGTTAAAAAGCAACATCTTAAACTCGAAAATTTCTCTTGATTTTGATATTTACCGTTGTGACTGGGATTTCCTTTCTAAAAATACATCTTTATTAGTTTCCTCTGACTACATACCTAGTGACTCTTCTTTGTATGTGTGCGAGACTTTTTTTGACGAGTTTTCCTCTTATGTCTTCTTGCATCATCCGCAAACTTTAATTCTAGCATACCGCACCTTCCTTTCTCATCATCTTTATCTCTTTCCTCGTTTCTATCACTCTATTCACTGACGCAATTTAATAATATTCCTAATGCTAATGGTCGGGTGCTTGACCTTGTTTTTTCTAATTTTCCCCTTTACTGTCTTTCTGTTTCCCTAGGATTGAACCATCTTGTGCGCATTGACAGTCATCATATGTCATTATCGCTCGATCTCTCAATTGCATCTTTGACACATCGTACTTTTGCTCCTTCTCCAAAATTTAACTTCTTCAAAGCAAACTACGAAGCTCTGGCCTCCGAACTGAACTTGGTTGACTGACTGGAGTTTTTTGATAACTTAGAGTGTGAGGAAGCTCTGAGTGAGATCAACTACTCTATTACAGTGTTGCTGGCCCTCTCTAATCATGGATGGATTCCTACCTGTCTTCTAGTATATGTTGTGTTAGTTACCGTGGAATTACTTCTATTACATTTTATCCGTCCTCTGGTGTTTCTCAAGGTTCCGTTTTAGGTCTCCTTCTATTCCTATTGTTTATAAATGATTTTTCTTCGGTTATCGCTTTCAATTGTCTACTGTACACCGATGATTTGAAAGTATTTCGAGCTATCAAGTCGGTACAAGATTACCAATATCTTTAGATAGATCTGATTGCACTAAGTAACTGGTATTCATCTAACTACCGCTGCCTAAATGTTGGTAAATGGTATAAAATGACTTTTAATCTAAATCATTCTCCGCTGACTTTCACTATATGTTAAATGAAGTCTCATTCGCTGCTGTGAGCTCTGCTAAAGATCTCGCTGTTACTACTAGGGCCTCAATAATATTGGAATTATTTTCAGGCATGCTTATAAATTTACCAACATATCTACCCTCATCCACTTGTTTATCTATCTTATCCATCCTATCCTTGAATATTGCTCTGTCGTTTGGTCTCCCCGACACTCCTACCTCATTGACTCGTTAGAGAATGTCCAGCGTAAATTTACTCGTGTCTTGTTTTACAAATTCAAAATCCCATATCAACCCTATGACTGCCGTTTATCCTTTTTACGTCTGCTTACTTCTGGCATTTAGATCAGTGTTTTCTATATCAACTATGCCACAATCAAATTTTATCAACATTGTATGCACACATATTTTTTCGGCAATCATCGCGTTCTTCTCTTGCAAACAATTTTTTCGTACTACCCGTACAAATTTATATTTTCATTCTCCCACTATACGAATGGTAAGAAAACATAATGAGCTTGAGCTTGGTCCTTTTTCCGACTCATACCTTATTTTTAAATTGAGATTAAGAAGCCTGAACCTTACAACTCAATTGGAGTAAATATTAGACTTGTGTGTGCTTTAATTTAATTTTATATGTATTTTGTTTTTTTTTTTAACTTAGTTACATAGCATTGTTAACATCATTGAATTCCTTTATGTATTAAGTTTTCACTTAATTCTAATTTGCATTAGTTATCTTTTCTGTTTGTTTTGTGTTTAATCTGTTAAATGGAATTTTAAATAAATAAATAAATACTTGTCGGTGAACAAATGCATGATGAGTTTTGACGGTACTTTATGAGGACTGAATGTAAAGTGGTTTCTATTCCGAGTGGAAACCCTAGCCCATCATTACGGGATATCCTCAAAAACTCTGGCTATCGATTTCCACCTCCTTCTCAAGAGACTCGCTAATGGTTGGTATTGGACTTTCTACCAAAGCTGCTCCGTAATGTTGTAGTCTTTTCTTGTTGATGCATTCAAAGAGCGGTTTGCTGGCCACTACATGGACATAGAGATCCGTCGCAAAAATGACCCATATGTATTAAATCAAAATTCTTTCATTTCTCAAAAAGACTTTTCCTCTCCCTTCCTTCCCTTCGTGTTAAGTTTCTATTTGTGAGGCGGCTCAGCACGAGAAGAGTGTACCCCGGACGATTCATGACAAGACTGAGCACTAGCCGGCCTCAGTATACCTCCCCCGGTTAAGCATCTCTCTGCTGAAAACGAATGTCTGCAACTGTGGTGACCTCCATGGCTGCAACTGCGGTGACTTCCGTGGCTGCCACAGAATAGCATACTAGGGCCGGCTAGCGCCAATTCATTGCAACCACGTAAATTGCAGATAGTTTCCGTTAACTAAATTCTTTTTATGATCACAAAATTCATTGCGATAAAAATTCAATTAAATTAACGACGATTTCTTCTACGTGACACATCATAGATAATATTGGAAAATTATCGACTATTTATGGTCTATTCCATAGGCCAATGCTTACATCTCCGATGAATACACAATACAATTGACACACTCCAAGGCTCGTACAGGATCCCGGACTCAAACAAAATTTCTAAATCGCCACTCTTCCACAGCCATATCCTAGTCCTAAGGATAACAATCATGAATACAACACAATAATTGTTGATTTATGAAAATTACTCTTTGAATCCTGGAGCGATTCAATCTTCTTTGCACATTAATTAGCTGTGAATGAGCACATGACACATTCCGGACATGCTGCCAAGGAGTAAGAAAGCAGAAACTGAAATGGTTTGACAAGTTTATCGGAATCAGCAACTTTCAAAGATTCTATTTCATCTCTTTAGTAGTTCCTTGTAGGTCGGTTGTTTGCTTTCTTGCTTGCTTCCAGCTTATGGCTATATCAAATGTGAGTTCATCTTGAACTCAGCCTCAATAAGACCAAGTTGAATAAGAATAGAAAGGGGCAATGCACACTGTTTGCCATTTACGTCCTTTTGCACGTTTCCTATTCTCCCCACAGTGTGGCAGAATGTATCGTCACACTCTCGTAGGACACCCCGATGCCTATTTATAGGAGAACTTTATCTATGGGTGTTAAGGCTACAGGCTTCGGTGTTGAGTAGGCGAGGATACATACTCGTATATTAACGTCTATAAAGCAACAATAGATGAATGGATGAACGGATATTGTATGATGAAAATCCTTTTATGATAAAGATGCTAAAAACTGGATTTGATGAAAGTTAGTTACACACCAGGAGAAATTTGATCCAGTATTTTTTAAGCGGTATCGGGAATCGGTTGATGTGTTTATGCAATAATAAAATATCAGGTTAAATGGAATAAGGATATTGTTGCGTTTGAATCGGATGTGATTTTGAGTGGCGGGTTGTTGAAAATCGTGCACGTGACAGTGAAATTATTTTCGATTGTGCTGTAACTTGAAATATTTTTGGTAGGCTCTATTTAAAGCTCATGTTCTAATGCGGATTAAGACGTGAATGTTGTGATTGAGCATTTAAAAATGAAATTAATAAATTGGTGTTCTTGAAGTGTAATTAGCTATGATATAGCTATGGTAGCTGACTATAAAATTAAGGCATCCAAAAAGAAACTTGCTTTGTTCTAGATAGTAAAAAACTTATTTCTCATTTAAGTTCCCAAATTTTCAAATTTTGTCTTTATTTTTGCATCAATATTTCGATAACTTTTATTACATAGGATTACTTTTAACAATTTATGGTTTAAGCTAAACTAAACTTATTTTAGCGTTCCATAAGATAATTTCCTTGCATAGCACATTTAAATAGTAAGGTACCCGCCTGCCTCTTCCTCGGTGCGCCGCATAGGGACTTCATAGAAGTTACAGAAAATTGAAACCAAAGAATATTTATTCGTATACATTGTATCCTTGATTAGAATATCTAACATTGTTGAAGTGCAGAAATAATGGTGTACTGTATATTTTGCCTGTTGGTGTCGTTCGAACATATCTAAAGGTAGATTTGAATATAACGATGTAGGACCTTAAAGTTTTCGTTCACTGAAGAAAGTCATAGTATCAAACACATTGTCTTGGCAACATCTTCTCAAAATGTGTCTTCAAACTGTATACTTGATATGATAGTGTGCAAAAGGAAGGAGGGATAGTGAAATATAATAAAACTGGAAAGGTAGATAAAAGTACAGAGTAATGGTTCAATGATTAAAAAAGGGGTTATTGGAGCTCTTGGGCAAAAAACCAGTGCACAATCAAAGATAATCTTATCGACTGGTGAAATCATTATATTGACTCGTTTTTAACTGGAGGACAGCAAAAATAGTTCCAGTGGATGAATCTAATCTAACAACAATTTTATATCTTCTTTTGCAAAAAAGTACCATCGTCCCCAAAATGTCTTTCAAAGGATAGAACAAATTCCATAGAAGCGGCACTTAGTCCTATTTATTACTGGTGGTTAAGCTTTTGCTGCTAATTATAAAGTCAGAATGGCATAGTTTCCATGAAATTTATTTCATTCTTTTTAAGACATTTCGGAGTTCGTTGCCTTTTTTCTTTTTTTAAAAAATGTTTTTATTAACTTCCCGCTAGGAAAGTGGGTCACCCAAAAATAATCTTTCAGTGCTCCAATGAGAGCAATGATTGCTTTAGAAGTGCTCCCTCTTCATATTGTTTTGCACCAAACATTTCCACATCCACGGTTGACACCGCAGTCACAGAAGATGGCACAAGGATGCTTGATCCGGGAGGGCATACTGAAACCGGCAAGGAGATAGTCGTGTCCTGGAGTATTTTGGGAAAATTTTGCCCGTGCGGAGCCACCTCACATAAAGAGACGATATGAAAATGGGGGAAAGAAGGATTAGAGAGGGGTCATATTGAGAAATTAAAATTTCAGATTTTTAATTCATTATGGCAGTTTTATTCAAACGATAAAATTTAATGTTAGTGCAGCAAATCAAATCAATTGGAAAATAAATATAGAAATACTCAACCAAAGTAAACTCCCTGCTAAACAATCAAGTAATATAATTAAATAGAACAAATTCTACTACTCACCACTTTTTTGTGTTGTTTTCGAGCGCTTGAGGGTGACCTGGGTAAATAGAACTATGCAATGTACAATGTGCAGACATCAATCATGAATAATCTTAAGAAAAACATTAACAATATCTACAACTGATACAAACTCGCTTTAAAAGAGGAATCACTGTTAATACATTTAAACTCTTCTACATTTTGTTACAATATTATTAACAACCAT
Source organism: Odontomyia ornata (assembly GCA_963969285.1). Classification (NCBI taxonomy): domain Eukaryota; kingdom Metazoa; phylum Arthropoda; class Insecta; order Diptera; family Stratiomyidae; genus Odontomyia; species Odontomyia ornata. The sequence continues at coordinate 17,938,418 of OZ017739.1, read as the reverse complement.
TAACAATGAAATCTTAAAGATATTTTTGTTCTACATGCCCAAATAGTTGAAAAACGTCTGCAAATTCGATTGAAACTGACAGAGTATGAGTCGATATCAAATTTCATTGATTTTAAAGTTACTATATGGGTTGAAGATTTTACTGTAGTTCGCGTAGTATAGTGATTAGAGCACTCATCCCGTTAGCCGAAGGTCCCTGGTTCGACTCTCGTTAGCGGCTACGAGATTTAATTCAAGTGATTCTTCGAACGGACTATAAGCCCGTTTAGTTATGATACAAGCTGGTTTAAAAATCAGATCTTTTCGCTACTGGGTGGACAGACACACGGCCAAAACGTGATACTCACCATATCACCTTATCGAGCGCCGACATATTCAATCATGATGAGACACTCTAACTATCTCTAAGCCAAGGCCCAAAAGGGGCTGTAGTACAAAAATTTTGCAATTTTCAAAATAAGTATTTTTCCAGACAAAACAACGTTATACATATTTCAAGCACTGTTATTCAAACCTTATGCACAGCAAAAATTTCTAGTGGTGTTCTTTTGGGTAGCCAGTTCATTCTGTCTACATGGCCCGCCCATTGCAATTTACGTAACTTTACGCAAGAGGAAATATGTGGATTGTCAAATAATTCATACAACTCATCATTGTACTGTAGTCTCCAATCTGGTTGTTATTTCACTGAGTCGTCGATTTTTCGGAACACTTTGCATTTAAATATATCCATGGCCTTTTCAGATTTGCTCATCAGAGTCCAGTTTTCACTTCCATATAACAACACAAGTTTGACCAGTGTTTTATAAATGTGGAGTTTATTTTGCTTGGTTACAACTCAGGACCTTATAATGGGAAGTACGGAGTAATAGGCTTTATTTGCGGTGTTTATGTGGCATCCTATCTCTTCCTTTTTGACACCTCTTCTATTCAAGTTGGCTTTAAGGCATACAAAGTTATTCTTCAAGATTGTAGCAGCCTAGGGTCTGATTTTGTCGAACTGGAGTTTTCTTTCTCGTTTGAGTCATGAATTTAGTTTTCGTTTCATCAACTCGTAGGCCAATTAGGTTTGCTTCAGATTCTTGGCTCAGAAATACTCCTTTATTGTCTGGTATTGAACGTACCATAATATTAATATCATCAGCAGCAGCTACCGACTGTGTGGACTTGAACATTACTAAAGGGTTATCCATTTTATGCTTGGGAAAGTAAAGCTTAAGAAAATACATAAAATATTCAGATGGAAACAAAATTTTTTATTCAATATAAAGATTGATCTTTGCCATTACACGAGAAACACAACATCATTCAAATGTCCTCCACGGGACCTCTTACAGACCTCAATCCTTTTGAGGTAATTTTCAATGACTTTTTGAAACATTTCCAGCAATAACTTCACGAATATTGGTTTTCGATTGCTCAAGATTTTGAGGATTGTTCACGCAAAAACACGATTTTTTGCATAGCCCCATAAAAAGAAATCCAAAGGTGTTAGGTCGCAGGATCTTGCGGGCCAATTGACATCACTCAATCTCGAAATCACACGTCCTGGAAATTTCTCTTGCAAAAGTGCTCGATTAGCTTGTGTTGTGTGGCTTGTGGCTCCGCCCTGTTGGAACCACATGTTATCCGGATCATAATCTTCAATTTTTCTCCAAAAATAATCGGTTAATATTCGTCCATAGCGGTCAGAATTGACTGTAATGGCTCTTCCTTGATCGTTTTCAAAAAAATACGGGCCAATAACAGGACCAGACCATAACGCACACCAAACGGTCACTTTTCCGGATGCAAAGGCCCTTTGCGATCACCTGAGGATTTTGGGAGCCCCATATGTGGCAATCCTATTTATTTACGTAACCACTTAGCGAAAAATGAGCCTCATCACTGAAGAAAATTTTGTTCGAGAAATCGTTATCAATGGCTTGTTGTTCAATCACCCAATTCGCATCCTTTCTGCGTTGTGTATGGTCTTGAGGCTTAAGTTCTTGAGTGAGTTGGATCTTATACGGATGGAGATGCAAATTTAAATGCAAAATCTGCCACAATGAGCTGTAAGACAAGCCCAAATGTTGAGCACGTCGAGGAATCGACAAATTCAGGTCTTCCTCCACACTTTGAGCAACGACAGCGATATTTTAAGCAGGACGAATGTTGCGATGATGCATAGGCCTTGGTATATTAATAACCGATCCAGTCTCTTCAGATTTTCTCACTGTGTTCGAAATTGTTTGCTGTGTAGGTCGATTATGTCGACCGTAGTCAGCTCGTAAAGCCCTAAATGTTGATACAGCAGAATCACCATTTTTATAATAAGATTTAATAATTTTAACGATTCTTTGACTGCTAAACGATCCATATTTTTAAATGGCAAACTATGAACTAAAAAAACATGACAGATGTCAAATGACAGGGTTATACTTTCCCAACTACGAAATGGATAACCCTGTATACTCGAGGATTCAGCCGATTTCTTCCTGAAGACGTGTTCCACTGCAATATTAAAGAGCATTGGGCCAATTGTTTCCCCTTTTTTAAGCTTGATTGCATTATAAAGCTGTCCGTTAGGTCACCATTTACTTTGAGTTTAGGTTCTGTGTTTAGCATCGTGACTTTGACCATATGGACCAGTTTTGTGTGGACACCAGAGTCAAGCATTATTTTGTACAGCGCATGTTTGTTGACACTGCTCTATCCATCTTGAAGTCTGCAAACAGTTGATGCGAATCAGTATTATATTCCCAAATCTTGTGGAGCTCCTGATTTACAGCGAAAATTTGGTCTATTCAATACCGTTCACCTCAAAAGCCTCCCTAATATTTTCGTATAACACTTTCATAGAAAGGCTTTAATTTTCTTTCTATGATTTTGAAGACCACTTTGTAAAATGTAGACAGTAGAGTGATGCCTCTTTGATTTTTACACCTTGACTTGTCCCCCGTTTTGTGTACAGGACATATCATATTTTTTTGCTGGTTCTCTGACAACTGCATGTCTGATCATATTCAGCATATTAGTTGATGTCGGAGGTTACTTAGATTGGAAACCCCACCCTGGAGCAGTTCTGCTGTTATCTCATCTATTCTAGGTACATTATTTCAGCGAAGACATGTTGCTGCAATTTTCCAGTGCTGACATGTATGTGGGCGTTACTGAGCTATCATTTAGCTTGTGTACTTTGGAGAAGTTAACTTAAAAACCCTAAAAATAGATAAAAAAACATAAAAAAAGTGATTAAAAATAACAACAACGATGAAGCAATCAGCGGCTGCAGCCACGATGCTCACAGCACATCGAGAACGGTATTGACGATGACAAAAACGGCGAAGAATACAATGACAGTAAAGAAAGACAAAAAACTTAGATTAACGGACAGTTTTGTCGAGGCTGAGATTCGTGTGGCGCTTGGACGCCGCAAAAAAATGTTGCGAAAGTCAGAACGTTCTGAAAAAGAAGAGCGGGGAAGTATGCAGGACACGCCAAATGTTCGAGCGGTGGGGAGAAAAATGAGGAACATCGAGAATTCAATGGTTACTGCTGCGATCGCTACTGAAGCAACCAAATCAAAGGTCTACGATCCCGAAATAATAACGTACCATTCTGAAGTCCACAAAGTGATCACGATAGAAAAGAAAGTAGTGGCCAGTCAAAAAAGCGACTTTGTTTTATTCCACCACTACCATTGAAAATATGGCGGAAATGCTGTACTTGGAAAAAGAAGTCGATGTCCCCTCCTAAGAAAGGAGGTCATAAAGGACAACTGCTGTTCAGCGACACAAAGAAGAAAGGCTATTCCGAAGTGGGAGATGTTCTTAAAAGAGCTAAATCCACCGAAAATCAACAATGTAGTAAAAGATGGGCTCCTAGAACAAGAGGAGCTCCTAGACCGCTTACTGCATTACCGGAGTAGCTGATTAAAAGCCAAAGAGGATCGGAAGGGCGAAGAGGAACGCTAAAAACACTCTGAGGGCTAAGCCTAACGGATAAGCGCAGATATCTCCAACATCAAAGAATGATGTCTAGCCCAATTGAAAGTGATCGGGATAAAAGTAGGAAGGAAGAGGCACGTAAAGCCCGTAGAATGCTTGATCTGCAGTTCCAGACGGTGCTAACAAAAAAAAGCAAATAAAACCGCAAAAAACTCCTTCAAAAAGTACCAGGAAATAAAGTTCATACAGACGCTCAACAAGAAAAAAGATCTGATGCGAAACAGGTGACAAAGAAGCCCCGACGAAGGCTCTGGCAACAGAAACTGCTCGTAAAACCCCAAGGTGGCTGATCCTTAGCAGAAGTGCTGCGGGATGTCAAGAGCAATGCTAGGCCCAAAGAAACCAACACTACCATTGAAGTAGTACGGCTAACGTAATTGGGCCACATACTAGTCGAATTTGGAGCAGAGGTCGACAATAGGGAAGCAATCTGCGACGCGGTAAAGAAAGACATTAACTGCGTCACAGACCTGGCCGTGGTCGAAGAGGCCACCAAAAGAGAGTTCCTTAGCGTGAGCAGGATCAAAGCAAGGCTGGCACCAGAAAATCATAGAGGAAAATGCAAGGCTATCATTGACTTGACCGAAAACGACGCCGAACGACTTCTGAATAAGGGTAAAGCAAGAAAAGGCTAGATTGCAGCAACTTTCAAATACCTTAGCTATGGAAACATCAGATACGTATGCAAAGGACCTGATAAGAGTTCACTTTGTTGCAAATGTGGTGAGATGAGACATAAAAGACAAGAGTCTACAAAGGAGGCATATTGTATCCTTTGCAATGGTGCTGATCCAAGATCGGAGCTTGGGCACATAGAAGGATCAGGAAGCCCTAGCCGAGGCGTAATCAGAACTTTGATGACCCGTATCCTGCAGCTAAACCTACACCGCAGTTCAATCGCCCAAAATCTGCTTGGGTAGTTTATGAGGAACACGAAAGCCGAATTTTTCTTGCTGGGTGGCCCACACCACGATAAAAGTGCTGCATCATGTTATTCTGATAAAACTAGTACTGCCATCATCTGGATTCGGAAGAATGATTTTGGGGGGAGGATTGTGGACCATAGGATAGTTTCGGGCGTGTTTGGTGCTCAGAGAACACCTTTTTTAGTATGTACCAAGCGCCGAACGAACCGATAATATGTTTTCAAGCTAAGTTTAATGCTTTGGAGGGCCCTGCCATAAAGGTAGATGGCACCATGCTCATTGTGGGAGTTCAATGCAAAAGCAATCGAATGGGGCAAGCCTCAAACAGACCCGCGGGGAAAACGAGTCCTAGAAATGGTGGCTAGGACGGCGCTCGTCATACTTAACAACAGAAACACGCAGACTTTCCGACATCTTGGTTGCGAAAGATCCATACCGGATGTGACATTTGCCTCGGAGTTCTTAGTACATAAAAAACACAATTCGAAAGTGTTAGAGGACTAATCAGCCAGTGATCATGAGTGCATTCTGCTTAAGACCAGTGATGTTGTCAACAAACGTACGTGCTCTTTACCTTTTGTAATTGGGTAGAACATCAGAAAGATGGACGTCAAGAGCTGCTCACAGCAGTTGCTTCGCTGCAGAGTGATTCGCAGTGGATGGAAAAACTGACAGCTCAAGATTATGAGCTCATCACGACTGCTTGCAACGCTCCTATACCCCGTCGGAAACCACGGCGCGGCAAGTCCGCAGTGCATTGGTGATCAACTGAAACGCTGAGAAGCAAAGCGAGCGTCACAAGCTTCAGTATGAGCTCAACTGGCACGAGACCATGGCGAGGCATGCAACCTGATAGTAGCACATAAACTGGCCAGGAAATGCCTTCGCAAATAGATAAACAACAGCAAGGCTAGCTGCTGGCAACATCTATTGGTTAATGTGAATGAGGATCCGTGAAGCCTTGACTATAAGCTAGTTATGCGGAAGTTTGGTGGCTTACGGACGCCCTGCATGTATGAAGCGGAAAAGAAGGACGACTTAGTGCGGGCACTATTTCCTGCCCATTCCGTCCAAGTTGATGCTATCCACGGTGAAACAGCGATCGAGTGTCCACTCCTCATACTACCAGAACTGGAAGAGACAGTCCTATCACTGAAAGCGAGGAAGGCTCCATGTCCAGATAGTGTTCCAGCAATTGCAGTTTATCATTGCCTACGGGAGGGAGTTTTCCTGGTGCAATGGAAGGTGGCGAGGTTCATGGTGATCATTAAGGGAGGGAGGTGGGGGAAATTTGGATCGCCGTCTGCATACCACCCGTTACGCATGCTATAACGGCTGGAAAAATGCTAAAGAAACTCATGAAGGGAAGACTCACTAATGCGATTTGTGCTGCTGGGGATCTATCTCCTCGGCAGTACGGTTTCGAGCAGGAAGTTCCGCCTTCGATGCAATTGCAGAGATAGTGAGCGCGATCCAAATGGCAGAGGCATATAGCTGCACCAAGCGACGGATGGTTTTGTTGGTGACTCTCGATGCTAGGAACGCTTTCAATTCTGCTAGGTGGGTGGATATTCTGGATACGTTGGAAAACACTTTTCAAGTTTCAAAATATCTGATGCAGCTTTGATGGACTACATTAAGAACTGAAGCCTGCTTTACGACACAAAACAGGGCCAATGAAGGCTGGAAGTTACATCAAATGTTGCTCAGGGATCTATCCTTGGTCCGGACCTATGAAACGTGTCATACGACGGGCTAATCAGACTGGAGATGCCAGATAAGTCACTCTTGATCGGCTATGTGGATGATGTTGCGGCCCTAGTTTCTAGATGCACCTTTGAGCAAGTGAAACTTTGACTAAGTTTGCTAATGTACCGAATGAGAGACAAGATGGCTGCTCGTGGGCTTAGTCTAGGACTGGAGAAAACTGAAGTGGTTATCTTGACAAAAAAGAGAATCACTAAAGTAAGCATGATCAGTGAAATACCTGGGGCTACTGATCCACTCGAAGATGAGTTTCTCTGAGCAAATCAGGACAACGGCTGAGGAGCTGAGTTGACTTATGGCCAATGAAGGGGAACCCAATCCATCAAGAAGATGCCTCTTGATGCTTGTTGTAGAGTCAGTGCTATGGTATGAACTGGAAACATGGAGTGACGTCCTCAGTAAGGACGTATACCAAAAACACTTGGCACAGGTACAGAGGAGAGGAGCACTAAGGATTGCATCATCATATTCAATTGTCTCTGATTCGGCGTTGAGAGTTATTGCAGGCGTGATACGTGTTGCTCTCCTTACTAGATAGCACCATGCCATTTGATTGATTCAAAGCAAGGAGGTGAGGGAGGCAGTTATGCATGAGAAGAGACAGCGCTCATTCAACGATTGGCAGTAGTCTTGGGTGAATCGCATGAAGGGTAGGTGGACTGCGCGTCTGATCCCGGATGTGAGACTATGGCTAAATTGAAGGCAAGGTGAAACTGACTTCTTTCTGACTCAGCTTTTGAGCGGGCATGGATTTTTTTAGTCTTATCTGCACAAGATTGGTAAGTCATGGCCTCCCGATTGTGGGTTTTTCCCAGATGAAGAAGACGATGCCTACCACACATTTTTTGCATGCAAAAAATTGGATTGGCTATGACGGGGCCTCTACAGGGAGACCAAAGTGGTCACTCCAGATAGTATAGTTTCGGTGGTGCTTAGATCAGTTGACAAATGGAGCCATATGGTACATTATGTTCGGGCAGTCCTAAAATATAAAAAGGACTCACAGCTGCCAGGCTCGTTGAGGCTCCTCCCTCCTCCCGCTAGAGGAGTGATCTCCCAGCTTGAAGATGCCTGGCGGCGTAACAAAACGTAACCTGGCCCCAAGTAATGTATCAAATGGTTTCAGGCTGGATTCTCGGAGTAACAGAGGAGATTTTTAGTGGGCAATCCAGTCCTAGAAATAAGAATAAAGGACCAAGATACTGATCGATAGTGAAACTTTAATTACCGCGACTAAACTATCTGAAAAATTAGCGAAGTATATAAGGTAAGTAGGATAGTCTTTTTTAAATAACATTTGCGTTTGTAGTAAAAATAAAAATTCAAAGCTGAAAAGGGATACGTTTTTCTTGAAAGTTTAGAATAAGTATTTTGAAAGTAAAAGAAATCCGAAACCAAAGAAATGGAGATGATCTTTATAAATCGGTGTACTTATTTTATTTCAAACTCTGATCTATTTTATTTGTTCAGTTGTATTTATTGATTTGTTTTCCATGTTGATTTTATCACCAGTGAATTAATATTGGGTCCAAAGTGCATATAGCGGTCAATCACTTAACTTATTGTGTCTTAATATATGATTGACTTTGTACATTATTATAACCATGAGTTGGATCAATTAATCCTGGTTATGATAGTATAGGTAAATTATAATCGCATTTGATGAAGATTCGTTTATTTACTTCAACCAACTTAAAGACTTAGTCCAATTACAAGATTGGTTCAAACAATACAAATCGAAAAGCACAACAAAATATATCTACCAGGCTAGGTATTTAAGACTAAATTCTTAAGTCTGTGCTTATAAGTTATTAAAGATGGAGGCTACGGACCAAAACTTCATAGTATTGTGGTTTCTTGGTAGACGTAACAGTGGTGAATGGTAAAATGTTTCCGTTCTTGCAAATGGAATTTGTTATGATCCCTCGTTTCCAGAGGGATAATTGGATGTCCGCATTGTCAGTAACTCTCTTACATTTGTATGCAACTGATGGTGGTGAAGCTTATATAGGAGACATTCATCAAGAAAAGTCTACGGGATGATAAAGAAGGGAGGTGCAAAAAAGAAAGTCGTTGCCGTTGTACAGATTCCAGTAGTGAGTCTAAGTACTTATGAGGTGGTGACCAAATTTGGGAACAATACTCGAGGCTAGGCAAAACAGTTCTTATATAAAGATGCACTGGAGACAGGATATTTCCAAAGATGCAAGAGTGACGGAGAATAAATTCGGAAACCCGAGAAGCACGGGACGTGATATCAAGGATGTGGGCTTCGAACTTAGGTCGCGGGTTGAAGCTCACCCTGAGTCTTTGAACTTGGTTACTACAGATAGCGGCGCATTGTGTAGGCTATCGGGTAACGAGGTTGGATTCGGTTTTAAAGAGAAAGTCATTGTATGACATTTTTGTACATTAAGGGAAAGAAAATTTGATTCGCTCCAGTTGCACAGGACGCTCAGGAGGGGCATGAAATCATCAATACATCTAATTACTTTAAAAGTTTTAAAATCATCACCATAGAGAAGACATGGAGCGTCTATTAAAGAGGGCAAGTCATTAGTGTAGGTTAGGAATAATAGTGGCCCTAGGATGGATCCTTGAGGGACTCCAGTCTGTAGATGAAGGAGTGAGGTAACACTCCCTAGAGACTTGCTCTAGATGAAGGATTGCTTACGTATGAGACAAGCTAAGAGAGCAAACGACCAGAAATGTTATGATGTGTTAGGTTTTCACACAGCACGTTATAATTTACTGTATTGAACGCCTTGGTGAAATAAGTATAAATGACGTCAACCTGAAAGTGCTTATCAAGGGCTTCACCAATAATGTGAGTAACCCCAAGTAGGTTTGTAGTCGTCGATCGACGTGGATGAAAGCCATAATGATTAGGAGATGACGAGGAATATATAAGTTCATTTAAGTAATTATGAACTAAACGCTCTAGGATTTTCGGGGAACACGATAGAAATGAGATTGGACTGTAGTTGAAGACATACGAAAGGGGACCAGATTTATGAATCGGGAAGATGTTGGCTGTCTTCCAGAAACGAGAAGAAACTCCGGATGACAAGCTGACATTAAAGGTAAAACTGAGGCAACAGTTAATGAAGAAGACAAAGATTTGACAAACACATTTGGAGTTCCGCCTAGCCCAGAACCAATGCTTGTGTTAAGAGTATTAATTATGGACTCAATATCTGCAGAGCTAACTGCACGAGCATTTTCAGCCAGAGAAAAGTGAAGAGGGAAATCATAAAATGAATCAGATGCCGAAGAGATAGTGGAAAAGAATGCCGCGAACAAGTTGGAAATGGACTCCAGTGTTGATTTTTGTTTATCATTCCAATACATGCTTCCATGCTAAATTAACAAGTTTTGTGGAAATTATATTTCTTTTTACACATCAGTTCTGATTGAGCCTCAGTCTTCAAGAAAATTATATGTTATTCCCCTTCCTCATTAACAGTGGCGGCTCGTGCATGCGAGCTGTAGAGCTGCAGAACTCACCAAAAATTTTCGGAAAATGAAGTTTTTTATTAATTAATCTAATAATGTGTATGACAATATTTTTGTTTTAATCTTTTTTATCATGTTTATGATATTTCACATAAAAAATTTTCAAATAATTGCCCCACTATGCAACAAAAAAACAAAATGCTAAGCTCATCTAACCTGCATATTCATATCTACACATACTGTACCTCAGAGACATCATTTTTTTCAATTTGACTTTTCCCTGTTTCCATACATAACATTTTTCTTCATGCGTCTATGATAATCTATAACATCACTCAGAACAATGTCGTTCGACGTTCTGGGCACTGAAAAAGCGAATCCTCTATCTCTTTTTAGGGTTTTGTAAAATAATTTTACAAAACCCTTCTAAAATTGCGTCCTGTCTGTCCGTCTGTCCGTCCGTCCGTCCGTCCGTGTGTCACAGCAGTTTTTCTCGGAAACTACTTAAGCTAGAAACATCAAATTTTGTATGTAGGTGTAAAGTGGTGTTCTCTTCAAAATTCAAATATAAAACAATTTTTAAAAGGTATTTAAGGGGGGTCTCCCCATATAGGGGAGTGACCCCCTGAAAAAAAAAATTCATTGAAGGTAGCCGATATGGGTATCAAATGAAAGGTCTTGATGAGAACTTTTCAAAACAGGTCTTAGTTTGGCAAAGTTTGCTTCGAGGGGCGCACAGGGAGTGGAAATACACGAAAAATTTGTGTCCCCCCCTCGCGATTGGACACCTGTAATGCGAAAAATCTGAAAAAATCAAGAATGTAGGTCTTGATGAATACAACAACAACAAATACGTGAGAAGTCGCAATTCACTCAACTTTGTTAGTAATAGTATGATTTATCGATTCTATGTTTTCTTGAATAAAATCTTAACGGTGCCCTTATTAATTCAGTACACAGATGGTTATTAATAAGATTGATCTATTCTGAAAGTTTCATAAAGATTGAATAATATTTAGCGAAGTTACAGTGGTTTGAATTTTCCTGTATTACTATGGAACAATATGCGCTGCATTTATTACTATGGCAACATATGGCTATGGAACAACATGCGCTTTTTACCGACTCAGAGACTACAGTTTTGCTAGGATTTGCATGAAAATTTCAGGAATGATAGGTGTCATGTATATCTTTGAGAATCAGTTCAGCTAGTAGTATGAGTAATCGTAAAACAAAATAGTGGCTGTTTTAAATGCGAAGATTGAATAATTTTGAGTTATTTTTTCCCAACTTCAACGTTTTAGGTGAATGCTTTGGACGCTTGATTCAATTGAACGAATGACTGAAGATGAGTACCTACAATTAATGCTCATAAGCGAAACAAGGCAAGGAGGCGGGAGAGAGCTCCTAGCAAAAGGGCTTTGTAACCATTCTAGGATTCGAAAAAATTGGCCATTAATCGATGATAACAGTACAGGAGAGTGGCCCCTGAAAATAAAAATTCGTCAAACGTAGCCGATATGAGTATGAAATGAAAGTTTACATGGGGGCTTTTCAAAACAGTTCTTAAACTGTCAGTTTTTCCTTCAGTGGGGCACAGGGGGGAAATACATGAAAAATGTGTTTCCTCCCTCGCGAATGGATATCTGAAATAATTATCAAGGGAGATATTTATGAGTATAACAATAACAAAAACCTCAGAAGTCGAAATTCGTTCAACTTCGTTAATAATAGTATGATCTTCGAATTTCATATTTTCTCCAATAAAATCGTCTTTGACATGTTTCTTGATTTGATTCGATCTGGTGACTGCATTTTGTAAATTGAATACAAAACCCTTCTGACATGAGCGTAGGTCTGTTTACCCAACTTGTTTCCCCTGTGTTTCCCATAAATTTTGCATTCGCTTTGGAGTTTATAGGCACGATTCGTGCTGCAACTTTGCAGAACATTTTCCGTCCATAAAAATGACTTGTGAAAATGCATACATGAAGTTACGTAAATAAGTTGAGTAGAACTGGGTGACAAGAAATTTATTTAATAGTTTTGATTTAATTGTGCTTAAATTAATGAATGAAATATTGGTCAGTTCTTAATTGAATTATTGTTTCATTCTGTTTTTCTGCAATGTATTACTTTTATGTTTGAAGAATGTTTTACAAACTTTCGTAACATGATTGATGATGGTTGTGGGAAATTCACGCACCCGATTATTTTTCTCTTATAGGAATATGAAATGTTTCTAAAGCTTTGTAAGCTTTGACTTAAGGAGTCAAATCAATACTAAGCACAGATAGTCTAAAAATATTTACATTTTTCGTTTATTTGAAAACGCTTTTTCCATGCATTGCAAGTCGCTTTATAAACGAAATGATCTGTTGTTTCATCCTGTGCTATATATTAGAACTGTATTTCCCTGCAGCATTGGAAAATTTAGTTTTATCACTCTTCGAGCAATATTGCGAGTCTTGCTGAAAGCTCTTCTGATTGCGACTATAATTCTTCCGAGATTTTTCCATTCGGTATATTGCTTATTTTCGCGATTTGTTGTGTGCCTAAACATAAATTTTTGATTGTTTGTTGATTTGAAGTGTTTTTGTAGTGAAAAAGTGTTCTGTGGCTTTACTTGGTTCGGATGTTTAGAAACAAAATGGATGTTATTTATAATTTGATCAACGTGAAATGTTACGGTGCCCACAGCCTAGAGGAGAAGATCGACATAAAAAATAACGGTAGGCCTCTGGCTGATCCGTCCAATGAAGCAACAGGAAGTAGCACAGGAAAACAGTATAAACGGCAATTTGATAGAGACATTTATACAAGAAACAATTAGCCCAGTCATATTAGGGCTTTCACCTCGGAATGAAAGATAATAAGCTGCAAATTGGTATGAACTTTTGTTTTGTCATTCTAAATGTTGTCTCAAAAGTCACAATCGTTATCGTGTCCGCGTCTCAAGATATTCAAGGTCAAAGGTCACAAAAATCGGTTTTTCGCGAATATCTGGCTTCCTATCGGTTAAATGAGATTTGCATTTATTATAAAAGTTGTAGGCTATAAAATTCCCTACAACTTTTGTTTAAACTTTTTTTTCATACGACCAACCGTTTTGAAGGTAGAGCGCGAAGAGTGCACATCGTACAGTCATATACGGCCTAATGCAAGGTCAAGCGTGAGTTATGGTTATCAGTACGTTATAAAGTCAATTATTTACTTGGAAATTATAATTATTAAACAATGCCTATTATTTATGTACTAACTATTAATTATTTATATTTAATTAAAGTAAGTAACTTGATTTGCAACGGTACAATTTCAAACTAACGAATAATCTTGACTAATACAAAGTGGAGAGAGTGGCCTTGAATACTATAGAACATCTGTCCCGGCAATGAATAGAAAAGGGCATAGGGTAGGGACAAGTATTTCCAGGTATATAAGTATTGAGAAATTTACGCGTTTTAAAGAAAAGATATATAATGTCGTGTTAACTTAAAATAAAACTAAAATATATAATTCAGAATTAATAATATTTTATACTTAAATAGTTAAATATGAATAATTATATATAAATAATCAAGTTACTTACTTTAATTAAATATAAATAATTAATAGTTAGTACATAAATAATATATATAATTATTCACATTTAACTATTTAAGTATAAAATATTATTAATTCTGGATTATATATTTTAGTTTTATTTTAAGTTAACACGACATTATATATATTTTCTTTAAAACGCGTAAATTTCTCAATACTTATATACCTGGAAATACTTGTCCCTACCCTATGCCCTTTTCTATTCATTGCCGGGACAGATGTTCTATAGTATTCAAGGCCACTCTCTCCACTTTGTATGAGTCAAGATTATTCGTTAGTTTGAAATTGTACCGTTGCAAATCAAGTTACTTACTTTAATTAAATATAAATAATTAATAGTTAGTACATAAATAATAGGCATTGTTTAATAATTATAATTTCCAAGTAAATAATTGACTTTATAACGTACTGATAACCATAACTCACGCTTGACCTTGCATTAGGCCGTATATGACTGTACGATGTGCACTCTTCGCGCTCTACCTTCAAAACGGTTGGTCGTATGAAAAAAAAGTTTAAACAAAAGTTGTAGGGAATTTTATAGCCTACAACTTTTATAATAAATGCAAATCTCATTTAACCGATAGGAAGCCAGATATTCGCGAAAAACCGATTTTTGTGACCTTTGACCTTGAATATCTTGAGACGCGGACACGATAACGATTGTGACTTTTGAGACAACATTTAGAATGACAAAACAAAGGTTCATACCAATTTGCAGCTTATTATCTTTCATTCCGAGGTTGACCCCTTTTTTTACCTAATATGACTGGGCTAAATTGGATATGTGGGTGCAATAGGAAAAATGCATTATACTGCTTTCCATGTTTGCTGTTTGGTTGTGACAAGCTGTGGACGCAAACAGGAGTCACTGACTTAATACACCTTTCCGAGAAAATTAAAAGGCATGAGAACTCTCGAGCTCACCTTTATAATCAAATGGAGCTAAATATTTTGGGCAAAATTAGCATACAGGCGTAATTAGATTCTGCAGAATGAAGAAGTTTCACGGAATTGATATGTTCTGTCAAAAATAATCAACTGCATAAAATTTTGTGGCGCTTTTGAACTAGCCCTCCGAGGACATGATGAGTCTGCAAACTCTGAGAGCCCTGGTGTATTCCGTGGCCTAATAAATTTTTCAGTAGAGCTTGACAACGCATTGGAAGATCATTTGAAAAATGCGACTATTTTCAAAAGCACTTCAAAAACGATTCAAAATGATTTATTGAATTGCATGCTGCAAGTTTGCCAAGAACATATAGCTGCTGAAATTAAAGAAGCTTCATATCTTGCCATCTCAGCAGATGAGACCACAGATGTATCCTCAAAGCTACAGCTTGTTACATTATTTAGGTATGTTAAGAATGGAAATCCAGTAGAGCGCTTCTGGTGCTACTTAAATCCTCCAAAACAAGACGCGGAAACTATAAGCAATGAATTACTGGCTGTATTGAACCCAATATTGGATAATTCAAATGAAAAACTTATTGCTCAAAGCTATGATGGCGCCGCTGTTATGAGTGGGAAAAGGGCTGGAGTGCAAGCATTAATAAAAAAGAAATATAATTTTGCACATTTCATACATTGCTATGCGCATCAATTGAATTTAATCGTCAAAAATGCGGCATCCTCGATTTCACAGGTGCGGGTGTTTTTTGATAATTTGCAAGAAATACCGGGGTTTTTTAACAGCTCCCCATCGAGAATCGCTGTACTTGATCGAATCGTAATACGGAAAATTCCCCACGGTGTATCAGCGCGATGGAATTTCAATGTGAGAACAGTTAATGTTGTATACGAGTATAGGGAAAGCTTAATTGAATCTATGGAAACCATAGAAAATGAATTCACTGATGGAACAATTTGCAGTGCAGCTTCAGGTATTCGCGGCATGTTGAAAGATAACATATTTATTTTCTGGCTAACCTTTTTCCACTATGTTATGCCTCATGTAGATATACGTTTTAACCAAATGCAGAGGCGAGAAGCTGACTCGGTTCAATTGAAAGCTAATATTGTTTCTTTTGAGGAAAATATTCAAAATATCCGCGATCAAATTGATAATATCATAGAGGAAGCGTCCCATGCAAATGATACGAAAAATACATTTCAGGGTAAAAAGTGACGCATTCATGATAGTCCTGAGAGCCATCGCCTTGCTGCGTTAGAAGTTTGTGATGTAATTTTAAATACTATCAAAGATAGATTCGCATTCGATGGACACCTTGTTGCTGCTTCTCTTTTTGACTCGAACTGCTTCAGAGAATATCAATTGAATTTCCCTGGTTCAGAGCTAAATTCTACATGTGCCGCCTATCCTACATTGGAGCGAGAACGCTTGAGAACAGAATTATCAATCATCGATTCAAGAAGTGATTGCCGAGAAATGTCAAGTGCCCATGTCTTGCTCAAATTCATCTTGAAAAATAATTTAAATGAACCACTAAGAGAAACAAAAAAATTGCTGGAAATCCTGGTAACAACACCTATGAGCACCGCTGAAGCAGAAAGGAGTTTTTCAACCTTGAAGCGCATTAAAACTTTTTTGAGAAATACAATGTCGGAAGAACGTTTGACTGCATTGGCTATGATTTCTATAGAAAAACATTTGATTGCTGACATTGGGAACTTCAATGAAAGGATTATCGATAAATTCGCCACTGCTAAGAATCGCCGTCTTGAACTTATTCACAAACAGTTTTGATTTCCTAGCAAGCTTATTTTTAACTGGACTTACAATGTATATTAGTTTCAATGTAATTAGTTTAGTTTTGACTATAATTGCTCAGTAGTTTGTATAAAACGTGTGTAGTGAATTTTAATCGTAAGCCACTTTTCACTGTTTTGCCTTACTTCATCTTCATCCATTTCTGCTTCGTTAATTGTAAGTACATTTCATGTTTAAATCAATATTTTTTTGTTTATTCGTGTTTATTATTATTAAAACTGCCAACAGTCGAAGTAATGCCTTCAAAAAAAAAATAACAATAAAGCCACGGAAAGAGAAAAAGGAAAAACAGGTTTTACATGTGCATTACATTGTTATTCAATTTTAAATCAGACGAACTTCAGAGATTACATGCAGAACTCACAGTTATATTTCTCACGGGCCGCCACTGCTCATTAATAATATCGATGTTGCACTAGCTTGATAGTTTTTAATATTAGGTGCTTTTTCGTACCTAAGTGGAGCAATGGTTTTTCGAATTGAGCTGTCTGGTGCAGTCATTGTTTAACTTTTGCGAACAATACCTCGAATGCCTACCGCAACAAATATCGGCTAAGTTTTTAGATCATGGTCACAGGAGACAAAAGTTGCTTTTAAGCTTTAAAATCATTTTCAAATGTGAAAAGTCAAAGTCAAAGTCAAAGTCAAAAGCGCTTTATTTAATACTAATCGTTATAAATTTTACAAGAATATAAAGCAAAATCCAAACAATAACAATAAAAAACTTAATGGCCCAAATGGCTCTCTAAATTTGTACGTTATCATTAAACACATTTAAAAAAAAAAACTATAGCAAATTCAAATCAATGAAGATTGTTACATATTTTGAAAATTCAATTGGAAAAAGGAGAAAAAACCAACCAACACTATTCTAAAATTATTTATCGTCTTAACACTACAGTGAACTTTGATCCTACACCTAATATGTTTTAACTTAATTCTAATAAATGCAATCAAAAACATTATCTTATACTAAAAAAATCTATAACTATGTTCCTGACCTAAGCGTTTTACCTTATCTCTAACCTAATATAATAAACATAATATAAACCTAACCTATACCTAATTTTTAACAAAAATAAACAATAACACTAAATGTAGCAATAATGAGCTGAAACTCAAAAACTAAATAACGAAAAACACCAAAACTGAAAATAAACACGAATAATTTAGACATTGTCATTCAGCCACCAATACCTAGATTGCCCCGTCTCAACTCGATCAGCCTCAACGAATCTAGCAAATGAGTATCTCCATTGGAATTGTTGGTCTCGTGAACTCAAGTTCGGAGGATATTTTATCTTCTTATCGGTGGCCCGTCGATATATGTGATATATGACTGGGACGCCGTCAGAATCAAAAACATATTGATTCATGTCCAAATACACGAATGCTTCTGGAGGAATGAAGGGTGGAATGGCTGTGAAATCCAAGGGTTTTCACTCACAGTCACAGATCTTGCGATATGATTCCGAAGAAGTTTCAATATGAAAATATCGACTCTCGTCACTTCAACAGTTTGATAAATTCTTCTATTCGATATATAATGTTTCCAATCCGTCTCAGGCTTTCTGTACAAACCAGTACATGCGCGAAGACATTTCCTTTCGAAAACTCTTTATTTTTCCATAGTACTAGCACTCTGGTTGTACCAGATCTGACATCCATATGTCAAAACTGGTCTAACCAGTGTCTTGTAATAGATAATTTTGACCTTTTGATCGATGTATTTGGAATGAAAGAGCTTTCGAAGGGCCATGACTACTTTAAGTGCCTTACTGAGCATGATTTTCACATGTTCAGTATAGTACAGATACTGATCGAGATAAACACCGAGGTATCGAACACAGGATTTATGTGGAACCCGTTCAAGACTACCCTCACCAGCCATGATGTGGAAATCTTTCCAATTACGTTTCAGGTCTTGACTGACCCCCTGCAGTGTTGTCCGAAACAAGATTGTTTCACACTTTTGCGCATTGATTTTCATTCGCCAATTGTCAGTGTACAGCTGTACATCATTGAACATTTTTTGGAGATTGCTTTGAACTATTGTAGCTTTTCGGTCTGCCGTATAGATGATCAGATCATCAGCAAACGCTACCAATGATCACGTTGGCGAGACGTTAAAATCAAAGCCGTTCAATAGCTTGCGAATGAATATTGAGAAGAGCAGAGGCGCAGTAACTGTTCCCTGCTGTAGACCATTCAAGACCTTGAACTCGCGCATTGTTGTCAGATTTCCATCAGCTACAACAAACGATTTCCCGTATAACATATTACACATCATGGCGACAAGGTGCCTGGGGAACTTGTCCTGAAGGAGTTTAAAAATTAGTCCATCTAACCATACCGTATTAAAGGCTTTCTCCATATCAATGAGACATGCTCCAACGCATTCTTTGTTGTTTAGTTTCCAACAGATGTCTGAGGTTACTTTCGTTATTGCATGTGTTGTCGAATGCCTGGCACGAAAACCAAATTGGCAATTCGGCATCAACTCATTTTCCTCAATGTGGGCGTTTAATGCTCTGTTGAGTATCACTTCAAACACCTTGCTGATGTTAGGCAGCAAGCTGACTGGGCGATAGCTTTTGGGGCATGAAGATTCTTTTCATTTCTTCAAGATCGGAAATACCTTAGCCTTTTTCCACTCATTTGGGAAATATGAATTGTTCAACATGTTGTTGAACAATATGCAATAGTTCCTAATAGCAACCTCAGGCAAATGTCGGAGAACTACATTTGGAATACCATCAGTACGACATGATATCTTGTTGTTTATCCTGCGAAATATGAAACAGAAGTCTTCATAGCTGACAAAATAATCAATAAGATTCAAGCTCGGTATGAGGTCAGATGTTAATGTTTCATCGAAATGAAGAGTTGATTGGCCGTTTAGGTTTGATTTGAAGTCGGAAACTTTTGCTTCAACGACCTCTGAAAGTATTTCATTCCTTCTCTCAGGGTTTGGTAGATGAACCAATTCAAAATGTGTTCCAATCAGGGCAAGTTTATCCAATCTTTCACAAATAATCCTGTTTCCATTTCCATCCGGAGTCGTAGTATCAATTTCGATACCAGCCCTATCGAGAAGATTTATCTCATCACTAGTGACTTCAAGATTCGATACCTTCACTCGAGACTTCTTGCGGAATAAGCTATTCACTTTCGTGAGCACGCCGTCTGGGTCCTGTGGGCTAATACCCCTCAATTTTTCCGCCCATTGATTGCTGACCTCACTCCTGAAGTATGACCGGATTAAGTTCCGGACATTCTTCAGATGTAATTTCAACAAAGCCAACGAGGGATGGTTGTAATCCAAAAATCGTCGATAAATATTGTTGACGCGTGTGAGAAGAAGGCTTTTCAATCTTTTTAACCTTGCGATGGTTGGTGTTTCATATCCTTCCATATTGTTTCGAAGTTTAATCTTGGGAACTACTTTCTCAATCGTTTCCAAAGTCAGCTTCTCTAACTTCGACAAATAGACATCTATTTCATCGTTAGTTAGATTCCTGTCATTAGGAACCATTGAGCAAGAGTTGCCACCATCAGAAGGAGGACATTGCTTCTGGTACTCCCGATTAAACTTCTTTTGAAACTTTCCCCAGTCTGTTTTTTTGAAGTTCAACCGATGATTTTCGTGTTGAACTGGAATGAGGAAGAAATCATCCCTTTGATGATTGATTTCCATTACGATTGCGTTATGGTCGCTATCATAAGGAAGCACCTGCAGTTTGCGTTGAGGACTATTAAAGTTGAATTCGAGTCTTGCGTCAGCAATGCAGAGGTCCAAATATGAATTTGTCCTAGGGTATGTTGGGAACTCCGACCCATATAGATTGCATCTGTATTCAATCTGGTTCTCTGTTATCCACGATTTCAGGAATACACCTCTTGGATTATTGGTGGCGTTCAGCCATGATGTATGCTTGGCGTTCACGTCACCAGCAAGAATATAATAATTATGAAGCCTGTTCAATTCGAGTATTTCAAACAAGGAATTGAGTTCCTCCTTGAGCCTGAGAACAGTTCCACCAGTTGCATAGGCAGAGATAACGAAGAAGTTATCCCCACCTGGCAGTGAAATTTTGATAACGGACACTTCAAGAGATTCAAAGCTTTTGAATTCGACTTTTTCAATATTTTGGAAACGATAGGGTCTTCGAACCAATATCCCGGTGCCACCTCCCCCATCACCTATTACCCTATCGTTTCTTATGAATTCAAAATCCTTGAATGTCATGGAGTGCCATGAATTGAGGTGGGTTTCGGTGAGAAGCATGATGTCAGGCTTTTGCTTAACAATGAATTCAAGGAGATAATCACGCCGATGTATAGTAACAATGGAGTTGATGTTGATCGAGATGAGACGAATCCTATCCATGGGAATGTGACTGGATGACAAACTATTTTGGAGCATGTTGACCTAAACTTTGAAAAACGAAATTGATTTTTTGGTCTTGCTTATTAATTCTATCTGAAAGCGATTCAAGTTGCTGGTAGATTTTAAGAAGCAGCTCATTATTGCCACTTACATTATTTATTTTATTTATATTGTTGTCCGCTGGTCCTCTGGCAGCAAGTGCAAATGATATCCCGGGTTTGATGAAGTTGGGAGGTAACAGATTGTGATTTACTTTGGTTTGCTTTGGGGAAAATTTAGCTCTTGCATCTTGATACCGAGGGCATCCTCGGTATGATGCTGGATGACCAAATGTACCGCAATTAACACAATACAATTTTTCTTTTGGCTCCACCTGAGCCAATTTGCATTCACCGGGGGCGTGGATATCTTTGCACTTAACGCAGCGATAGTGCATTGCACAATTGGCAGCCGAATGACCGAATCGTTGACACCTGTAACACTGGTTGACCTCAGTTTTTTGGAGCCGTTCCCACCTCACAACTCTAAAGTTTAAGTACCTTACCTGTTGGAGGGCACTCGGACTGCTGTCGTTGGAAATTTGGACCAAATAAAATGGTAATATTTTACCTTCTACAGTTGATCTCCTTGCAGCAAAATTTTTCACACACATGAACTTAACAGCTGGTGCTGCTTCCTGCAACATCTGAAGGAGATCAACTGTATTCTCCCCACAGTCCAGGCCCTTCAACAGGAAGGTCTGATTTTTTTCCGCCTTTGGCGTATATGTAAAGTGGGGAACTTGGACACTATTAAGAGCATCTTTCGCCTGTTTGAAGTCAGCAAGTGTCTTTGTCTTGATCGAGAGCTTATCACCGGTCACTCTCTTAATTTCAAAGTTTTTGATTTTATGTTCGGCTGCCAATAACCGAACCACATCTCCTCCACGCTGCCCAAAAACGTTTATTGGAGGAACTTTTTCATTTACCACATTAATTTTATTAGGAGGACCAGCAGACACACCGGTTGGCTTCTTCTCCTTTTGCTTATTTTTTAATTTTACCTACCTATCTTATCGTTGCTCTCTATCTCGACGTCCATTTCTTCGTGCATTGCAGACAGCACCGCATAATAATTGGCGCTGTCGTTCGCTCCTCCTGCGCTCAGGATATTTTCCGCATCATGGATTGTCTTGCTCATATCTTGCGATTTCGTTTTATATGTTGGTACTCCTTTCCCGTTGGTCTTGCTTGTTGTTTCCTGTTTTTCATTCTTCTTGGTTAGTATCGGCTCTTCTTGGCCGGACGTATTCTGTGGCTTCGCTTTTTGTTTGTTCCCATTTGACAACGTCCGGACCATATCTTCTAAACTCTGTATCCGGAGTTTTAATTCGTCATTTTGTTTCGTAACCCTTGTATTCTCCATGGTTACTTTTTCATAATCTTCGCTTGAAATCGTAATTCGCTTTCCATGCTCACAATTGTCTTGTTCATTTTTCCGCTTGTTTATTTTATCATTTGTAATTTTCAAAATGCCTGGCTCTGGGTCCCCCAGCGGTGGGAAGCCGTCGGGCTCCTCCATCCCCACGGTGAAAAAAACTTTTTTCCTTTCTTGAAACTTTCTCGTAGGTAAAATCAAGATACTCGATAAATTGTTCGAATAGTTCGACGATGTAATAAGTTTCTTTATAAAATTACTTTGTAATTGACGTTTTTAAAAATTATTTTAATTTAAAAATTCTTGACAGGAGCGAATTAAAAACACGTCTACACGCAACGAGTGCTAGACGTAGAAGTTAAACCCTCCTTTTTAGACACAGAATGTTCTTTCGCCAAAATACGTCCAAAATATTTTAATCCTTGGTAAAAATCAGTTTGCTTAGTATACTAAACAAAAATCGATAACATTTTAAACAAGTGGCGTTTTCCCTCTTTTAAAAGTAAATGCTCCATTTTCCATATAAACACACTTCTGAATTTTTTATTAGATCTTCATCGAACTAACTTTCGGACAACAATAATGATATCATCCCTTGAAGATGCGCGAATAAATGAGTAAAGTGTTACTTCTGAAAGTGAAAATGAAGCAAAATTTAATAATTACAATCTTTACAATTGTTACGAATTCACTACTGGGAATAAACTTATCACACAAACAAAGTAAGTTATTGCAACTTAATTTTTGATGTTGTAAGATACATTCCTATAAATTTTTTCATCAGGTTGTCAATGTGTATATTTAACTGGAACGCAAGGAAAATTATGGGGGAAATTCATAATTTCATCTGCTGAAGTCCGATTCAATAAAACTGAGTGCTTGCATATCTTCATAACTGGCAGTGAACAGGATATCATTGAATTACGATTCGACTCTATTCATTTACGGAAAGAGTAAGTAATTTATCATAACTTTATTCAACGTACAGCATTACATTTTTTAAGAATCAATTAAAATAAACATTCAGAATATGCTAGTTAAAAAATAAATAATCAGCAACGAAAAAGAAAGTGGTGACGGGTTTAAATCAAACGTAAGACCATTTTATATATATATTTTCTTGAATAAAAGAAAGGATATAAAATCCTTCGTTTGCTACCACTTTTGAACTTCGAATTAATCTATTACCCTTCATACTTATTATCAGCAGTAATTTTGCACAAGACTAAAGCCCCAAGTCACGTTTACATTACTCTTGCTCTTATTCAGTTCTATTCCCTACACCATTATCGTTTAGAAGATGTGCTCAGCTCAAAAGATCCAAAGACAGACCCTCGAAAACTATTCGCTGTCTATGCACGATAACGCACGTTTACTCTATAAAAGCTTATTCTAAGAACTTTTTCCGCTTTTGCATCTTTAAAGCACTAGAAACAATTTAAAACAGGATAAAAGAGAACACACAAGTCGAGTTGAATAGTCCTTTTATTCCAACCTATGTGACACAACACGTCCGAGAAGAAGTTCATAATCTAGTCTACGTTTTCGTTCAGTTTCAATTCAGTCCGGTTGTTTCCTTCGTCGCAAGCCACCGAGATCCTTGCAGAACGCCTGGTAGTCAATCATCGGTGGTTCGCCCAGTGTTTTAGGTTTCGCTAGTGGAGCTTCTTCCAATGCTTCACGTGCCTCCTTTTCAGAGAATCGGTTTCCATAGCGAGTCAGGTCATTGAAAATTCTGTAATGCAATTATCATGCTCGAATGGAGATTTGCTCGGCTCTCCTTAAATCCGAAAATAGTTTTTACCTTTCCTCACAAACAAATCCCGTCCCATCAATATCCCATTTGCTCCAGGCTTCTAGCAAAACATCTTCCGGATCTAGTTCAATCATTTTATAGCCCATCAAAGCAACAAATGCATCAAAATCGAGAGGATTCATAGCCTGTAAAATGATAAGGATGATGGACATTAAGATCAGGACTAGGCCAAGCGATTATGGGTCACGTTACACCTCAGTGAGCATTTGTTCAATGCTCTGTGGCGTTGGGTCCTTCCCGAGTGCCCGAAATGTTGCCCGAAGATCTTCTGGTGAAAGTATCCCGTCCGCGTCCGTGTCGATTAATGTAAAAAGCTTCAGTGATAAAGAAAAGTTGATATAGAAATATTACGACAGGATCTTAGCGATTACCTCTTTTAATTCGATTATTTTTCTCTCATCTAAATCCCGCATCGCACTAACATCATCAGAACGGACTGCATCGGGCACTTTATATGGTCCTTTGGATTCTGGCATTTTAAATGTAGGATTAAGGATTTCTTGGATTTTTTCCAGCGTTGTAGGTTCCTTCTCCTCGTGTTCCTCTTCTGGCGATTCCTCACCTTGCGAGTCATCTCCATCGCCGTCTATTATGGAATTCCGTTTCGATTCACCACCGTCCGCGTTATCCTTCGACTTTTTTGATTTCTTCTTTTTCTGGTTTCAAGAAGAAATTAAATTCGAATATACTCGTAATGACTTTGTTATTGTATCACCACTCACTTTACTCCTGTCTTTAGGAATGGGAGTTGGTACTGCGTGCTCCATTTGAGCAAGACTACGAGTCCCAGCTAAATGAAAATTTTCAACTGATTGGATATCCGAGGTGGATGATGGTTTTTATACGAATCTGGAAAAGATTTAGGTGAGAATTGATGCTAATAAATATTTTTGGATTTAAAATTTATTAATAATTATATACTGACCGTGTTAATAGAGATGTAATTGCGGCTACATGGAAGCATGTTTCTACACTGTAGGATCGTCAAGTTCACTCATTTACGAAGAAGGGATCATTTTTCAGTGGAAATAGTTTAAGCGAAAGTTTTTCAACTAAAATATTTTATTTTTTTTAAATTTGAATCAAAAGATATAATAAAAACTTTAAACGCCAAAATTCTGTTGATTAGCATACTCCTGGTTAAGGGATTACAACTCGATAATGTTCGCTTCATATGGGATTATTCTACTCGTTGCATGCAGATGCATTTTTAATAGCTTCTATCACTAGTTTTTCCTAAATTATAAAATTTCCAAATGTAAGTTGGAAATTGATTTTTTAATTCGAAAGAGCTTATTATCACAACGTCAATGGAGAATTGATTTTTGAAAAAATTTCACCGTTGCATCCTTGGGAGCGGTCAATTTTGAAGAAACGATATATTGAAATATTCTTCCCCGCTTACAAGTAGGATGGAGTAGGCCGATGACGAGTTCCATCACGGAAAAATGCATATGTGAATTTAGATTTAACTTTGTTGCATTCTGAGTCTGAATAACCTATTTTCACTAATGGCGGACGTATTGAAAACAAGTGGAAAATTTCTAAAAAGAAACGATGGATGATGGAAATACAGGGTTTTCAAATAAGAGGTGTTATTTTGATATTAAACGAAAAATATTTTAATGTAAATCATCAAATGTTTATTTCATTATAAAGAAGAAGGTATGCTGTTAATAGAAAAAATAGCATTAGGCAAATGACCACCACGACCACGCTTACAGGACCATATCCTTTTCATGAAATTTTCCATAACTAAGCCGCAAAGTGGCTGCCCTATGTCCTCAATATCCTCACGGATTCCACCTTTGAAGTCGTGAATCGACGCTGGGCTATTGGCGTAGGCCTTCTCGCAAGGTGTTAAATCACAACAGCTTGGTGGCCAATTGTGATCACTCTTCGAGAGATAACACGGTCCGGAAACTTTTCCCGTAAAAGATCAATGGTTTCGTTGCTTGTGTACCACGTAGCACCGTCTTGTTGAAAGTAAATGCTGTCTAGATCAATTTTATCCAATTCCGGCCATAAAAAATCATTAATCATCTCTTGATAGGGCAGTCTATTTACCGTAACTGTTGCTCCAGCCTCATTTTCGAAAAAGTAAGGGCCAATGATCCACCGTACCATAAACCGCACCAAACAGTCACACATTGAGGATAGAGAGGCTTTTCAATAATAACTTTTGGGTTTCCCGAGCCCCAGATGTGACAATTTTGCTTGTTGACGAAGCCACTGAGGTGGAAATGGACCTCATCACTCAAGATGATTTTTTGATGGAATTTTGGACCATTTTCATGCATTTCAAGGACCCAATCAGCAGTGACACGACGTTGTTGATGATCGACCGGCTTGAGTTAACTGAACTTCATAAGCCTTAAGACCCAAATCTTTATGCAAAATACGGTGTAATGAAGTTTGTGGAATGCCTGATTCCAAAGAATGGCGAGGAATGGACAAACCTGGGTTTTCTTCGACACTTTCGGCTACAGCAGCAATACTCTCGGCTGTTCTTGAGTGACTGGCACGGGTCTTATTCTTCACAACACTAAATTGTCCCAAAAGCTCGAATTTTTCCACCAATTTCTGTATTGCGGTCTGTTGTTGGAGCATGTTTCATTCCATTTTTATTAATTGTGTAGTTTCTACTTGTCAAATGTCAAACAATAACAGCTTCACAAGTGACATCTACCGAAATAGCGTGCAATTCAAAATAACACCTCTTATTCCTATAGAAGGAAGATGAATTTCGACGAATAATGGGTGATGTCATACGCTTCAGCTTGTTGCCGTCTTTGAACAGGTAAATCCACTTTTCTGAGTCAGAAAGGATGCAACATCGAGAGGAAGAAAGCAAGTCACGTGAGTCCTGCAATTTTTCTAAAGACCCGGCCGCACGCATTGCAACAAATACGTATCTATCTGAGGCACTTCGAAAAATCTCCTAAGTCTTAAGGCAATCATTCATCTGTTGATAGCTCAAGGGGAAAGATCTCATATGGGAGATTGGAAATGCGTTCTTAGTTTCAAGATGACACCGGCCAGGATGCACATCTCATGTATGTTACTCGTGTTCACTTGTTGACGTCTGACAATGAAATGGACTTAGTGATACACATAAATTAAAAATATGAATATCGTATGCAAACTGAGTATGGGTGAAATGTTGGACAATGTAGACCTCAGACAGGGTTCAGCTAACCTGAATGTTGGAATACGAGTAGGTCGCAATCCTATTTACGGTTATCGATTTATCGATAGTGCCCTCAAACCGGGGAACCAAACGCGTCCCCAGGGTTGCGGATAGGGGAAGACCTTTCTCGAAACGTTCGCTGCGAATAACCAATAAGCAGCCGCGGACAATGGTCGGCAGTGAAGGGAGAGTCTCAGGACAAATACCTGAGTGTCAATGATCTTCACAATGACATGACGAAATATATGGCGTCATCAATTATCCATATATCCTGGCAGTAGGTAAAATGCTATGGGAACGGAAACCCAGACAGAAAACCAAATCATGCAGGTCCACAAGGGGAACCAAATTACGGTGCAGGGAGTCGGATCTCCAGTACCGGCGGCAGATGGTAGTGAGCGAGCAGGCTCCCGGCCGTCGTCATCCAGCGACTGCAATGTTATAGAAGTGGTGAACTTGGCTTCTGTAACAGATATAACTACAAGCAAACAGGACGCTAGCACGGAGAACC
The DNA here is from genome assembly GCA_963969285.1 of Odontomyia ornata. Lineage (NCBI taxonomy): Eukaryota > Metazoa > Arthropoda > Insecta > Diptera > Stratiomyidae > Odontomyia > Odontomyia ornata. The sequence goes on along the minus strand of OZ017739.1, from coordinate 17,910,623 downwards.
CTTTCAGGCAAAAACCGCTGTTGGCAAGAACATCGATAAAACAAGTTACCGGTTGCGGGGGGAGGCAGCAAACCCCAGAAACACTGTCAAAGTCAACATCACAGGTTAAATCATCGGAGACAGACTAACGAACGAAAGAAGGCAGAGTGCGTTGTGCAACCTGGCATCATTGCGGCCTTTGGGCGCAGTAAAAGGACTGTGCGCACCCCGGAGCGTCCAGTGGAAGACATACGCAATCCGGATCAAGCTGCGACACCAACAGAGGCCAGTGTAAGACTGGGGGAGGGAGAAGTTTTGCCGTTGGCCGACGCCACTTCAAACGCGACCCAAGCGATAGAAGCAAAAGGCTTGAAAACGGGGGCCTCTCCCAAGAGGTGGTGCCAAATAACACAATCGCCCTTGACCGCGCCGAAGAGGAGTGGCTTACTCGGAAAGCGGGGACTATCGTCAAACAACTGAGGGCTGCCTGCGAAGTGCAGAAAAACATAGGCAAGAGTATCAGGAATGGCATTCTTGAACTGGAGGAGCTTTTTGGCCGCATAACGCACTACAGGCGGAGGTGGCTTGCAACCGAAAAGCACCGAAAAGACACGCTCTCCCTCGAGGCATCAGTGGGTCCTTGCAGCAGCAAAAGAATGGCCGGTAGCCCAATTGAAGGCGACCGTGAGAAAAGGAGGAAGGACGAGACCATAAACGAAGTTGACACTCCAGGCGAGGAGTTTCATGTGGCGCGAAACAAGGCAGCGAAAAAAGCGGCCAAAAACCTACTCCTAGGAAAACAGACAAGGAGCTCAACCACGAAAAGAACAAAGAACCCCCCGATATATCGCAGAAAACAAAAAGCAAATCGCGGCGCAAACCCTTGCGAGAGGCACTGCTCATTAAACCCACTAAGGGCCGAACCTACGCAGATGTCCTCCGTGAAATTAAAGGAGCGGTCAAGCCAGACGACACCAAAACTGCCATCAAAGCAGTTCGACCAACCCGGACCGGTGGCCTGCTGGTGGGATTCGGGCCAGAGGCCACAAACAAAGATGCATTCCGTGACGCGGTTCAAAAGGTTCTTGGAGATGCGGCAACGATTGCCTCGCTCGAACCAATGGCCACCCTGGAAATCAGGGACCTCGACTGCGTCACGGACAAAGCTGAAGTAGAGGATGCCATTAGGAGGGAGTTCCCCAGCTTAAGTGAAGTCAAGGCAAGATTGACACGTGAAAACACAGGGGGGCAACGAATGGCTATTGTCGAACTAGCTGATAAAGACGCCCAGCAAATCCTGGCGAAGGGCAAAATTAAGATAGGTTGGGTGATCTGCAGGATACGGAGAAGAGCGATCCCTATCCACTGCTTCAGATGATTCGAATACGGACACACCGCGTATGGCTGTAGGGGACCCAACAGGGGATCTCTGTGCTACAAATGTGGTGAAACGGGGCACAAAAGGAAAGAGTGCACGAACGAGGCAAAATGCATTCTTTGCAAGGACGCTAAGCTAGTACCCGGCGACCTCAAACATGAGCCGGGGACAGGGAGATGCTGGGTTTTCAAGGAGGCCCTAACTAAAGCCAAATCGATACTCAAATGATCCGAATCCTGCAGGTCAATTTGTATCGAAGCCAAAACGCCCAGGACCTACTTGAGCAGTTTGCGAGGGATAAGAAAGCTGACCTCCTGTTGCTGAGCGAGCAACATCATAACAAGGAGTCGCAAGCGTGGTACCCTGACAAATCTAGTACCTCGGCCATCTGGGTTCGAGACAGCGCCCGCCTTCAGGTGCAGGGCCATGGACGCGGGGATGGTTTTGTGTGGGTGCGGTGTTCAGGGATAACATATTTCAGTGTTTATCTGATGCCTTACGAGGCAATGCGATCTTTTCGAACCAAACTCGATGCCCTGGAGGACGCTGTCTCGAACACAGAGGGCCACATGCTGGTCGGGGGAGACTTCAATGCTAGAGCCATTGAATGGGGTATGCCACAATCCGACCCAAGGGGAAAGCAAATCTTGGACATGGCGGCCAGAACAGCGCTTTTTGTCCTAAATACTGGTAACACCCCTACTTTCCGCCGCTGGGGTTGCGTAGGAACCATACCCAATGTGACACTCGCTTCGGAGTCCCTGGTACCTAGAGTACACAACTGGCGAGTACTAGAGGACTACTCGGCTAGTGATCACCAGTGTATAGCGGTTGAGATTCACGACAGTGCCACTCTGCGTGCATATGCCCAAACTTCAATCCTCGGATGGAGGGCTGGGAGGATGGACGTTGAGAGGTTCGCTGACGCGCTTACGGCAGGCGCACCGTTGCTCGGAGCTCCACCAGGGAGTGGAGGGCCTACAGCCAAGGACTTGGTGAACTCAACTATGAGTACCATCATAGCTGCTTGCGAATCTTTCATGCCCCGTTGGAGACCCCGACACGGTAAGCCTCCAGTATACTGGTGGTCAAACGAGATCGCCGAACAAAGAAGCGAGTGTCACAAACTTCGGCGAGAGGCCAAGCGGGCGCGAACGCGGGAGGAGGCAGACACTAGGCTAGCAGCATACAGGTCCGGCAGGAAATGTCTTCGCAGGCTTATTTACAAGAGCAAGGCCCGATGCTGGCAAGACCTCGTGGACGATGTAAATAGGGATCCGTGGGGCCTTGGCTACAAGCTGGTCATGGGGAAACTTGGTGCCCTACGGAAGCTTTGTATACATGACGCGGAAAAGATGGACGCGATAGTGCGGGGACTCTTCCCCGCCCATCCCGTCCATGTTGACGCTGTCCATGGTGAAACGGCAGTCGAGTGCCCACTCTTCACACAGCTGGAACTGGAGGAGGCAGTCCTCTTCCTGAAAGCGAGGAAGGCTCCAGGTCCAGATGGTGTTCCAGCAGAGATTCTGCAGCTCGTCTATCACCATTGTCCTGACTTGCTGCTCAGCACATTCAACGCTTGCCTACAGGACGGGGTTTTCCCGGTACGATGGAAGGTGGCGAGGCTCGTGCTGGTCAGCAAGGAGAAGCGAAATCCTGAATCGCCGTCTGCATACCGCCCGTTATGCATGCTAGACACGGCTGGAAAAGTGCTAGAGAAACTCATCAAGGGAAGACTCACTGACACGATTCGTGCTGCTGGGGACCTATCTCCTCGGCAGTACGGCTTTAGAGCAGGACGTTCTACCATTGATGCGATTGCAGAGGTGGTGAACGCGGTCCAAAAGGCAGAGGCATATAGTCGCACCAAGCGACGGATCGTCCTGTTGGTGACACTTGACGTCAGGAATGCATTCAACTCCGCTAGATGGGTGGATATTCTGGATACGCTGGAAAACTCTTTTCAAGTTCCAGAATATCTAATGCGGCTTTTGAGGAACTACCTAAAGGACCGAAGGCTGCTCTACGACACGACACAGGGCCAACGAAGGATGGAAATTCCATCGGGTGTTGCCCAGGGATCTATCCTTGGTCCGGACCTGCGGAACGTGTCTTACGACGGGCTACTGAGACTTGAGATGCCAGATGAGTCGCACTTGGTCGGCTATGCGGATGATGTTGCAGTTCTGGTCGCCGGACGCACCGTTGAACAAACGCAACTTAGGCTAGGTATGCTAATGCGCCGAGTGAGGGACTGGATGACTGCTCGCGGGCTCAGTTTAGCACTGGAGAAACCAAAGTGGTCATCTTGACAAAAAAGAGAATCCCTAGAGTAAGGATGATCAGTATTGGAGATATACAAATCGAATCGAAGCCAGCGGTGAAGTACCTGGGGCTACTGATCGACTCGAAGATGAGTTTCTCTGAGCAAATCAGGGCAACGGCTGAGAAGGCTGCTTCGGGAATATCGGCCCTGAGTCGACTTATGGCCAACGTAGGGGGACCCAGTCCATCAAGAAGACGCCTCTTGATGAGGGCTGTAGGGTCAGTGCTACTATACGGAGCAGAGGTATGGGGCGACGCTCTCAGCAAGGAGGTATACCGAAAACGATTGGCACAGGTACAGAGAAGAGGAGCACTGAGAATTGCATCTTCGTATCCAACAGTCTCCGACTCGGCGGTGAGAGTGATTGCAGGCGTGATACCTGTCGCCCTCCTTGCTAGAGAGCGCCGCGCTATTTACCTGCGCCGAAACCAGGATGCGAGGGAGATGGTTGTCTGCGAGGAGAGACAACGTTCGCTCAACGATTGGCAGCAGTCTTGGAGGAATTGCACGAAGGGAAGGTGGACTGCACGCCTCATCCCGGATGTGAGACCGTGGCTAAATCGAAGGCATGGTGAGACTGACTTCTATCTGACCCAGCTTTTGAGCGGGCACGGGTGTTTTCAGTCTTACCTGCACAAGATCGGTAAGTCACGGTCTCCCGATTGTCGGTTTTGCCCAGTAGAGGAGGATAATGCCTGTCACACATTTTTTGCGTGTACCAAACGGGTCAGGCTACGAAGGAAACTCTACAGGGAGACGGGAGAGCTTACCCCGGATAATATAGTTGCGGTGATGCTCGAATCGGTTGACAAATGGAACCAGGTGGCACATTATGCTCGGGCAGTCCTTAAAGATAAAAGGGACTCGCAGCAGCCGCAGATGCTGGGGCTGGGGGATCGCTCTTCTGGCATTTCCTCTTCCCCTCTCCCCTCCTGCTAGGAAAGGGACTCCCCAGCTTGAAGGCGCCCCACGGCGTAACAAAACGAGACCTGGCCCGAAGTAATGTGTCAAACGGTTCCAGGCTAGGTTCTCAGATTGACAAGGGAGGTGTTTAGTGGGTGGTCCAAGGGTATCCTCCAAGGGAGTCCCACACTGCCAGACTCGGCGGGCGTAAATGCCTTCACCTCCCTACCACAAAAAAAAAATCCTATTTACGACTACGTCGGACCTGGTCCAAAGATGGTATGGAGAACATCATAACCGAAAATGAAGCGTTGAAATTACGCATATCATGATTGGAAGAAATGATAAAGAAAATAACAAGAGGAAGAGAAGTCAATTGAGAAATCAGAAGAAACGACAAAAGAATTAAAAACACTGCAGGTGATTACGCAAGAAGACATTCTGAGCTAGGGTGTCACCAATGAAAGTGGAAATAACCATACAATGTTTGCTATACTTGAGGCATCAACGAACGTCGAAGAGATAAAGATAAATATTAATAAAGGTAATGATTTTGAAACTAATAATTCGAGTAGTAAGTTGAACAATTAGAATGAAGGAAAGAAAACACTATGACGACCATTTAGAAATGCAGATATTAGTTAAGCGGGCGACAATACAAGCCAAGCGCACAAAGTAAGGAAAAGCCTTAAACGTGGTTATTAGCCCAAAACCCCGCTTTGTCGTGATGACATCAGGATTATCATCGCTGATGAAATTGAGATTAAGTAAAGACGGACATCATATTTTAAGAACCTCCTTAATATTTCACACAGCTCCAGAACATCGGAGTCTATAGATGTTTGTGGAGAGCTTCCATTTGCCCCACCAACTCTGAATGAAGTTTGTACATCAAAGCCCAAAAGAATAATGAAGCGGGCATCGAAACGATTCCAGTCAAGCTCATTAAATATGGTGGCGTAAGCTTCCATTGGTCCCTCCAGCTCTGGATAAAGTTGATCCATCATCAAAGCTCAAAAGAATAATGAAGCGGGCAACAATGAGATTCCAGTCAAGCTCATCAAATATGGTGGCAACAGTGTTCATAAAGTTATTCACGAAGTCACCTCGCACATTTGGCAACAAGAACATATGCCGAAAGAGTGTAGCCAATTAATTATATCTCCTATCTCCAAAAAAGGTAATAAGTGTGAAAATTATTGAAGCATATCACTACCTTATACGGCACTCAAAATATTTTCAAAAACCTAAGAAAATAAGATCCGATCATACACCAACGGTATTTTTGGGTAGTATCAAGGTGATTTTAGAGCAGGAAGATCGACAATAGACCAATTATTCACAGTCAAGCAGGTACTTGAAAAATGCTAGGAGTTCAACATAGACGTGTACCAAATTTTTGTTGGCTTTAAGTAAGCATAAGACAGCATAGATCGTAACGTACTGTACCAAATGATGCTGTGCTTTGGCGTCCCAGTCAACTTAGTAAGTCTTACCAAAATAACAATGACGTTATTTTCAATATCCAACTCACAGATGCCTTTGGCACAAATATCGGACTAAAACAGGGAGATGGGCTAGCCTCATTGCTATTCAATTTGGCTCTGGAGTATGTCATAAGGAAGCTACCTGTCGATACACGAGGTACATTACTTTACAAGTTGAGTCAAGTAGTAGCTTATGCAGATGACGTCAACACTTTATCGCGGTCAGGAACAACTGCCTCAGAACTTTTCCTGAAACTTGACAATGAAGCAAGACTAGTAGGGCTGCAAATCAATGAAAATAAAGTAAAGCTCATGAAGCAGTCAAGAAAAAATACCTCAAATACACAAAATATCACACTTGGTGAATACAGTATCGAAAATGTGAGCAAATTTGTGGAATAAGGCACCAAAATAACGAAAACAGGTAATGTAAGAAATGCAATACGCCGAAGAATACAGCTTGCAAATAAAATATTTTATTCAATTTCGACGATATTGAAGACCAGCTGTATACAAAGGAAAACAAAGCTCCAAGTATAAAAATCTGTGATAAGACCTGTGCTATGATATAGGTGTGAAACATGGACACTAACTCAAGCATTTGCAAATATATTGAACACCTTTGAGCGATGGGTCCTAAGGTGAATAATCGGAGCGAAAGCAGACTGGGATCAATGGCGAATTTGATGCAACCATGAGCTGGATGAAATTTTCGACGAACCGGAGGTCTCAACGATTGTAAGGCTGCGGAAGCTGTAATGGACTGGCCACATGAATCATATGGATGACACCCAAAAAGGTATTCGTTGGGAGAACTGAAGGTCAGAGACCAGTGGAGAAACTGAGGAAATGCTGGTCTGACTCGGTCAACGAAAACAGTTCATCGCTGCTCGGATTTTGAAATTGGAGGATGCAGTCAATGGACCGAGAAAGTTGGAGGCACTATTTGCATTAAGCGAAGGCCCAAGAGGAGCTGTAGTGCTACAAAGAAGAAAAAGAAGTTGAATGATTATAGTAGTTAGACTGCAGAAATTGCAATAAGCTATCCACGTGAATTGTATAACCGGAACAATGGATACCCAAAAAAGCATTCTTTAGGGGAACTGAAGGGAGGAAATAAGCGATTGATGAAGATATTTCATCGCTGCGCTTGTTTTGAAATCGGAGGATGTAGTCAATGGGATGAAACAGTTGGAGGCATTTCTTGAATGGATCGAAGGCCCAAGAGGGGCTGTAGTGCTACGAAGCAGAAAAAGAAGTCTAGCAACTATTCCATTCAATATTTCGAACAAAAAATAAGGAGCTGGAATCATCTTATGTGTAAGCTGGTTCTTCGTTTACAATAAATCTTTCATACCTATAGCATATCATAGGTCTTATCACTGATTTATATACTAAGAGCTTTGTTTTCCTGTGTATGCAGCTGGTCTCCAAGAATGTTAAAGGTCAACAGTATATTTTGTTTATAAGCTGTATTCTTCGGCGTATTTCGTCTCTTTCATTACCGGTTCTCGTTAATTTGGCACCCAAATATACAAATTCGCCCAATTTTCCGATATTGTATTCGCCACATGTGATATTTTGGGCACTTGATATTTTTTTTTTTTTGACTGCATCATGAGCTATGTTTCCTTTGCTGTTAAGTTTCAGGAAAAGTTCTTTGGCGGTTGTTAATGACCGTAAAAAAATATTGATGTCATCCGTATATACTACTACTTGGCTCTACTAGTCTAGTAATGTACCTCTTTTGTCAACAAGTAGCGTTCTGATAACATATTCTAGAACCAAATTCTCCCTTCGTTAGTCCGATTTTTGTGAGTTGGTTATTGATGTAGATTTAGGAGGTCGTCGGCGTCATTGTTATTTTGATAAAACTGGTTAATTTAGCTAGTTAACAAAAGCAGAGCATTATTTTGTGCAGTACGTTAGGATCAATATATCATATGTTTTCTTAAAGTCAATGAAAATTTGGTATACCTCTATGTTGCACTCCCAGCATTTTTCAAGTACCTACGTTCTTGCGTGGTTTGGAAAGCAAATGTCATTTACGCACAGAGTGTGGGACTCCTATGCTTACAAGTGACTGAACTACCCGTTCGGCTGCCCGAACATAATGTGCCACATGGTTCCATTTGTTTGCCTGTAAAATTTCTGTCAGAGCCTGTCCCACTTTGTGTAGGCAAAAAATATCGAGTGATCGTGAATTACTGATCTTTGGTAGGTAAGACTGAAAACACCTATGCCCGCTCAAAAGCTGGATCAGAAAGAAGTCAGTCTCGCCATTCCTTCAATTTAGCTACAGCCTCACATCCGGGGTGAGGTGCGCATTCCACATGCCCTTCTTGCAATTCACCCAAGACGACTGCCAATCGTTGAGTGAGCACTGTCTCGCCTTGTGGACAATCACCTCCCTCACGCCCTCGTTTTGATGCAGGTGAATAGTGCAGCGCTCTCTAGCAATGAAGTTGACAAGTATCACGTCTGCAATAAATCTCACCGCCTAATCAGAGGCTGTCAGATAAGAAGATCCAATCCTCAGTGTTTCTCTATTTTGTACCTATATTTGTATTTTCATTATACTTCCTTACTGAGCGCGTCACTTCATACTTATATTTCTGCTCCAGACAGTAGCGCTGACCCTACAGCACTCATCAAGAGGCGTCTCCTTGGTGGGTTGGGTCCTCCCTTGTTGGCCATAAGTCGACTCAGTGCCAAAACTACCCTAGAAGCCTTCTCAGCCATTGCCCTGATTTGCTCAGAGAAATTCATCTGCGAGCTGATCAGTAACACAAGGTACTACAGTGCTAGCGTTGATTCGATCAGTATGTCTCCAAGGTGAACACTTCAGTTTTCTCCAGTGCTAAACTGAACCCGCAGGCAGCCAGGCAATCTTTCACTCGGTGCACCAGCATACCTAGCCTAAGTTGCGCTTATTCAACGGTGATTTCAGTGACCATAGCCGCAACATCATCCGCATAGCTGACCAAGAGTCACTCATCAGATATCTCCAATCTTAGTAGCCCCTCATATGACACGTTCTACAGGTCTGGGCCAAGGATAGATTCCTGGGCAACAATCGGTGGAACTTTCGTTAGTTTTATGTCGAGAAGAAAAGTAGGCTTCGGTCTTTCAGGTAGTCCCCCAAAAGCCACATTAGATTTTCTGGAACTTGAAAAGGGGATCCCAGCGTATTCAGAATATTCACCCATCTAGCGGAGTTGAAGGCGTTCCTAACGTTGAGTGTCACCAACTGGAAGATCCGTCGATCGGTGTGGCTTTATGCCTCTGGATTTTGCACCTAACTCATTACCTCTGCAATCGTATCAATGATGGTGCGACTTCCTCTAAAGCCATACCACAGAAGAGTCTTCTCTAGAACTTTTCCAGCCATACCGCACAAAGGGCGGTATGCAGACGGATGTACGGAATTCCCCTTCCCCTTGCTCATCAGCACGAGCCTCGCCACGTTCCATCGTACCAGCAAAATGTCCATCCGGTAGGCAAGCATTGAATGTGCTATGCACAAGTCAGGACAATGGTGATAGACAAGTTGCAACACCTCAGCTGGAGAACCATCTGGACCTAGAGCCTTCCTCACTTGCAGTGAAAAGACAGCCCCTTCCAGTTTTGGCTGTGTGAAGAGAGGACACTTGACTGCTGTTTCCCAATGGGCAGCGTCAACATGAATGGGATGGATATCGCATCATGTATTCAAGGTTTCCATAGTGTACCCAGCTTCCGAATAACTAGCTTGTAGCCAAGGCCACACGAAACCTTGCTCACATTGTCCATTATATCTTGCCAGCAGCAAGCCTTGTGGTTGCGAATCAATTTACGAAGGAATTTCCTAGCCCGCTTATGTGCTGCTGCCCGGTGGCATGCCTCGCCATGTTTCCGTGCCCGCTAAGCTTCACGCCGAGGCATGTGACACTTCCTTCGCTTTTCAAAGGTTTCAGTCGACAACCAGTACCCTGAGGTCTTGCCGTACCGGGGCTTTTAATGTACCAGAGAAGCGGTGCAAGCAGTCATGATGATGCTCATAGTTGAGTTCGCCACGTCTTGCGCTGCCAGTTTTTCCATTTTCTGTGAATCCTCCTGCAGCGAAGCACATACTGTGAGCACTTCGACGAACTTCTCAACGTCTATTCTTCCAATATTCCACCCAGTTGTAGAAAGTTGAGAGCACGGACGTTAGGAGACAACATCACTGATCTCAAGCCGAATGCACTGATGATCATTGGCTTAGTAGTTCTCTAATACTCTCCAATTGCGTATCCTCCATACTAAGGATGCCGAGGCAAATGGTACGTCTGGTATGGTTCCTTCACAGCGAATACGGTGGAAAGTCAGTGTATTTTTGGTGCTTAGTACGGCAAGTGCCGTCCAGGTCACCATTTCTAGGATTCGTTTTCTCCGCGGATCTATTTGAGGCATGCCTCATTCGATTGTTTTAACTTTGTAGTCTCCCTCAACGAGCATGTTCCCGTCTGTGTTCACGACAGCGTCCTCCGAACCTTAAGCTTGGCTTGGAAAGATGATATCGATTCGTTCGCCGTTAGGTACATACTCAAGAAGGTGGTCCCTAAGCACCGATCCCACACGGAACCATCCCCCGTCCGCGACTCTCCGCCTGGCAATCATTGCTCCGAATCCAAGTGGCGGCAGTAACAGTTTAATTAGGATAACATGATGCAGAACTTTTATCGTGATGTTGCTCACTCAGTAGTAAAAAGTCGGATTTCATGTCCGTCGAAAACCGCTCAAGCAGATTTTGAGTGGTTGAACTACGGTGAAGGTTTAGTTGCAGGTAAGGGTCATCGAAGTTCTGATTTTGTCTTGGCTAGGGCTTCCTGGAAACTCCATTCCCCTGATCGCAAGGCATGCTTTCTTCATTTGCTTAAGATCTCAATGGTTGATGAGCAATTATTTGATATTTCCCTTCAATGAGATTATCAATGTGGCCAGTAATGCTTTGATACATCAATTTCAGTTTTTGCTCAAAATTCTGATAGTCAGAGCAAATGAAATGGTCATCTAAGTAAGGATGAAACCATTCGTGCGGTGCATTCATGCATATGCCATGTAATTTGCGATTACAAAATGCTTTGCAGATAACAAATTTGAAAGTAAGTATTAGCGAACGCCACGCAATTGAAAAAGCTGCACTTAAAATTAAAAATTGTTTCGTTCACAATTTAAAGAAATTGATGTCGGAGCAAGTTTAATGAACAAATACTCATTAAGATATCACTGTTAGAATTCCATAAAACATTATCTCCTTCAAATTCCTACAAATTCCAATCCCACGATAATTGAAATTGTTCAGCAAAAATAACTTTTCCCACAAAAATATTACCTATCAACTTACGTACTTTCAATGTGCTCCCACGGTCTACTGTGAGTGACCACGTTGCACACTTTCAGACATTCTTCACTATGCACAAAATTCTCAGACATGCAATTCCGCGACTTTGGAAATTTTGCATCTCACGTGTCACAGCAAGACCATGGGAAAGTTAAATTGTAAATTATGTTTAGTAAGCGCAATTAATGTATTTAAATAGATGGACACAATAAAGACAGGCATTCCATCTCCAAAACTGTGTTTGATTTACCATTTTCATTTCAGAGCAGTTTTTCAACATTTTGCGACCGTGACAGGCTCTAAGATGTCAGGACTCGTCAGCAAGCAGCAAGAGCTAGGAGGTGAAATCGAGCGGATGATGCGAAACTTCTCCAAGGATAGTCAGCTGAGGGAAACCCAGGACTAGTTGGAATCAAGGAAGAAGCGACTCATGCAACTATGGGAAGAGTTCCATCAGAATCAAACGCTGCTTCTGGTTGACATCGAGGATCATAAGGATTCACCTTATGTTCGCAACCAGTACTACGAGCGGATCAAGAAGGTGACGTTCAGGTTACTAGAGCTGATCGAAGACCTTCTGATGGAGTTCAGTGCTACGGAATCACCATCCAGACAGGAAGCTACGGAATCACCATCCAGGCAGGAAGCTATGGAATCATCATCCAGGCAGGAAGTGCGGAGTGTACCGAACAAGGTTTTGGCAATGGTCAGCACTCAGCACATCTTGATGCAAACATTGCAGCGACTTCTCAACCGGCTTAGTGAACGGGTAATCTCTAAGCAGCCAGCGCAGTTCATGGAGCTACAGTTGAATTCCATCAACAAACATTGGGATGCGATCAGGGAGAAACACTTCAACATTCTAACGGTGGATGAGGTTCCAGATAACTATGACATTACGTCATACAACCACATGGAAGAAGAGGTAGAAGCGTTTCAATTGAAGATTCTACAGAGCGGCTCTTCAGTAGAACCTATACAGGAAGGTGCATCAACCAACATCAAGCTACCTCGCATTCAATTACCGAAGTTCGACGGTAATTACTTGCATTGGCAAGAATTTCACGACCTTTTCGGTCAATTAATTGACCAAAGCAATCTTGGACCGTCGCAGAAGTTCTGGTACCTGAAAACCAATCTTTTGGGAGAAGCAGAACCACTCATCAAACATTTATCGGTATGCGACAAGAATTACGATTCAGCTTGGAAACTGGTGAAAAAGCGCTATGAAAACAAGCGTCTGCTGGTGAGCTCTATTATTCACAAGTTGATCTCACAACCAACAATCACTGTCGAAACTGGTAGTGGTATCAAAGCTCTTCATGATGTTACGCAAGAGTGCATCAGAGGCCTTCAAGCATTGAAGGTTAATGTGGAACACTGCGATCCAATATTCATCTTTCTGCTGTTGAAAAAGCTCGAAAGTGCAACACATGTTGCATTCGAACGATCTTTGAGCTCACCAAGAGAAATACCGACAATGGAGCAGTTTTTAAAATTTTTGGAATTCCGGTTTCAGGCACTCGAGGCAGTTGGCGTGCAACCAGTTAAGACACACACTAAAACGATCAATGCCAAGACAACTTTAACGTCTACTAACAACAGCGTATGTAAGATGTGCAACGGTTCCCACCACCTTCACCATTTTAACCTCTTTACAAACTTGGGTATCGTTGATAAGAAGAAAGCTGTCAGCAAGTGGCAACTATGCTTCAACTGCCTACGGATGGGATATTCAGTTAAAGCGTGTACATCTCGCAGCTGTACCAAATGCGGCAAACGACACCACACACTGCTCCATCACGAGCAGAAATTATCAGAAGGCACTAGCAGTGAAACTGGAATGGCAGCCAAGGCAAAACACCCTCTCGAAGGCAATACAAGCGATCCTGGTAAAGCAAGTCTTGCACGGATGGCGTTAACAACGCTGAAATCAACCAACAAAAACACACCTTATATTTTACTGGGAACAGCAGTTGTTACAATCAATAATGCCTATGGAGAGCTAGTGCAAGCTCGAGCATTGCTTGACTCAGGTTCCCAGCTCCACTTCATTACCGAGAAACTATACAGCAAATTGGGCTTCAGAGGTAAACGAGAAACTCAGCAAATCTTCGGAATCGGTAACACAACACAACAATCATCCAGGCGAGTGTACTTACATCTACAGTCTACAACATCAAATTATGCAACACAAATAGAAGCATTCGTTATCAACGAGATAACATCTGATCATCCAACTCGGAAATTTGAAACGAGTAATTGGCCGATTCCGTCAAATCTTTCACTTGCAGATCCGCAGTTCAACCAACCAAAGGGTATAGATGTCTTGATTGGTGTAGAGATATTTTGCTCACTGATAACGCCTGAAAAGATATCAATGGGAGCTGATTTGCCTTTCTTACAACACACGCAATTGGGATGGATGGCAATTGGAAAAATTAACGAGTTAGCTCCACAGAATACGTATTGTGGTATAGCAACAAGCCTTGAACAACAGCTCGAGCGCTTCTGGAAAATAGAAGATGTCGAAATTGCTAAACCAACAATGTCAAACGCCGATAAGCATTGTGAAGAATTCTCTGAATCCACGGTTACAAGAGATAAGGAAGGTAGATTTATAGTGAGGCTACCATTCTCTCAATCATCGTCTTCCTTGGGGTCTTCAAAGCAATTAGCGGAACAGCGACTAAGAAGTTTACTCAGAAAACTAGAAAAGAACCCGGAGCTGCGAACGATGTACTCTGACTTCATAAAAGAATATCTAGCACTGGGACATCTTGAAGTTGTCGAAGCATCCAACCATAACGAACCACACTATTACTTGCCACATCACTGCGTACTATGACCCGACAGCTTGACAACAAAACTACGCGTTGTTTTTGACGGCTCAGCGAAAACATCTACTAATCTGTCACTCAATGATATCTTGCATACGGGTCCGACACTTCAACACGATTTATTCAACATTCTAATCCGATTCCGAAGTTTCAAGTATGCAATGACGGCTGACATCCAAAAAATGTTCCGACAAATTCGGATGCATAAAGAAGGCCAAGATTTCCAGCTTATCCTGTGGCAAGATAAACTCGGTGAGCGCCCAACAACTTACCGGCTTAAGACCGTTACATATGGAACCAGGAGTGCTCCATACGTAGCGTTGAAGTGTCTCCAGCGTCTTTCTAATGATGAAGAAAGAGGTTTTCCTTTGGCAGGAAAGGTAGTATGCCAAGATCTATACATCGATGATCTGTTAACTGGCAGCGATGACTTGGACGAAGCACTATGTCTACAACAACAGCTTATTCAATTGCTTCAACGAGGGGGATTTCACCTACATAAATGGTGTTCCAATAACTTGAATCTGTTGCGTCACATAGCCCACAAGGATCGAGCTACTGAATTCGATGTAACCAACCTCGAAGAAAATTGTGCTATCAAGGCATTGGGGCTAATATGGAATCCATCTACTGACCAATTCAATATTAACATTAACATTAAAGATAACGAACAGGCAGTTACGAAACGAGTCGTCCTTGCCCAAATGTCACAACTATTCAACCCCCTCGGGCTAGTGAATCCAGTAGTGGTATTAGCGAAAGTCTTTATGCAGCAACTTTGGGAATTGAAAATTGACTGGGACACCCCACTTTCGGAAAAACTACAAAAGGGGTGGAAAGATTACAGATCACAGCTTCCCGTCTTAAGCGATTTAAAATTACCGCGCTATGCCATGATCTCCGCAAAACGCCAGAGCACACAGCTACATGGTTTTTCAGACGCCAGCAAACTTGCATATGAAGCATGCATCTATATACGCACTGAAGACCTCGGTGGGTAAATTGATGTCACCTTATTATGTGCGAAGAGCCGAGTTGAACCAAACAAACAAACCACAGTTGCTCGACTGGAACTTTGCGCTGCAAAATTATTAACACAACTCATGCGAAGAGTGATAAATTCTCTACAAAGTACTATCAATAAAACCTTCTACTGGAGCGATTTCAAACGGTTCTTCAATGGATTGCATCACCATCATCACAATTTACCACGTTTGTTGGCAACCGAATCGCATACATACAAGAACATACAGAAGATGGAGTATGGCAGCATGTTGAATCTACACAAAACCCAGCAGATATAATCTCCAGAGGCATGTTTGTGATTGATTTAAAGGGCCAACCTTTCTGTCACAACATTTTTCAAGCAAAGCTACTAAAAACGAAGAAATTGTTTTCGAACTTCCTGAACAACGAAAACAAAAAATGGTGTTGATTAGTAATCATACTCAGCCACTATCAATCATTCGAAACATCCGACATAATAATAATTTTCAGAGATTGCAAGAAGTTACTGCCTTCATACTCCGCTTTATTGGAAATAGCAAACTTCCTAAAGGAAAAAGGAGTTCTAGCTGTAAACCAAACCCAGACGAAATGAAACGAGCACTACAAATAATCATATCTGTGATGCAGCAAGACGACTTCGCATTTGACATCAAACACCTCACGAAGAAGGATTATGTTGCCCATAACAGCAATCTCCGCTCGCTAGCGCCCTTCTTATATCAATACGGGATTATACGAGTAGGTGGTCGACTGAGGAATAGTCTGCTACCCTTCAGTACAAAGCACCCAATGCTGATCTCGTCTATGCATGAATTCACTCCGCTAATCTTCTCACACCTTCATCATAAGCACTTGCATGCAGGACCACAGACTCTGCTATACATCTCGCGGCAAACATTCTGGTGTATCAACGGAAAGGGGATGGCCTACAAGATAGTCCGGCAATGCATGCTGTGTGCTCGATTACAACCGAAACTCCTCACCCAACTTATGGGAGATTTGCCAGCGGAAAGAGTCTAACAGTCCAGGCCGTTTCTCCACACTGGAGTCGATTTTTGCGGGCCCATCTACATCCACTTCAAGATACGAGGAAAACGGCCGTCCAAAGCATACGTAGCAGTGTTCGTATGCTTCTCCACAAAAGCAGTGCACATCGAGCTAGCTACGGACTTAACCTCGGCGGCCTTCATAGGATGCCTCAAATGCTTTATTGCCAGACGAGGGCGACCTTCAAAACTATTTAGCGACAATGCTACAAACTTCGTTGGAGCAAACTCAGAACTTCAAGATCTATACTCCACTTCGACCACTTCGACTCAATTGAAGAAACGTGTACTAGTGAAGGAATCGAATGGTTGCGCATCCCACCGAGATCTCCTCATTTTGGCGGACTCTGGGAGGCTGCAATAAAGTCAGCAAAATATCACCTGAAACGCGTGGTAGGAAGTGCTTCACTCACTTACGAAGAACTCAACACCGTCATTTGTCAAATAGAAGCCATCCTTAACTCTCGACCACTTTGTCAAATGTCAGCAGATGCAAACGATTTTCAAGCGCTAACCCCAGGCCACTTTCTAATTGGACAACCGTTATCGACCATTCCTGACCCCGAAATCAACCCCGGAGCGATTCCTCTTCTAACTCGATGGAAGTTGGTGAAAGCACTGCATGTGGACTTTTGGCAGAGGTGGACAAAACAATACCTACAGGATTTGCAACCACGGACAAAGCGGCAAAAGGTCAAGCAAAATCTAGAACCCGGGACATTAGTAATTCTCAAGGATGCGAATTTGCCACCAATGAATTGGCGCATTGACGAATAACAAAAGTCTATAAGGGATTAGACGGTAGAGTAAGAGTGGTGGAAATAAAAACGACAACAGGCATAACTTCACGGGCAATTGACACCATCAGTCCTTTGCCATGTACAGGTGGAACGACCTACGAGCCTCTTACTCAAGGCGAAGCCTCAAGTACAAAAATCAACCATCCTCTAACTGAAGACGAAACCAAAAATACACACACCAACCGTCCAAAAATAGCTCCTGTCGCTTCTGACCTAATAGCAGCCACCAAAAATATGTCCCGAAAGTGAGCAGAAACCAAAGATTCAGCGTCCACGCCAAAACGAGGAAGAACCTCCCTCCTCCAAATGTTCCTCGTTATTTTGTTGGTACCGTTGATTTTTGGGGACGAAAGAGTAACGCAACATCAATCAGTCGCAGAAATAACCCCATTCAAAAACAACCTTGGTATTTACTTCGAAGAAGTTAACCGAATTAAATTAACTGATAACATTTGGAAAATTGTGACTTACTACGACTTAACAAATTATTGGGCGAAGTACGATGGTCTGGGAAGGCACATAACTAAACTGATGGGCCTTTGCTCGGCACAAGATAAACTATTCCATGTTGGCCAATATTGTAGAACACTAACATCGCAATTTTTTCGACTGCACAACGAGATCCAGCAGAAAAATGAACTGTTACAACAACACCAAGCAAGAGTTCGAAGATCTCCGCTAAACATCGTTGGGTTAGCCGCTCATCTGTTATTTGGGGTACTAGATGAAGACTTTGCTAACCAATATAATACGACATAAGAAAAATCAAGCAAAATGAATGCTATCTACTAAAGTTAATAAAAAAACCAAACGATGATACTCGATTGCACATCAAATATTTTGGAAAAGGAAAAAAGACACATCAATCAACAATTTAAATTTATCGAAAACCAGTACGAGCACCTGGCAAACACAACGCTCAAAATCGAAACAGTTTCCAGTATCTTCAGCTCCTTAGCAGTACAAACCACAATTTTACTCTTCAACTTCAAAAGTATACAAGATGTGCTCATACAAGTAATTACCAACACTTACCAAGGAAAAATAAATCCATTATGGATAAAACCAACACAATTGCGAAAACAACTGCAAATAATACGAGAGAATCTACCAAAAAATCATATGCTACCTGCTTCTCCAGACGCCTTCCATAAAATATACAACCTAGCTACAGTTCGAACCAGAACGACGGCATCAAATATCATCTTCGACATGCCAATACCGCTCACTACAATAGAAGAATATCAGCTTCTTAAACTGTATTCTATTCCTACAATTGTAAAAAATATTTCAGCTTCATTACAGCCCTCTACTGAATATTTAGCGGTTAACTCCAAACGAGATCATTTCTTCCCATTTTCAGCAGAAGAACGTGGAAAATGCCTGCACTTATCAGAGAATGAACTAATCTGCACTCATCATCATCCTGTCTATACTGCTCAATCCAGCATGTGTGAATGCGAAGTCGCCCTTCTGGTTCATCTGGCTAACTTTTCGTCAACTTGCGCGGTGCACGTATCTCCCACTACGAATACTTGGATCAAGCTGAATGCTGCTAACCAGTGGATCTACGTTTTGAAGGAAGAAACAACATTCAATGCGCTCTGTGGAAGGGACTTCAAAATACTTCATCTTCGTGGAAGCGGCATTCTGAAGCTAATCCACAGTGCAACTTAAACCACCGAACCTTAACAATCGCCGGCAACACTCAGTTCGAAAGCACCATGAATTTTTCTTTTAACCCTCTGGGAAACCTTTCCGAACATCTGGACAACCGAGACATCGAACCAAACTATCGATTAAATGTATCCACTATCGACATCGATCAACAATTATGGAAACAACTCAAAGACGGGATTGCGGAAATCAAACGAGTCAACTTCCGAGAACAAATTTCAACGCACGACACGCACAACTATGTTTTGAATTACCTGTGTTCAGCTATTATACTTGCAGTGGCGTTATGGCAACTTTGGCACAGGTTACGTTCACGACAACTAGGCCAATCGAAAACACCGGAACTACAATGGAAGCAAACCACAGGAACAAAATTCCATACAATACCACGACCATCAAAACGGACCCAGCCAACATCTTCTACTACTTTTGAACCACGCCCAGGTGTGTTTCAAGTGGGGGAGGATGTTAGAATTCCATAAAACATTATCTCCTTCAAATTCCTGCAAATTCCAATCCCACGATAATTGAAATTGTTCAGCAAAAATAACTTTTCCCACAAAAATATTACATATCAACTTACGTACTTTCAATGTGCTCCCACGGTCTACTGTGAGTGACCACGTTGCACACTTTCAGACATTCTTCACTATGCACAAAATTCTCAGACATGCAATTCCGCGACTTTGGAAATTTTGCATCTCACGTGTCACAGCAAGACCATGGGAAAGTTAAATTGTAAATTATGTTTAGTAAGCGCAATTAATGTATTTAAATAGATGGACACAATAAAGACAGGCATTCCATCTCCAAAACTGTGTTTGATTTACCATTTTCATTTCAGAGCAGTTTTTCAACAATCATTTTAGGGCAATAATGCACAGAAAAGATAAACAATCACGAAAAAAGAGGCACAAATCGTAAAAGTGGCCGAGTTAATAATTTGATTCATCGATTGAAAAAATTTTCACAAGCGGGAAAAAACAAAAAAATGATTCATTGCCAATGCAAGACGGAGCGATATTCATAATGAGGTCAGTTACGTGATAGCATAAAATCGATTATCACATAAAAACGGTACCAGACAATTACGCAATTGGTTGAAATACGGTATCGTATACAAAACGTATAGTTTAAAAATGCTGAACACTATATCGAGACATTCAAGTAAAAGATGAGTTTCCTCTTTTAATAATCAAGATCAACTAAATTAAACATTAAGAGGTCCACTTGCTCGAACAGGCAAATTAAATTTTATTCCAGATATCCCTAGAGCTTGGCCAGTTAGCCACAAATCTCCCGATATTTGCCTTACAAAATAAAATTATAGTAAAACCATACCCTTTGATGAATGTTAAAAATTTTTTCCGGAATTCCGGTTAAATTATTATTGTAAAAATATGTTTAACAAATCTAAAACTTTTAGAACTTAAATTGATATTACAAAGCAAAAATGTTATGACGTTTAATGATTTCTTTGCCAGTTTTTAACCAAACTGTTAGATTTATCTACTAGCCACTAACATTTTAAGTGACTTCAAAACACCTCTTAAGAGTGTGTTTGCCTTTTCCTAAATGTTATACGACAAAATTATCTTATTTCCGGAAAAGTGTGCAGCTCATGTCGAGTAATAAATCTTGATATTATGATATCGACAGATGCAGCGTGCGTTCCGGTGCAGTCTTATGATATTTGCCCATTCATTCCTATTAAATTTACAAGTATATTACTATCAAGCAAACATTCATCTACCCACGAACACGAATGACTAGCGTTTTGGCAGTAACTCAAAATGCATGGATAAATTAGAAAGGCGTTCTTTTTACGCTACATATCATGCAGAGCAGATTTCGCTTATGCTTCAAGTGAAATTTTGGCACTTGATGTTCATATCGTGTCATACATAAATACATGCTACTCATTTAAATTGATTTATTTCCTTTAAATGAAACATTAAACATCAAGTTGATACTCAGGACCAATTTTAGTTTAATGAACTCATTAATCGTATATCAGTTTAGGATAAATTATATCATAAAAACAGGAAAAATACATTTTACGTTCGAGCAGTTAGTGATAAATTAATCCCTTATAACAATTTTTCTTACAGATGCGTTGACCAGATTCATATTTATCCGCATCTACATGAATCAGTTCTGCAAGACCCAGGTGACCCGGAAGAAACAATATGCCATGAAAATTCGAAAAAGTTCATATCTATGGAAGTTTCAAGTTCCTTTTTCTACCCAAGACAACTACCATCTACCGAGCCACCAAATATAACATCGAATAACATTGAAAGCTTCAGCATCGACATCAACCATAATAATTTCCAGCAACCACTCAACCGCAGTCAATTTCGAATAAACCATCGTCCCTCAATATTCAGTTCGAATCGTGTGTTGGGAATGCGTTTGATTTATAAACCATTTCAGAAGGATGAGGATGCTTTTAAAATTGTTGGTAGATTCCAGTTTATTGACCGGGGTGAGCACTATTTGTCATATTTTACATTTCCACCCCCTCCCACCAGCTAACAGCCACATTTTCGTGCATATCCCCTCGTATCGAAGGCTTTTGGCTGGTGATTCCGTTCTCTAGTGATTCATGATGACAAATTTACTTACTCACTTTGCTAATAAATTTTCTGCAGTAATGTTTAAAAATGATGGGAATTTGGTGCCGACTACATACTGTGACTATCAGTTCCTGCCACATCCTATAAATTATAACGGAGCGACCGATAGAAGCGATTTGAAAGAGTGGCGACACTTCTACTCACCACGATATCCTGCCAAATATCCGAATCATATAAAGTGCACATACAAGTTTGTTGGAAGGTATGTAAAGTATTCAAAGTAATTAGTTTTTTTAACTTTAAGTTTGGTAGTATTTTCCTCAAATGAGCCGTTGGCGTGTATGAAATATTAGAAAATTCAGGAGGGGCTATCTAATCCTTTTATTTTACCGCTTATAAATTTGATTTCATGAGAAACATGTTGGGTAGGCAGGAGATAGCCCTTACCATTGGTATTTTTTTAATACATATTACATATACTTTGAGCTAAAAAGTTTAACTTGTTCAAAATGATTTTAAACATTGTGATTTCTGAAAACATCTAAAAATGTTTGAGATCAATTGGTTTCTGCAAATTTAGCTTGAAAAGTTTTCATAAGTACAATACACATTTTACTGTTGCTATTTTGCGATCAAAGTACTTGTAAATATATATATATATATATATATATATATATATATATATATATATATATATATATATATATATTGTCGCGTGTTGAATGGCTCGCGGCCTATAATTTTAACGTTCCGGGAAAGTGAAAACGCAATGTCTTTTAATTTGAGTTAAAAGAGTTTATTTGATAAAATGCACAATAATCGGTTAACACTTTCACTAATTTTAATTTTCACTATTAAGATTCTAACACTTGTCCATAAATTCATTATCGCAATTGTCTTCTAAATCACTTCACTATTACGAAACACACTTTTCTTTCGCACTTCTTGTCGCGGTTGAATGAATGATGATCCCCCCATTCATTCAGCTCGCCTTTATATAGGGTCTCTACCTATTCACCCATTTCTCGTTTATTGGCGAAGGTTCTACCGAGAGGTACCTGGTAGATTCGAGCAAATTCATGAATGGAGTGACGTCACTTGCAGATGTTGATCATGCTTGTTGGGTTCTCGTGGTTTCGAGTGAATTCGTGTTCTTCATTGTTGTGAAAACAATTGCGACAGTAGCTCGCAGAATTATTTGTACATGTAACACTGCCCCTACTTCAGTTCTTTTCGCCCCGAAAAGATGTGTCGCCAGTTGTAGTCAATTCTTCCTGGATGTAATATGGGGCAAGACGGTCCAGATGCACGATTTTCATTTTGGCTCTCGGTTTCCGGTGTTCCTGTATGCGATGTACGACGTCGTTGATTCGCTTTGTGACTCGGTATGGTCCCTCCCAGTTATGTTGCAACTTTGGAGACCTACCCTTTCGCCGTTGCGGGTTATATAGCCACACCAAGTCATCTTGCTGGAAGCCAGTAGAATTAGCCTTTAGATCATACCTGGTCTTCATGCGGTCAGTAGCCGATTCGAGGTGTTTTCGCACTGTCCGATGTATCTGGTTCAACCGTTGTCTTAGATCACTTGCGTACTCCGAGATCGTTTACGGTTTCTCGGGGGGTGTTCCAAACTTTATATCAGCTGGCAGACGAATAGTCTTTCCAAAAATGACTTTGGCTGGGGCTTGGCCCGTCGATGCATGTTCGGCAGCTCTGTACGCCATCAAAAATAGTGGGATATGTCGGTCCCAGTCCCTTTGGTTCTCGTCAACCATCTTGGCAAGGTGTTTATTGAGCGTGCCGTTGAAACGTTCGACCATTCCATCGGATTGTGGATGCAGCGGTGTTGTCCTCGTTTTCCGTATTCCGAGCAGCTCGCACATTTCGCCAAAAACTAGTGACTCAAAGTTTCGGCCTTGATCCGTATGTAATTCGCAAGGTACGCCATACCTACTGACCCAATTTAACACTAGCTGTTCAGCTACGGTAGTTGCTTCCTGGTTGGGAATGGGGTAGACCTCGGGCCACTTGCTGAAATAATCGGCTACAACCAGCGTATATCGATTTCCCCAATCGGATTCAGGAAAGGGTCCTGCGATGTCAACAGCAATCCATTCGAATGGCACGCCTACGTTATAGGTTTGCATTTGTCCTCTCAGTCGTCGCTTTGGGCCTTTGACGGAAGCGCAAATTGTGCATCTGCGACACCAGTCCTCTACGTCTTCTCGAGCGTGGAGCCAGTAGAACCGTTCCCGCAATTTCGCTAAGGTCTTATTAACACCAAGGTGGCCTCCCGAGGATCCTTCATGCATTTCCTTAACCACATCGTGGATTCGGCTTTTGGGAAGTATAGTTTGCATCCTATAGGAGCTGCCATCCGCCGTTTCCCATTTTCGCTTGAGTACGCCACCCTCCACCTGAAGGGAGTTCCATTGTGCCCAATAGCTTTTCAGGGTTGCGCCATGCGTTGAAACGTCTTTCCACTCAGGTCGCCCAGTCGTCTCCTTCCATACGAGCAATGGTCCGATGTCTTCATCGGCTAACTGGGCGTTTCGAATCTCCTCCGATGACCAACATTCATCGAATTCCGCCGTTATCAATCGCAGATCAACGAGCGGTTCCTTTTCCTCAATCCGTCGGCAATGCTTGCAGTTGGCTGGACATGGACGGCGGGATAGGGCGTCAGCATTTCCATGAACTCCGCCCTTCCGATGAACAATTTCGTAGTCGTATGACGGCAATCTTTCGATCCATCTCGCAACTTGTCCCTCGGGGTTTTTGAAGTTGAGCAACCATCTCAGTGATGCATGGTCCGTTCGAAGAACAAATTTCTGGCCATATAGATACTTGTGGAACTGCTTGGTGGCCTCTATTATAGCCAATAGCTCCTTCCTGGTCACACAGTAGTTCCTCTCACTTTTTGAAAGAACTCGACTGTAATAAGAGAGGACTCTTTCTTCGCCATTGATCTGCTGGGAGAGTACAGCTCCAATACCGCCGTTGCTTGCATCGGTGTCAACTACAAACATTTTTCCGGGTTTCGGATACGCCAGCACGGGTGATTCACACAGCTTTTCCTTCAGGGTCTCAAAGGCTGTCTGGCATTGTTTATTCCAGACATACGGACGATTTTTCTCGGTTAGCTGATGGAGACACTTAGCTATTTTGGCAAAGTCTTTGACGAATCTTCGATAGTAGGTCGCCAGACCCAGAAAACTTCGTAGTTGGCGCTTGTTGTTTGGTGTTGGCCAGCTTTTCACGGCTTCAATTTTCTCAGGGTCTGTTTTGACCCCTTCTGCTGATACGACGTGTCCCAGGTATTTTACTTCATCTGCGAAAAGAGTACACTTCTCGGGACTAAGTTTCAAATTAGCCAGTCGCAATCGGGAGAAAACCTCTTCTAAGTTCCGCACATGCTCTTCGAACGTTCTACCGGTGACGATGATGTCATCTAGGTATACCAAACAGGTTTTCGAGGTTAGACCACGTAGCACATATTCCATCAAGCGTTCGAAAGTGGCTGGAGCATTGCAAAGCCCAAACGGCATCACAACAAATTGCCACAATCCGATCCCAACTGAAAATGCGGTCTTCTCTCGGTCCTTCTTGTCAATTTCTACCTGCCAGTAGCCACTCTTGAGATCGAGTGTAGAAAACCATTTTGCGTCGGCTAAAGTGTCCATGATGTCATCGATGCGTGGGAGTGGGTAACTATCTTTCTTAGTGACGTCGTTAAGCTGCCTATAGTCGACACAAAAGCGAGTGCTACCATCCTTTTTCTTGACTAGAACTACAGGCGCGGCCCATGGACTGACAGAAGGTTCAATAACGCCTTGTTTTTCCATGTCCGAGATCAGCGCGCTCACTTCTCCTTGTTTGGCTATAGGGAGACGTCTCGGTGCTTGTCGAATCGGCTTGGCTCCCTGTGTATCTATGACGTGAGTTACCATACTCGTTCGGCCTTGGTCATCCGGGCTTGTTGAGAAGATGTCACTGTACTTGGTGACCAGATGAGAGGCTCGTTTGAATAGCTGCACTGGCAATTTGACCTGCTTCAATATTGCAGACGTGGATTCCCGGGCTTTGTCTATGTCTTGCCTCCTTTTCCAATGATGGTCGTGAGTAGCTTCCAAAGAGGTGATGGTGGAAACAGGCTGGCAGCTGCCGATGACTTCTCCCGCTTTGATGCTCGTAGTTGAGTCTGCGGTGTTAAGGACTCTAACCGGCACATATCCGTTCCTTAAAGACCTTACAAGGCATCGTCCTACAATCAAACTGCGTAATGCGGACGTCTTCGTTGGCTCTATCAGATAGGATCGGTGGTCTTCAGAATCACCATCAAGCTTGGCCCATACAATGCTTTCGGAAGAATTCGGTACATCCGTGTCAGTACATACCACTACATTCATCTTGGGAATTTGGACGCTGGGATCCTCCATCAGTACTTCGACATTCTGCCATTTCAATACACGTTTGCCCAAATTCAACGTGATTCCATGTGGTCGCAGAAAATCCATTCCGAGAATGCAGTCATCCATAATGTTCGCGACCAGAAAATTATGTCGGAACACAAGGTCTCCCAACTGTATCTGGAGGTTGACCTCTCCATGAACAGGTGCAGTTTCTCCCGTAGCTGTCCGTAGTGAGAAAATTCTGCCCTTGTGAAGTTGTTGCTGTCTAACTAGGTCTGGTCGGATAATCGATCGGGTTGCACCAGTGTCGATTGTTATGGTGCAGTGTTCTCCGTCAACTTGACCCGGAAGGCATAAGTCCGCTTCTCCACGATGTAGTCTTGACACGATGATGGTGGTGCTGGGGACGTCGATCCTCCTAGCCAACCTCTGCCCCACGAAGTTGGCTCTTACATGTTTCCCGACCCCTCTGTTTGAAGGGCTTCCATTCTGGGCTCCTGACTCGGTCTGGATCTCCTCCTAGCTGCACACCCTGGACAATAGCTCGGTTTTCTTCGCTTCTTGCAGTCTCTTTGCAGGTGCCCCTTCTCTCCGCAATTTCAGCATCTAGGCGCACCATTTACATGCGGATCTCGCTCAATTTCCACGCGCTCACACCTGCATTCGTCTGTCACTACCTCACGAACCCGGGCAGTGGTACGAGTCACATTTTTCGCTGCCTCAAAGTTCAGACTATAAGCCAGTGCGTCCTTAACCGTTTGCTTTTGAGCTAAACGCACGGCTTGTTGCAATTCCGGGTCCTTTAGTGCGCTGATGAATGCTTCTGTCGCTGCATCATCTCGATGTTCTGGGTCGTAGGCTGGATAAGCCAAAAGTGCTAGTCGCTCAATGTCTTGGGCTAGCTGCTGTAGGGTTTCACCAGACTTCTGCACCCGATGCCTTAGCTGTGAACGTGGGTTCGGATCCCACTTCTGACACCACTGTCGCGTGTTGAATGGTTCGCGGCCTATAATTTTAACGTTCCGGGAAAGTGAAAACGCAATGTCTTTTAATTTGAGTTAAAAGAGTTTATTTGATAAAATGCACAATAATCGGTTGACACTTTCACTAATTTTAATTTTCACTATTAAGATTCTAACACTTGTCCATAAATTCATTATCGCAATTGTCTTCTAAATCACTTCACTATTACGAAACACACTTTTCTTTCGCACTTCTTGTCGCGGTTGAATGAATGATGATCCCCCCATTCATTCAGCTCGCCTTTATATAGGGTCTCTACCTATTCACCCATTTCTCGTTTATTGGCGAAGGTTCTACCGAGAGGTACCTGGTAGATTCGAGCAAATTCATGAATGGAGTGACGTCACTTGCAGATGTTGATCATGCTTGTTGGGTTCTCGTGGTTTCGAGTGAATTCGTGCTCTTCATTGTTGTGAAAACAATTGCGACAGTAGCTCGCAGAATTATTTGTACATGTAACAATATATATATATATATATATATATATATATATATATATATATATATATATATATATATATATATATATATGTATGTATATATATAGGGAATGGATAACTGAATTAGGTAGTTCTAACGACGGAAAAGATAGTGAAACCGAGAAAATAAACGGGAATAGGGGGTATAACATATCCATTGTCTTGCGATTATGAAATCGAGTTGGTTGAGAGGGAACTCGCTGTAGCTCGTCACGAAATTGAATCGTTGCGTGGAGTAAAGAATCAAAACAACGAGGTAATTGTAAACGACGGTCGTGTTGCTGATAATGTAGGAACCTCAACTGGACGACGACAAGTTCAAGCAGTAAACATAATGATACTGGCGGAGCTGCTAAGTGTCTTCTCCGGTCAAGTCGAGACATAAGAAACAATGAAGGGATAGGTTACATTTTTGAAAGAAGCATATAAACTCGGTGACTCGACAGTAAAAATTCTTATCGAGACGCGACTCAAGGGCAAACCCATGGAATATTGAGCTGGACCCTGGAAGTCTTCTGAATGGATTGCGGAGAATGTTCTATAATCGTCCAAATAAGATTGTAATTCGACGGAAATTCGAAGAGCGAATATAAAAAAACCGAAACTTTTCATGATTATGTGCATAGGAGGACAACTCTAGCGAATTATCTCAGCATGAACGATGGTGAAGTGCTCGGCTACATTATCGAGAGGATTCCGGATACTCAGCTGCGTGACCATGCCCGTATACTAGTATTAAACTCGATGCAATCATTGTTACGAGGATTTGAGGAGATATCACCGCGCGAGTTACGTCTGCAAATGTTTCCCACGAACAACCACATTCCCGTAAACGGCTACTCGACACGCGTATCCGCTGCCGACCTAAATACTCGTAAGTAACATTAAACCCTCACCGTAAATTTTTGCTTACTTAATTTCCATAGAAAATGTTTACGCTTAGTTTCAACCTAAATTCAGTTTTGCAATTTTTCTCATGAATTTTAACTTTGTAAGCACTTTGCAAAAAGTAATGAAATACATGTAATTACGATCGGATGTTCAGTTTTAATTTGCATTCAAACCAATAAAGTTGTTCTTAAAATATTAAATTTTAGTTTTTTTTAAACGTCGAATAGTCGGTTGACGCAAGTGGCGCAGTCGGTAGGATCCTTTAAAACCATTCGGTGTGTTAAAAGTCTCTAAAGCAAAAAACAAATCTTTAAACACGCGTCCAGTTCGAATCGTTCGAAGGATAATCGAAGGAAGGAAACAGTTCGCGACTCTGTGTATCCGAAGATTTTAAAAAGTGATTCTGTGGTTTCGAAGAATTATCGAAACAAATTACGTATCAACCCTCGAAGGATTATCGAGAAATCTATTCAACGACATACCAAAATTCCGAAATTCTTGTCGACGGTTTATCGAGAAGGATGAGATCAATGATTATATTCACGTAAGTCAATATTGGACACTTTCCTTTCTGAAATTCCTACATATGCCATATAAAAATAAAAATAACCCTAGAAGTAGACCTTATCCTAGACTAAGAAATTTCCTAAGAGTGATTCCGCTTACAACAATTTTAGAAAGTGACCGTGAATGTTTAAGTGTTTCCAGTGGGGTGTCGACCAATAACTGTGAATCATTAAATACACAAGCATCAAATCGTTCTCGCGAAGAATTAATTGATTTAAAAAATAGTGACCCTAATTTAACGCATAAAATGGAAAATATCGTGGAAGTTTTCAATTCATTAAGAATTCCTGATGCCATCAAGGATTTGCCGAAATTTAATGGCAATCCTAGACTTCTTCACGATTTTTTCGAAAATGTTGAGGAGATTCGCTCCATGATACCAGTGTTAACACCCGCATATAACAAAATGATTATTCGTGCCATTCGAAACAAAATTGAGGGTCCTGCCAACGAGGTGCTCAATATGTATGGCACATCTCTGGACTGGAACGAAATAAAGAGGAACCTCATTCTCCACTACAGCGACAAAAGGAACGAAACATCGCTGATAAGAGATTTATACAATCCTAACCAACGTGGTAAAATAGTGGAAAGGTTCTATAGTGAAATTATAGAAACTTTAGCCACGATGACTAGCCACATTCAGCTTCATGAAACTAATGCAAATGTGGTTACTGCCAAGCGAGAATTATACTCGGCAATGTGTCTCAACGTATTTCTAGTGGGTCTTCAAGAGCCTTTCGGGTCAACTATACGTGCTATACATTAGCACTAGCATTTTTATATTGCATAGAGGAGCAGAATACCTTCTACACGAAGTATAATAACTCTCAGCCTCAAGCAAAAAGTCAGGCTACTCTTGCCCCCATACCGAAAAATTCAGCGACACAAACGTTGGGTGCACCCACGAAATTTTTGAATAGCTCAATTCCCTTAAGTTTCCAGCAAAGGCCAATTTTCCAGACACCAAATATTTTCCAACAAAGGTTCAATCCGCCTCATAATTTCAACAATAGGTTTGACCCTCCCCCTTGATCAAATGTTCAATCAAATAGACCAACACTTCCAAAACCAGTTCCCATGGACACGAGCTCAGGCTATACTCACCTCCAGGGCGGAAATGGCCAACAGCCCCAGCAACAAAACAATAATTTTAAATCCCAAGGGCAACCCATAGGTAATAATTGGCCAAACAATAATTTCCTCAGACCCTCGGGACCACCCAGATTTAACAACCCTCCAAATAACAACTTCTTCAGATCTACAGGACCACCTAGGGTTATTAGCAAAGAATTATTCAACATTTCGGAAACGGAATCCACGGACAAGTTCAACTACACTAATACGCCCTTATACTTCCAACGATCTCCGAATGACTCCTACAAACAAAACCTGGACGAATACTACAATTATACGGATCCTTGTTTTACTTACAACCGCTTTAACGGACAGAATCTGGAAAATTGTGAAGACCAAAGCCAACATAATGTTACCGAACAGGACAATCAAAATCAATCCGACATTCATGAAATTGATGATGTAAATTTTACACCACCTGCCTCAATAATTCAACCGGATTCATAGATATTAATACGCATGGTTCAAACCTCCCTTTCATAGAAATATCGTCTCCATTGGGGCGAAAGCTCAAGATCCTCATTGACACAGGAGCATCTTCTTCATTCATTAACCCCGAATTCGTCCACCCCGAAGATATCGAAGAAATCAAACCCATCCTTATTGAAACTGTTCTAAATAAATATGCACTAAATGAACAAGTTCTTTTGCCAATATTTAATGAATTTATGCAGCCCGGGAAACTAAGATTTTTAATTTTTAGGTTTCACGACTACTTTGACGGATTATTCGGATTGGACGCCTTGACAGCACTCAATGCTAAAGTAGATCTAGCCCACAGAATTTTAATAACAAACAACGCGAAAATCCTCCTATCTTTTAAACCTAACCATACTTCATTTAAACTCACAATACCCCCAAAATCAAAATATATCGCCAAATTATCGGTTGATGTTCAAAGTGGAGATATTTATATTGCCAATACCCAAATTTCACCCGCATTACTCATTCCTGAAGGCATTTACAGCGCTTTTAACTGGCACAGCTTCATTACCGTCATAAATCAAACCGATAACGAAGAACCCCTTTTCTTAGAACAACCAGTTAAAGTTTCCAAATTCTCACCCTCCGAATTTATGGAAGTAAACAACTTCAACATCGATTACGATTGCGGACCTGATACATTCATACCACCTGAAGACGTTACTAAATTAATGAGAGTATCGCACCTAAATAAAGAAGAAAAAGATCTGATATTCCGCATCTGCCGGGAATACGACGACGTTTTCTATCGCGAAAGGCAAAGCCTAAGCTTCACAAACAAAATTAAACACCATATAACGACCACAGATGACATACCGATGTATACAAAATCTTATCGGTATCCTCATGTTCATAAAGAAGAAGTACGAAGACAAATCGGTGATATGCTGGATCAAAACATCATAAGGCCAAGCTACTCACCTTGGAGCTCTCCAGTTTGGATTGTGTCGAAAAAAACCCGACGCAAGCGGCAAAAAGAAATCGAGACTGGTGATTGATTACCGTAAGCTCAATGAAAAGACGGTGACCGATCGCTACCCCATCCCTAACATCTCCGACATACTCGACAAATCGGGCAAAAGCCTGTATTTTTCGACAATAGACCTCGCCAGCGGGTTTTATCAAATCGAGATGAACCCCAAAGACGTTCAAAAAACTGCTTTCACAGTAGAAGGAGGACATTTTGAGTACGTTCGGATGCCATTCGGTCTCAAAAATGCCCCATCTACTTTTCAAAGAGTGATGGACAACGTCCTCCAAGGTTTACAAGGAAAGATATGTCTGGTCTATCTAGACGATATTATCGTCTTCTCCACCTCACTCCAAGAACACGGGGAGAACTTGAGGAAAGTCTTTGGAAAGCTATGCGAGGCAAATCTGAAGGTGCAGCTCGACAAGTCGGAATTCCTCCACAAGGAGTTAGCCTTTCTGGGCCATATAGTTACAACAAGTGGAGTTAAACCAAACCCAGAGAAAGTCAGAGCGATAAAGCAATTCCAATCCCACGAAGCCAAAAGGAAATCAAATCCTTCCTGGGATTGCTAGGCTATTACAGGAAATTCATTCGGGACTTCGCAAGACTTACAAAACCACTCACCGAATGCCTGAAAAAGGGCAGGAGTGTCAAACTTACGGAGGAATACATAAAAGCTTTCGAAAGTTGCAAAGATTGATTGATTATTCAGATTTCGGCAAGCCGTTTATCCTAACCACCGATGCCAGCAATTTTGCAATCGGGGCAGTCCTCTCCCAAGGTACCATCGGTAGCGATACACCCGTCTGCTACGCCAGTAGGACGCTATCAGACTCCGAAATCAATTATTCTACGATTGAAAAAGACCTGCTAGCGATAGTCTGGGCGGTGAAGTATTTCAGGCCCTACCTATTTGGCCGAAAGTTTCAAATCGTAACCGACCACCGACCGCTAACATGGCTTATGAGTCTCAAAGATCCGAACTCAAAGCTAGTGAGATGGCGCCTAAAACTCGAGGAATTCGACTACCAGGTGATATATAAAAAGGGATGCCTGAACTCAAACGCAGACGCCCTAAGTAGAATAAGGCTTCCAGATAACACTTCCAATAAGCTTGCCGGATTGAATGCGAACGAAACACTCCCAGAAAATTCATCAGTACTTGTTGAAAATGGTTCTACTATACACTCCGCAGAGGAAAATTTGGACGATGGTATCCCAATATCCGAGTGACCGTTGAATGAATTCACCCTCCAAATCGTTCTTGAGAAATTTGGCAGAACACCCCAAACCTCACTTCAGATGCTATTTAAAAATCGCCAAAGAAGAACAATTGGTATGCCTGACTATACGGAGAACACAATTTTAGACCTCTTCAAAAAATTTCTGGCGCCAAATAAACTCAATGCAATCTATGCATCTGACGAAATCTTTAAGATCGTCCAAACGGTTTACTCTAAATTCTTTTCTCAATCCAAAACGTTCAAATTAATCCGCTGTATAGAAATCCTACAAGACATAACCGAAACCGATGAGCAGGATCGGGTCATCAATGACTATCACTTAAACAATAACCACAGAGGCATAAACGAAACGGTCCTACATCTCAAAAGAAATTACTACTTCCCCTATTTGAAAGAAAAAATAACTAAAATTATTAACAATTGCGAAACTTGTCAAACTCAAAAATATGACCGTAGTCCACATAAACCACAATTTCAAATTTCAGAGAACCCAAAGGAACCTTTAGACAGTATAAACATAGATATATACACTATTAATGGTAAGTCAATCTTAACTATTATTGACAGGTTTTCCAAATACGGTGCTGCTTACACCCTGGAAACAAAAAATAGCTTGAATGTCATTAAAGCATTGAGGCACTTCATAACTCTCCATGGCACGCCTAAGATATTGGTAGCCGACCAGGGCACCGAAATGTCTTCTTCGATATTCAAAGACTTCTGCAGACAATACGGTATCACAACGCACTTTACATCTTTCCAACAAAAAAGTAGCAATACATACGTTGAAAGGTGGCACTCGACATTGACAGAAATTTATAAAATTATCCTCGAAAAACGGAAAAAGAACAGACTCAATACCGACCACGACGACATACTAAACGAAGCAATAATAACATATAACAACGCCATACACTCGACTACGAAACTCACACCCCATGAACTCTTCTCGGGTAGAACCCACGTATTTAGTAAAAATCTTACCTACAGTGATGAACATGAATATCTACAAAAACTCAATGAATTTGGGACAAAACTTTATCCAAGTATTAAAAGTAAAGTAGATGACTTAATAAATAAAAATATAGAAAAATTGAACCAACACCGAGAAGAACCCCAAGTATTTACACCAAATGAAATCATTTATAGGAAAGAATGTAGGAGAAATAAAATTCCACCCAGATTCAGCAAACACAAAGTAAAAAAAGATAATAAAATTACTATAATTTCTTCAAAAAATCAAAAGCTACACAAATCAAAAATGAAGAAAAAACATAAATTTCAGGTTAATCATCATGACTCAAGGGCAGAAAATAGAGATACAGGACATGACGACAAACCACGGCCTATTACCCCTACGACTAGGTACGAGCAGAATGATACGAACCTATGAAAATCTAATACACATCGTTAACCTTGACAAGTACGAACACTCTATACAGAAAATAAAGGACTCACTCTCAGAGTACAATAAAACCAACGATACAGCGAACACAATCCAAATAACAAAGTTGAAACTTAACGAACTAATTCATAAACTCGAAATTCTAAAGCCTAGACTACGGTCAAAAAGGGGTCTAATTAATGGACTTGGTACGCTAATCAAAGGGATCACGGGTAACATGGATGCGAATGATGCTTCACGTATAAATGAAGAGGTAGAAACATTATTGTTAAATCAATCCAATAATAAAAAGGAAATTAATAAACAAATTAAACTAAATCACCTAATGATAGAACGATTTGACAACATAACAAACCACATCAATAACCAAAGTGACACCATACGGAGGTACTTAGAACATTCACAAAACAAAATTCATAGAGAATTTGACTCTGTTGTACGCATACAGTATCTTAACCAATTGCACTATAATATTGACATCTTAAGTGATCACCTGTCGGAAATAGCAGAAGCTGTATCATTAGCTAAATTAAACATAATTTCAAAACAAATTCTAAGCCCACTTGAACTTACTGAAATCTCAAACACACTCGAAAAACAATCCGCAAAAATACAATCCGATGAACACGTCTACGAATTATTTAAACTTCAAGCCTACTACAATGGGTCTAACATAATATTTAATATTCAGATACCGATTTTATCCGCAGAGAACTACTCCTTTTTCCACATAATACCTCTTCCTATACAAAAAACCCAAATGATATCCTCAAAACCTTACATGATCCTTAACCTCAACAGTGTCCTATTTTTTGACAAGTGCCCGAAAGTCGAAGAGATCTATTACTGCGAAAAAACAAATAACCAAAGAGATTTGAGTAATTCCAGGTGTATCGCTAACATCATCGATGGTACACCAGCATCTTGCCAATTCAAAGACATCGCAGTATCATCGGAGATAGTTCAACCCGAGCCAAACTACATACTTACGATCAACATACCCGAAACCATCTTAAGTTCAACCTGCGGCATCTCCAATAGATCGGTATCAGGCACTCTACTTATCCACCACCAAGACTGCCAGGTCAACATCAATGAGATCACTTACATCAGCCAAACCAGCGTTTATTGGGACGAAATCAACGTGATCTCCATCATCCCTAACACTTACCTGCCTTCAATCGAAACCATGGATCTACCGACCCTAGGAAAAACCGAGTTCCCGAACACAGACTTCATAGGCACCCTGGGAGTATTTAACATCAGCAACGAGCCCATACTACAACTACTCGTTATCCTGCTAGCCATTGTTTCAACAATAAGTATATACTTAAGAGAAACTTCAACACCACGGTTTCTCTAACTGTCGCTCTTCTTAAGGAGGGAGGAGTTACGTCTGCAAACGTTTCCCACGAACAACCACATTACCGTAAACGGCTACTCGACACGCGTATCCGCTGCCGACCTAAATACTCGTAAGTAACATTAAACCCTCACCGTAAATTTTTGCTTACTTAATTTCCATAGAAAATGTTTACGCTTAGTTTCAACCGAAATTCAGTTTTGCAATTTTTCTCATGAATTTTAACTTTGTAAGCACTTTGCAAAAAGTAATGAAATACATGTAATTACGATCGGATGTTCAGTTTTAATTTGCATTCAAACCAATAAAGTTGTTCTTGAAATATTAAATTTTAGTTTTTTTAAACGTCGAATAGTCGGTTGACGTAAGTCGCGACAGGAATTCAACGTCAAGTTCAATGCGAAACAAGACGACAATGCGAGTGGCACTAACCATAGGAACGACAAAGCGACAAACAGTAAGTGCGAGATAGGTAAAAAAGGTTCATCCGACCAAAGAGGTGCGTTGAGCGAGACTAAAGAACGGGGCGTAAAGAAAAATTGTTATAATTGCAGTCAACGTGATCATATGAGTATTAATTGTCCGACGAAAAAAAAGGAACGAAATGTTTCGCGTGCGGCGAATACGGGCATATTGCACCAAAATGTGTGGACAAAAGGAAAGATGCGACGAAGAGTAGCTGCGCGGGAACCCAGGTAAAATTAAGCAAGTACGATAAACAATATTTGATTGATGGTGCTTCGATCGAAGATATACTCGATAACGAAAGTGACTTGACTTGAGTAGACGAGCGTGTGAAATAAGGCTCTTACCGTTTTGAAAATAAGTCAATTTCATTGTTGGGTTGAAAAGGAGAATAACGCAATATTGGGAAACTCGTACCCGCTATAAATTTGTGTGATTTCCGACGATTTGCTGACGCATAAATTCTTAATTGGTCGCGATTTTTTGCATACGATAGATTTGATGATAAAGCGCGGTAAAGCTACAATCAGCCCTTTGGCCGAAAGTTCTTCCGCGTGCGTGAAGGAGTCAAGGATATTTTGAGTCAATGTAGTAAAATGCTGCGATGCGGGTACGACAGATTTATCGAATATTCAGGACGAAAAGTGCAGAACAGCTATTCAAACCCTCATGAACGATTACAAACCCGGTAAAAACTTGTGACATGGGTGTAAAAATGATACTTATATTGAAAAACAGCGAACCTGTATACCAAAGAGCAAGAGGATTGACGCAGCACAAATGAGAGCTGGTCAATGCTCAGATTAGCAATTGAATAGACGACGGGATTGTTCGACTATCCGTCACGGTTGTCCTAGTAGCAAAAAAGATGGTTCAAAAGGACTTTGCGTTGACTATCGACTCCTGAATACGAAAATCATCAAAGACAGGTATCCGCTACTGCTGATTGAAGACCAGCTGAGCAGACTGCAATGTGCGCGAGTGTTCAGCATTATTGATTTAAAAAACCAGTTTTTCCACGTGCCGGTCGACGAGTCGAATCAGAAGTATACGCCTTTCATAGTACCTGATAGTCTTTTCGAATCGATGAGAGTGCCATTCAGCTCATGTAGCTCACCAGCTGTTTTTCATGAATTCGTGAACGCTGCACTTGGGGAGCTTATTCGCGAAGGTGTCGTGTTGACGTGCATAGACGACTTGATCGTGCCGTCAGAAGATTATGTGGGCGGACTAGAGTAAGTAAAGCATGTATTGAAAACTGCGAGTGAGATTAGCCTTATCATGAACTGGAAAAGATATGCAATCCTTAAGATGAAAATTAAATTTTTGGGTCACATCATTGAAAATGGGCGTTTCCACCAAAGCGAAAGAAAAACCGAGGCTATTGTGAAAATTCCGAAGCCGAAAGATGTTCGACGAATTCAGGGGTTCCTCGAGTTAACCGGATATTTCCGAAGGAAACTTGTTGAAGTCGAGTGCAAAGTTCGAATTTGGTGAGACCAAGAATAACGCTTTTATGTGCCTTAAGATTATTTTTTCGAGTTAGCCAGTTTTGAATTTGTACTGCGTAGGCCCAGGTACAGAACTGCACACCGATGCATCGAAGCACGGTTATGGGGCGATATTGCTCCAGAGGAACAGTGAAGATAAGGCATTGTACTCAATACAGTATGCTAGCGGTAAGAAGATGCCGGTGGAAGAGAACTACCCAAGCTATGAGCGCGAGGTACTTTCGATTGTAAAAGTACTCAAGAAGTTCTAGATATTCTTACTTGCGATTCTGTTCAAGATTGTAACTGATTGCCGTGCGTTTGCTCTTACTATGAATGAGCGAAACCTTTGCGTGCGTGATGCAAGATGGGCGCTTCAATTGGAGCAATTCGCTTATAGCATACAGCATCGTCCAGACAAAAGTATGGCACATGTTGATATGCTTAGCCGCAACCCGTTGCCAACATGCATGCCAATCGAGAAGATTGACGGGGGATTGTTGTAGAGATTGAAAAAAGCTCAGCAGGAAGGTGCAGAAACCTGAAGAATATTTGAGCTGATAAACAAGGATGAAGCTTGAGGTTACATCGTTCGCGGAGGTGTGCAGTTCCGAGATGACGATAGGAATCTACAATTTGTAGTTCTAAAAGGGATGCAGATGCAAGTTATCCAAATGGCATACGAGAGAGGTCACTTCTCTGTGAGTATAACGGAGGTTCTCGTGAAGGAAGGGTGTTGGGTGCCAAGTCTTCGTAACTAAGTCGAGGAAGTTATTCGCAACTGCGTTAGTTGCATGCTGGCAGAAAAAAAATGAAGGACGACATAAAAGGATATCTAAGTCCTATGATAAGGGTGAAGTCCCTTTGCGTGCTTTTCACGTCTATCATTTGGGACTTTTGGCGGCAGCAAGGAAAAGTCACCGACATATCTTTGTCGTTATTGGCAGCTTTTCAAAATTCACATGGTTATACGCGACCAAATCGACAATGATGGCTGAGGTGTTAGATCGGCTTACGAAGCAGTCCATGACGCTTGGCAATCCAAGAAGAATTGTATCCAATCATGGCACTGGCTTCACATCGGACGATTTCAAGGCGTACTGCAATAACCAGAAGATCCAACATGTGCTGATAACGACGGAGATGCCGAGAGCAAACCGTCAAGTGGAGCGGGTAAATCGTACGCTCATTCCACTGCTTACGAAGATGTCTGCATGGAGGCCGGAAGAATGATACAAATATCTAAGCATGGCCCAGCTGTACTTGAAAACAACTCCCCGGGGAAGAATCGATACGACGCCATTTCGTTTGCTTTTCGAAACCTATGCGCGTATTCGTGATGGTCTAAATATGCGCGAGCTTGTTCAAAAAGAATGGATCAACGCCTTCAACGAAAACCGCGACGAATTTCGTTGTTAGGCCAAGGAATATATCAAGAAAATTCAAGAGGAGAACCGACGTATTTTGATCAAGAAAAGAAAAAACGCAAATGCTTATCGAGAAGGCGATTTGGTAGCTGTTCGTTGGACTCAGCGAGGACCGGATTTAAAATTAGTGGCTAAGTATTTGGAACCGTACGAAGTACCTAGAGCCTTGCGAACCAACAGGTCTACAGTTCGCAAAATCGGTAAGCACGAAGGACCTTTGCAAACGTCAACGGCTGCTGATCACATGAATTTGTGGGCATACGACGGAAATAGTAGCGACTCCAAAGACGACCAGGGTGACGGCCACTATAAAGCTCATAACGACAAGTAGATATCCGAGGATGTTTGCCATCGCAGGAGAGCCAAAGGTCGGGAATGAGTAACAAAGCAACCATACAGTAGAGCAAAAGTCAAAATTTATTATTCTTCGATGCGAGTTAACTTTTATATCTAATTAATCATTCGCAAATTAAATCATTTTAAGTTTGATCTAAACCCGAGTGTTTTCTTTAGTAGAAGGGATAGTCCGATCCTATGTATATATATATATATATATATATATATATATATATATATATATATATATATATATATATATATATATATATATATATATACATACATAAAGGGTGGTCCAACCATAATGCACGATGTTAATTGTGAGTCACACTTCAACGTCAAGTTTTCGCCCAACATAATTTGATATTTTTTTGCTTCAGTCATTGACAAATTTAATCATGGAGATTTACTTGAGCAGCGCGTTAAGGTTGTTGAAGCGTTTTACAAAAATGGGCGTTTAAATCAAAATGCATTTCGTGCACTTCATGATTTTTTTGGTCAGCATAATCGGCCAAATGTGTCCACAATCGGGAGAATTGTGCGATAATTTCAGCAAACCGGGTCTGTAGGAATTGTGAAATCACCTGTGTATGTTCGCCTAGTTCGTTCTGCGGAAAACATTGCTGTTGTTCGCGATAGTGTGGCAAAAAAGCCGTTTACCTCAACTCCTCGTTGTGCTCAGAAATTTCACATTTCACCGACATCACTAATACGAATTTTGAATAAAGATTTGAATTTACACGCTTACAAGGTTCAATTGACTCAAGAGCTGAAGCCTACTGACCATTGCAAGCGTCGGCAATACGACGAATGGTTGGTTAAACAGGCAAAAGGGAATGGTGACTTTACAAAGAAAATCATCTTCAGCGACGAGGCACACTTTCACCTCAATGGATACATTAACAAGCGGAATTGCCGCATTTGGCCAAATGAGAATCAACGAGTGATTGTTGAAAAGCAGATGCATCCACAAAGAGTGGTTACTGGGCTGGTGGCGTCATGGGGCCGTACTTCTTCGAAAATCAGCAGTTATCATGAATGATGTTCGCTATTGCGAGATGATAATGGACTTCTTGTAGTCAGAAATTGAGGTTATGGATCTGGACAATATGTGGTCCCAACAGGATAGTGCCACTTGCCACACACCCAACGAAACAATGGCTTTTTTGCGCAAGGAATTCAATGGCCGTGTTATTTCACGTTGTGGCGATGTTAATTGGCCACCACGATCATGTGATTTGATAGCATTGGGCTTCTTTCTCTGGGGATATTTAAAAAATAAGTGTACGTCAATAAGCCAATAACGATTCAAAAGCTAAAGAATGAGATAATTCAGCACATTAACGACATTGAACCTCAATTATGTCTCAGAGTCATTGAAAATAAGGACCAACGGATAAAAATATGCCGCCGTAGATGTAGCGAGCATTTGGGCGATATTTTGTTTCACACATAACTGTCATAAATTTTTCTATTATAATAAAAAATATCCATAGTTCTCTGCAAACTTTTTGTTTTATTTACAATTAACATCGTGCATTTTGGTTGGACCACCCTTTATTTATTATATATATATATATATATATATATATATATATATATATATATATATATATATATATATATATATTGACGCGTGTTCTGGTTTGCGGCCAATAATTTTAATACTCCGAGAAAGTGAAAACGCAATGCCTTTTAAATTAAATTAAAATCACTTATTTTACTATTTCATAATTTTAATTTTCACTTAGTCTATAAATTTGTAATTCAACTGTCCACTTAAAATCACTTCGCACTGTA
Organism: Odontomyia ornata; assembly: GCA_963969285.1. NCBI lineage: Eukaryota > Metazoa > Arthropoda > Insecta > Diptera > Stratiomyidae > Odontomyia > Odontomyia ornata. The sequence continues at coordinate 17,869,737 of OZ017739.1, read as the reverse complement.
ACAATCAATCGCCTTTACTTCGCGTTCTACTATATCGCAGTTTTCTATCGCGGTTGTAATGAATGATCTCCCATTCATTCAGCTCGCTTTTATATAGGGTCTCTACGTATTCAACCCATTTCTCGTACATTGGCGAATGTTCTGCCGAGAGGTACCTGGTAGATTCGAGCAAATTAATGAATGAAGTGACGTCACTTTCAGATGTTGATCATGCTTGGTGGGTTCTCGGGGTTTTGAGTAAATTCATTTTGTTGATGTTCTTAATGGTTGTGAAAACAATTGCGACAGTAGCTCGCAGAATTCTTTGTACATATAACAATGTATACATATACGTTGGGATATATATATATATATATATATATATATGTATATATATATATATATATATATATATATATATATATATATATATATATATATATATATATATATATATATATACGAGGTGTGTTCAAAAAATATCGCGAATTTTGTTTTTTTTTTCAAAAATTATTTACTATTCATGAATATCTATTTTGTCCCCTTCAAAGTAATTCCCATGAGATATTATACACTTCTGCCAACGGTTTTTCCAATCTTCGAAGCACTTCAAAAAATCATTTTTTTAATCTTGTTCAGCTCCTCCTTCGATACCGTCTTTATCTCGTCAAGCGTAGCGTAACGTCGTCCTTTCATGGGCCTCTTCAGTGTAGGAAACAAGAAAAGGTCACAGGGGGCCAGATCTGGGGAATACGGTGGCTGTGGCATCATTAGTGTGTTGTTTTTGGCCAAAAAGTCGCGCACAAGCAACGATGTGTGAGCAGGGGCGTTATCGTGGTGCAAAAGCCAATTTTTGTTCTCCCACAAATCCGGGCGTTTCTGGCGGATTGCTTCGCGTAAATTGCGCATAACTTGCAGGTAATATTCCTTATTGACCGTTCTTCCCTGTGGCAAGAACTCATGATGCACCACGCCCCTGCAATCGAAGAAAACTGTCAGCAAAACTTTCACATTCGACCGAACTTGGCGCGCTTTTTTCGGTCTTGGTTCATGCGGCAGCTTCCATTGAGATGATTGAGCTTTGGTTTCCACGTCATAATCATAAACTCACGATTCGTCACCAGTTATGACCCTCTGGAGCAAATTTGGTTCGTCGCAATTGAGCAATTTTGGTACGAATTTCGCGGCGACCCGTCTCATGCCCAAATCGTTGACAAAAATCGAATGGCACGAGCCAATCGATATGTTTAGGTCCTCAGCAACTTCTTTAACGGTGATTCGACGATTGGCCAATACCATTTTCTCCACTTCATTAATTTTTTCGTCTGTTGTTGAAGTGCTCCGGCGTCCGGCACGCTCTTCGTCGTTCACATCTTCTCGGCCTTCTAAAAACATTTTGTACCACCGATAAACGTTGCTTCGGTCCAAGGTAGCTTCTCCGTATGCCACAGTCAACATTCGAAATGCATCCGCGCACTTAATTTCGTTTTTCACACAAAATTTGATACACGTTCTTTGATCCATTTTTTTGAATAAGTAAAAATCGAAGACGATTGAAAACACGTGCAAGTAAAGCAGCTATCACCAATCAAGTGAACATTCAAAATGGCCGAGCTTGTCGGCATAAGTGACAGACATGAGTACCAACATAACGCCACAAAAAAATCGAAATTCGAATATACGTAAACCGCGAAAATTCAAAATTCGCTTTTTGAACACACCTATATATATATATATATATATATATATATATATATATATATATATATATATATATATATATATATATATATATATACGTTGGGACTGCACTGTATCAAAGGAATGAGAAGGGCTAAAATCAATTTGCCCACAAATATAACCTGTACATTTGGAACTGCTTCTTCAAAAAGAACCCAATGAGGAGATGAGCTTGACAAGCCCCATACGGGATCGTAAGGGATGAAATCGATATGGTTTTCACTAATAAAATAAGAACTGTTGCGATATCTCAATCATAAATAGTTTTAAAACAAGAAGTGATCACTGGCTTGTCGGAGCAAAAATCATCCTAGGCCTAAAAGCCGAACGGCGCAGACTAACTAAGAAGACAATGAGACCCAGGCTTTAACATAGAGAAAATCAGAAATTATGCCAGCATATACTTAACAATGTTAGAGGAAGAATTCCAAAATGAAGATACCACGCTGCTTGAAAAGCTACAGCAGTAAATTGACCAAACATATAAAACAGACACCATAAACTGTCTATCGAGATGAAGGCTCTGCTTAATAAACGCAGAGAAATGAAAACAAGCGAAAGTGATTGCCCTGGAACATAATAGCGTCAGGATGGATAGTTAGGCAGGAAATTGTCAAAATAATAGCAAGCTTCTACCGGAGTCTCTATAAAAATCCATGGAGGGTCCAGACAGAAACAGAAATAACACCAAAGACAACAGGAATAGCACATGAAGACCCCCCAAAGTCTTCATAGAGGAGGTAGAATTTGCACTCAAATACATGAAGAATGGGACATTGGATTAAGGAAAGATGGGCATCATATTTCAAGAACCAAGAACCACAGCTCCAGAGCATCGGAGTATATAGATATTCCCGGAGAGCTTCTACTCTGGATGAAGTTTGTTCCGCCATCAAAGCCCAAAAGAATAATAAAGCGTTGATGATCGCTGAGATACCAGTGGGGCTAATCAAATATTATGGCAGCATTGTTCATGAAGCTATTCACAAAGTCATCCAGGACACTTGGCAACAGGAACATATGCCAAAAGGGTGAAGCCAATCAATTATATTCCCTATCCACAAAAAATGTGACAAGCTACAGTGTGAAAACTATAGAGGCATATCACTACTTTATACGGCGTACAAAATACTATTAAAAATCTTAGAAAATAAAATCGGATCATACGCCAAAAGTATTATTGGGACAAGAGAACAATTGTTCACAGTCAAACAGGTACTTGAAAAGTGCTGTGAGCTCAACATAGACGCACACCAAGTCTTCGTTGACTTGAAGCAAGCATACGACAGTATCGATCGTAACGTACTACACCAAGTAATACTTTGCTTTGGTATCGAAGTCAAACTAGTTCGTCTTGCTAAAATGACAATAACACTGACAGCCTTCTAAGTCTGCATAAATAATGAACTCCCCGACGCCTTTGACACAAAAATCGGACTAAAGCAGGGAGATTAGCTGGCTGGAATATGTCATAAGAAAGCTGGTCAATACAGGAGGCACGTTACTTTACAAGTCGAGCCAAATAGTAGCCTATGCGGATAACATAAACATTTTGTCACGATCATTAACAATCACCAAAGAGCTCTTTCTGAATCTCTACAGCGAAGTAAAACTATAAAGGCTACAAATCAATGAGAACAAAACGAAGCTTATGACGTAGTTGAGAAAAGATTCCTCAATTACACAAAATATCACATTTGGCGAATGCAATATCAAAAATGTAGGCAAATTTGTATATTTAGGCACGACAAAAACTAGAACCAGCAGTAAAGGAGATGAGCCACACCGAAGAATACAGCTCGCAAATAAATGATTCTATTTAGTTTTGACGATCTTGGAAACCAGCAGTATACACAGGAAAAAAAAAAACATCCAAATTTGTGATAACACCTGTGTAATGTTATGGGTGTTCAGCATGAACCCTAACCGAAGTATCCGCAAACATATTGAATGTCTTCGAAGACGGGTTCTAAGGCGAATATTCGTGGCGAAGTTAGACGGAGACCAATGGCAATTGCAATACTACTATGAGCTGCATGAAATTTTTGGCGAGCCGGAGGTCAAACTATGGAAACTGCAATGCACTGGCTACGTGAATCGTATGGATGAAGAAAAAGGCATTCGTTATAAGAACTGAGGACGATGACTAGTGGGGAGACCGAGGAAACGCTGATCAGATTTGGTTGATGAAGATAATTAATCGCTGCTCGGATACGAACAAGAAGAAGAAGAATCAAGAATCGTAAGATGGCGGGAAGTGATGGTACTAAAGCTGAAATACGCCAGCCAAAAAACATGGAAAATAATGGCACAGGTAAACACGAACTGCTTCAGAACCCGGAAGTATCAGTGAAATTTTTGTATGGTTCCTCGATTTTATTGGTGCGGCTTGCTAGCGATCGATAAAGAATGTATGTTTTGGAAAATAAAATCAATGACTTAATTTGAACAACAAGTGAAGTCTTGATTCTCCGTTCTTCATTTTACATACATCATTTTTGCTTACTTACAAATCTTAAGCTAATGACTTTATTTCTAAAACAATTTGCTGACTTACAATTATTATGAAGTTGATGACTTTATTAAAAAAGCAGTTTGATGACTTATAATTACTGATGTGCGTGAGAAGGTGGTTGACAAATTTTGATGAGTTGCAATTGGTAAAGTGAATTAAGTTCAATACAATATTGCAATTTAGCATTCTGTTTGATTTAACATTAAGGTGAATGAAATTTACAAAGTTCAATACAATATTGCAATTTAGTATTCTGTTAGGTTTAATATTACAAATACTAAGGTGAATGAAATTTACAATTTGGTTTGATTGCATTTTAATACTAATGGATTTGAATATGAAATTGAATATGCATTGCGCCACAATTGGTGAAGGTAAATTCTAGGGCATTGACTGCGTGGTGATGATTTGAACAATGTACCTATCGATGGGACTCTGGAATTCTTGCACTAGCAGAATCTGCAGTTCACTTAGTTACTAAGAAATACCAATTAGCAATGTTGCAGTTGTTACCATCATAAGGTGACGAGCATAAATAATATACTCGTATATCTGGCCTAGTGGTCAGCGCTTGCCACTTACTTACTAGGTAAGCTCCTTGGTAAAAATAGAGGCATCGCTTTTTCTATGTCAACAGAGTCCATAGATCCACTGCTTCCTGCAAATTCTCGAAATTGTTGCCGATGAATGTCACGTTGAACTTTCGTAATTTTGCGATCTTGCTGCAGGAGAGTGAGTTTTGTTTGTAATCGTGCTAATTTGGGGGTATCACCTGCAAGGGCTGAACGGTTAACCCTTAAGATGGCGCATTATTAAACTTTGGCTCTTGTGGTTGATTTCCATAATTACTAGCAGCAGTGATCACATGGGGTTCGGTAGTATTTCAGCTGTTGGTAACCTCATGTGGCTCATTATTAGGCTATTCGTGGTAATTAACGGGATCCTACGGTGGATTAAGTGATAAGCTGCTGGCTCAAATTGTCGCATTCAATTGATCGTCTGCACTAAAATGCTCGACTGTCTAGCGCACTTTCTCTTATCTCTTGTTTAGGCAGAGTATTGTATGTTTCTATTCGTTATTGTAAGTTTTAAGCTGCCTTCAACTTATTTGGATTAAAGTAACATGTTTGGACGACTTTTTGTATATATATACAAAAACAATGTGTCCCTTAAAGCAAATGGTTTTTGGCGTTAAGCAATGAGTACTACTATCTAAAGATTGAGAAAATGCTGCCTTTTGCGGTTTGTAGTGGTTGCATAATAGTAATGAATAATGCAAAAATATTTTTTTCCGGTTTTCATTCCCTTGCGTATACACTGCGGTGCTTATATAGTGTAATCAATATATGTAACTCAAGCATTTATTGATGACATCAAGTATTTTTAATTACCAGCCGCAAACTTGTTGTTGTTTTAATGATTTAAACGGCTATGACGTCGTTCATGTTTTAATAACCAGTCCCATACTGTTATCACGAAGTTATTTGTTGCCATCATCATTGTGATGAAATACCAGCCCCAAAGTAGTAGTTGTTGTGATGACGTAAGCAACGATGCCGCATTTGTGTTTTTTAGTGGCAGTCATTCAAGTCTGTATGTTCTTGATCTTTCCAATGATAATTCATTGTTCGCAAAGTATAATGATTTGTTACTTTGTTAATGATGGAATTGTAATGCTAACATGGCATAGCCACCGTAGCATACATAGTACATTTATGGGAAAATGTCACAATGTGTTAAGCTTATAACAACATGTAAGGCCTTGCTTTTAAATTCAAAGTACTGAATAGCAAAACTAGAAATTGATGTGCTCTCTGCCTTGAGAGCAGTTTAATCTGTTTATCTTCTAGCCTCGCTCTCATGAGCGATTGCAACGCTGAATAGCAGAGTGAAAATTAATAGCAAGTGCACATCAAATCATCATATCATAATGCCCTGGAAACCAGCAAGGTATTATAAACAACGTCAGCCAATATGGAAGTACGCATCAAGCGATGCCAGTAGGTCCTCACGCGCTAGTTAATATTCCATAGTAGTACGTTATGCATCCAAGTACATATTTCACTCATATACTCGTATATATCTGTAGCTACGGTTTTCGCGTCAATAGTCGGGCTTAAATTATGCCACGTTTTCATAATTTGTTATCTTGTTGATTCGAGGCATGCTGGAAAATTTTCCCGCAGCTACGTTTCATGTGCCAATATCTCTCCTCTTCACCATTTTGCACGCTTTTGCTTGAGGAACTCATGGAGGTTGTATAAAATTCGATTCAATTATATGCTGATGTGCAGCGGAGGAATTAATTCGATTACCAGGCAAACATGTTTGATTTTCGCATTCCGTACAGCAAATATGAATGGAATGTGATTTGCAAGAAGGCAAAGCTTTGCAATTTATTACCGGGACTCATTGAAAATCAATGAATTCAATGAATGGTAGGCTTTAACGTTCGAAATTTCTTCATTAAATTTTTATTTGGTTTAATATAAGCCCAATATGCTAGTAATATATGCTACATCCTGACCCCCATTTAATTTCTCGTTCCTCCGAGCTATACCCGCACCGTGCTCAAAAGCACTTTTAAACTTTTTTCTTTCACAAAGTACCATAACTTTAGAATTTACGACATTAATATCGTTCAAATTGCAGACCACGTAATCGTGTCGAGGTTCTCTTCGAGGAGATTTACTTGCTAACAGGCCACATCAGGTAATTTATTTAGACCTCACTTTCAGTCCTTCCAGAATTTACCAGCGACTTGTATGCAAGCATATCCTTTCCAATCCCCACATTCTTCGCTTCCAATTTATCTAACCGAGTAAGTTTTTGCTGACTTTTCCAACATTTTCTTTCTTGACTCTGCGACAACGATATCGTTGACCGTGCCCAATAGCTGCTTACACAATTCGGATAAAATTACGGTATACGATAGCAAGACGGCAAATATGTCATCGATAATAGACGTCTTCTGCAACGAGAGGCCAACCATGAAGGTCATCAGTTCCGGACCAAATCTTCTAATTGAGTTTGAGGCAAGTTCCAATAGGACATCGACTGGATTCAGTGCAAAGTATAGATTCGTCGATATATTTCCAATAGGTAAGAAGTAGTCGTAGTTGAAAGTTTGCTTTATCGTTACTTTGTGCATTTGATTTAGGTACAAATTATTAAATCCGGTAGTTTTAAGGAAACTCAAATGTGTATAAAGGAATAAATGAAATCGTAAGTTGGTTATATAGGAGTCTTTAGAAGCATTGAAAATTTGTATTATTTAAACGAATAATAAAATTGCGATGTAAAAGAATTCAGTCAAAAACGCTCCATCTGAGCCTTGAATAATAAGTTTTAACAAATTTTCTTGAAATAAGAAAACCGACTTAAAGAAATATAAACTAAATTTCAAAGAAGGGGTACATAATCGGTTATTTTCCGTATTATTCATGATGCTCGTGGTGGATTGGCAGTCTTGGTCACCCTAGGCTACAGACCATGCAGTAAGTACCAGCTGCTCCTTCCTCGGCACCCATCACATAGTCTACATAATGCATTTACTTAATTGCTTACTTTTATCGAAATCAATTCAAAAATTTAGTTAACTATAATAGCTGCTAGTTTGAAATATTTTCCGAGGTTTCAGGAATGTTTGCATTTATAAATAAAAAATTTAAAATGATTTAAGGTTTGACATATTTAACTACAGGTTTATTCTCATGCTAGATAAGATATACGAAGTGTGACAATTAAGTAATGAGACTGATACCATGAAAATCGTATTATTCTGCAACTCTGCGATCCTCTTCAAAGTAGTCCCCTTGGGCAGCTATACAACGATCCCAGCACATTTTCCATGCTTCGTAACATTTCTGGAACGCTTCGACTGTGATGTCCGCGAGTACCCTTGTCACGGCCGCCTGGATGTCCGTAATCGGCTCAAAATGGGTTCCTTTGTCCACCGATTTTGTTCTAGGGAACAAAACAAAAGTCACAGGGTGACATATCGGGAAAATAAGGTGGCTGTTGCAACACGGCGATCCTTTTAGAGGCCAAATACTGGAACACGCTGAGAGCTCTTCAGAAACGATCTTTGGAACCATCTTCGCGCACAAGTTTTTCATCCCAAAATCGTCGGTTACAATTTTCCTGACTGTTTCACGGCTCAAACATAGTTCCGAAGCCAACATTGGAACTGTTAAATGCTGGATTGGGGTACGCACACGGCTGGTGTCCTGCTCCATGCCTCATCTTCCACGCTTTCACGCCCTTCCTTAAACTCTTTATGGCATCGAAACATCTGGGCACGACTAAAAGCACTATCACCATGCACTTTTACAATTTTAGCGTACGTTTTCGAAGCTGCTTCGCCCAACCTGGCGCAAAATTTTATCGCAACGCATTGCTCTTGATTTCGTTTCTCCATTTTCGTGACGAGCACCACCAACACGATACAGCAGGCGAACCAAACAAGCTAGAGCGATGATAAATATATCAATGAAGAGACGAAAGATTCCGGGAAAGAAGAAGTAAATTTCAAGGTTGCTGGTTTACCACAAGCGTGGCAATACAATCAGCCTCGTTACTTAATTGTCACATCTCATAAATACGAGGGCGGTCCCAAAAGTACCCGGCCCGACAAAGAAAACAGTAACAAAATTGCTAAAATGTTTTTTATTTTTCAACATATCCTCCAACATATTCTCCTTTCAGCTCGGTACACTTTTCACAACGATGTTCAATAGTAGGAACCGTCAAGCTCCTCAAAATAGCTACTAACCGCAGACTCTACCTCTTAATTGTTGGCAAATCTTTTGCCGCCGAGCCATATTTTTAAATTCGGAAAAAGAAAATAATCCAAGGGAGCCAGATCTGCCGAATAGAGTGCGTGAGGAAGCAATTGGAACTTCAACTCATTGATTTTAGCCATCGCAATGATGGGGCCGTTTTTTCTTGATTTCATCACTCAAACGCTGCGACAAGGCTGCATAGTATGCGCCGTTGATTGTTTTTCCTTTTTCGAGATAATCAATAAATATTATCCCACGCGCATCCCAGAAAACAGATGCCATGATCTTGCCAGCTGACTGAACTGTCTTTGCTTTCTTTGGAGCCGGTCCTCCTTTTTCAGTCCACTGCTTTGACTGCTCTTTGGTCTCAGGTGCAAAATGATGGACCCATGTTTTGTTCATGATTATGAATCGACGCAAAAACTCGGCTTTATTGCTGCGAAACACTGTCAAACACTCGATGGAAACATCCTTACGTTGCTATTTGTGCTACATTGTGAGCAAACGCAGCACTCATTTTGCGCACAGCTTTCTCATATTCAAATTTGTGGTCAAAATGCGATGCACAGCACTTTTTGAAATGCCTGCCATGTCTGCTATCTCGCGAACTTTTAGTCGACGGTCATCCAATACCATTTTGTGGATTTTCTTCACATTTTCTGACGTTTTGACCTCACTTGGTCGCCCACTGCGGTGTATATCTTGGCAGCTCGTACAACCTTGCTTAAACTCAGCTACCCAGTATTTGACCATTGTAAACAAAGGAGCAGACTTTCCCAAAGTAGAATCCAACTCGGCTTTGATATCCGTTGGACTTAGACCTTTCAAATGAAAGTATCGTATCACATAACGATGCCCGATTTTTTCCATATTTACAAATTCACTGAGAGCGTTTACTTTGGATGTGTGTAAAAAAAAATAAGAAACGTACCGTCATGAATTTTTCATACTCAGTTGTTGAAAGTTGGTATTGTCAATCGCGGTAATTGTTTTTTTAAAACTACCTGTATTTATAAGTCATGTCGGGTACTTTTGGAACTACCCTCGTAGTGTTTTAAATTGTGTAACAAAGCTCGTTTGCACTTCTTCTTCGTCGCACTATAGCCCCTGTCGGGTCTTCGCTTCCAGCAAAAAGTGCCTCCAACTGTCTCAGTCCATTGACAACATCCTCCAATTTTGAAATCCAAACAGCGATGAACTGTCTTTATCAACCGGGTCAGACCAGCGTTTCCTCAGTTTACCCACTGGTTTCCGCTCTTCGGTCCCTCGAACGAATACTTTTTGAGTATCCATTGTTCGTCCATACAATTCACGTAGCCAGCTCTTTGCAGCTTCCGCAGTTTTATAATCTTGGAGACCTCACACAGCTCGTTATTGTATCAAATTCGCCATTGGTTTCCATCTAGCTTTGCTTCAATAATTTGCCTCAGGACCCGTCACTAAAAGGCGTTCAGTATATTTGCGGATGCTTAGGTTAGGGTCCATGTTTCACACCCATAACATAACACAAGTCTTATCACTGATTTGTGTACCTGGAGATTTGTTTTCCCGTATATCCAACTGGTCTTCAAGATCGTCAAAACTGAATAAACAAGTTGAAGTAGCAGGAGAGTGCTTCTGCCAGAAGGGTATTGTAAATCAATTAGTAAATCAAACAATATATTCTGCATAGCATAACTTGACTAATATACAGATTCCATAAATTGAGTTCGAGGAATTATTATGGTTATTATATTTTTATGTTCGCCGCCATTTTGTTTCAAGTATTTTGGCCCCGTTGTTTAGTTAGTCAGTACAAACCATTTTCAAAATTTTTATCAAAATTCCTACATATTTATAGTGACTAGGTCCGTTGCAAACGTGTATCTCCCGAGTATCACGTGTTAATCTTGTTGTAACTGTTAAATATTCAATCGGCTATAACTTAGCTGTTTATTGTTCGATTATTGTGAAATTTTCAGAACACATACAATTGCTTTTAGAAAACTTAAATTGTAGTTTTTGGGAAATTTAACGGTCCCATTTTGATTTTATAAGCAAAAACATAAAATTTGTAAAATGTACTATTATTAACAAAGTTGATCGAAATCAACTTCTGAGGTATGTGTTGCGCTTGTACTCCTTAAGTCACAGTTCTGTGATTTTTTTTTCAGATTTTCGGGTCAAAGGTGGTCACGAGAGGGGGGGTGGGACACACAAACTTTTCGTACATTTTCCTTTCCCCTGCACCCCTCGAAGCAAAATTTGTCATTTTAAGACCTGTTTTGAAACCCATATTGCCTACATGCGATGAAACTTTTTTTTCGGGGGGCCACTCCCTTACATGGGGAGCCCCCCCTTGAACACCATATCAATTTTTTCCGTGATGAAACTTTGAAGAGGGCATCACTTAACACCTACTTACAAAATCTTATATTTGAAGCTTATGTACTTTGCGAGAAAAAGGGGTGTGACACACGGACGGACGGACGGACAGACAGGATGCGATTTTAGTAGGGTATTGTAAAATGATCTTACAATACCCTAAAAATGTTACTTCCGAGCTATATTTTTTGGCACATTTCATCTCTTTCATCACCGGTTCTCGTTATATTGGCACATAAATACACAAATTCACCCATATTTTTGATACTATATACGCCAAATGTAATATTTTGTGTATTTGAGGTATTTTTTCTTAATTGCATCATGAGCTTTATTTTATTCTAATTGATCTGTAGCCCTACTTGTTTTACTTTGCTGTCGAGTTTAGGAAACGTTCTCTGGCAGTTGTTAGCGACTGTCACATGGCTTGAGTTGTGTAATATCGTACCGTTTGTATCGAAAGGCAGCTTCCTGATGATATATTCCAGAGCCAATTTGAATAGCAATGGGGCCAGTCCGTGTCCTTGCTTCAGTCCGATATTTTTGTTAAAGGCGGTGGTGAGTTGGTTTAATGCGGACTTTGGAGGTTATCAACGTCATTGTCATTTCAGTAAGATGGATTAATTTAGCTGGTACAGAAAAGCAAAGCAAGATTAGTACAGTTCGTTACGCTCAATACTGTCATATGATTGCTTAAAATCAATGAATATCGAGTGTACATCTATATTGAACTCCCAGCATTTCTCTAGTCCCCGCTTTACTGTAAATAATTGGTCGATCGTGGATCTACCTACTCTAAAGCCACTTTCATATCCCCCAGTAATACTGTTAGTGTATGATCTGATTTTATTTTCTAAGATGTTTGAAAATATTTTGCACTCCCTGCAAAGTGGCATATGTTCTTGTTGCCAAATGAGCAACCGTACGAAGCCACCTTTCAATGATTTCATTAGATCTGGCTCTTGGACTGGCGTCTCAGGTCGGTAGAGATCCATGCTGGCACTTTGAACCGGCTATTCCATGCATTAATTAGTGCCTCTGATGTGACAATAACGTTCTTTAGCAGAACAGCCGTGAGCTAGCGCGTGAACCTATTAATGGCAGTGGTCTAATCAGGTCAATGTTTAGGTACTCAAACCTGGTGTCTGGGGGGGCAACTTTGAATCGGTGGTTTCACGTAACGTCCAATCTTGTTGCGTTTGCAGGCCATGCAGCTTCGTACAAAGCTGTTGATGTCCTTGCTCATGCCCGGCTAGAAGAAGCGATTGGCGATTAGTCGTCTTGTCGTGCATATACCCAGTTGGGTCAGGCCATACATCACATGCACATTGCTGACCTAAATAGCTGCGATGCGTAGAGTCGGAATTCGTCGCTGGTGACGATGCAGTTCAGTGGTATGGTAGAATCAGCCAGCTCCTGCTCCTATCATTCATGTTGGTTTGTCTGGGTCTCCCTCAAAGCCATGAGCTCAGTATCGTCTTGTTGTGCTGGCGCTACAGAAAATAAGTCAATTTGGGAAATCGTATTTACCCGAGACAAAAAGACTTGTTCTGGCCCAGATTGTGGTGGATGTCAACCATGAACATGAGATGCAGTCCAGTTGACATTGTTGTCCCGGTGACGCCTTCTCCGATTGTTGACAGAATGTGAACTGCAGTGGCTTGTGATCTGAAAACACCGTAAATACTCTGCCCTCCAACATGTAGTGGAAGTGCTTGATGGCTTAATGGGTCGCTAGCAGCTCCTGGTCATTGGTGCTATAACGCAACGGGTTGTCGGTAAGCTTGCGTGAAAAAGATCCAAGAGGCTTTTTGATGTAAAACAGCTCCGAGTCCATTGTCCGAGGCGTCCATGAAAAGATACCATGTAGTTGACGGGTTGGGGTGCACGAGTGGCGATAACGTATTCAGCTCTGATTTCCACCTCTTAAATACTCCTGTGGTTGATCAATCTAATCAAGCTCCGATTTATCACATTTTTAGTTTCTCGGCATCAGCTGTTGAAGTGAGCGTTGGTTTTGTGCTGCGTGTGTAGCAGAAACCATCTGTAAAAGTTGATCATACCCAAAAATGACTTCAACTGCAGGCCTGTTTTGGGTCTTGGGATCACGGATATGCCTTGTATCTTCTCAGGCAAAGTATTCAATCTGCTAGATGAAATTGTGTGTCCCAAGAATCTAACTTTTTTCTGTCCAAATTAGCACTTGTCAATGTTAATGGCGAGTCCATAATTGCGGAGACGATCCAACACTTCTCGAATATGCTATTGATAAGTCTGCTGGTACATCGAGAACATTAGTGTGTTTTAATTCCGATGATTGCGCAAGCCAAGGAGACTGTTAGTGGTCTGCGATGATGAATGTCCACGTGACAGATCTTGTGTGCCCATGATTCAATGTTAACTCCGTTTTCCATAAGTGCTTATAACGGAACCGTTGGCACCTAACAGGTGGGTGTCAGGATCCAGGATATTACGATCTCAGATGGTCGGTAGAATAACGGATACATCCGCGCCGGTGTCAATTAATAGCGCGCCAATGCCACCACGGTCGTGAACAATCGCTGCACTAAGCACGCACCGGTCAATTGTTGTGGAAAGGACAACTCTAGTTTTTTCTTGCTAAGACTGCATGGAGGTCAGAATTTTGTAGCGTTTGGTCCAGAATGAGTATGGATCTAGCAGACCTCGATTGTTGGTTTGGGAAGCTTCGGGCGTATTCGCGGCTTTAGTGGGGTTGGTAGTCTCCTTTACTTGGAGTGGTATGAGCACGTGCGTTCAGCGTCTGTTGTCGGACTCCTTCTTTGAGGCTCTTTGATCCTTCTTGCCACGCTTTGAATCTCACCCGTTATTTAGCTCAGATAAAATTCTCAGCGTTGACGGAGCGGCTCCGGGTGTGTTGTGTTGTGAGATTAACCCGACGGCGTAAAGTCTGGATCTCTTATTTACCTCGTGAATCTTGTCAGCAATCATTGCTAGATTTTGTTGGCAAGATACTTCGCAGCCTTAAATCAAGCCTATTTAGCCACACCTGCTCAGCGTATCATCGGAGATGCTATCATCAGCAAGTGTGTGCATATAATTGAAAAGTTGTGATGTCTGCTGATCGCCCAACTTGACCATCGACAGCAGTTTCTGGATGCGCCGCTGGGTGCACTCAATGAACGCCTTAATGATTTTCTGTTTGAAGTTGATATGTTTTCCTTTGGCTGGTGACTTAGAGACCACGCTTCTCGCCTACTTAACCACCCTTATGCCCAGGCTAGCAACAATCATCTGTAAGCGCGTGGTGTCTTCAGTAATGCGGCTCGCCCCAAAGTACGCTTCCACCTGGTCAACCTGGTCAAACCACAGCTGTACGTCCTCCGCCCAAAATAGCAGAGCCTGGAAAGTGACGTTCTTAAGACAGCTTACTTCCTCGGCGTTGGACAGCTCTTCGTCGTGATTGATGACCTGGACGTCATCCCTGCATTCGTTGGGCATGGCAATTACTATGCTCCCGCCTCGTGGAGGTTTACTTGTGCGCATCTGCGGACGTAGTCCCTGCACAGTATGTAGACTAGGGACGTGATGTTTACTGCAAGCACGCACAGTAGTGTAACCTCGATGCACTGCAAGTGTTGAATTTACCACCAACGTATTTGTCACTTAACTTTGACCTCTTTAACCTGCTGGTTTCTTATCCGCGTCGGACATGGGAGACGGAGCAATGTCACTCCGGACTGATCACTGTTGATTAACGGTATAATATGATTTGTTCGTGAATTTATTTGCTTAAAACTGTGTATCCTTTCAAAATTCCCGTGAGGCAGGATCGCAGATAGTGGTCCTTAAATTTGAAACGCGATTTAAAAAAGATACAAAAAGTGAATTTTTTTAAAACAAGTCTATAATGATGTATAAAATAATGGTACCTACATGTCATGATATTCATATTAATTTGATTCCAAGTTCGTGAAGGGACAATATTAGAATTACATGCAGCGTTTGCAATGAAGAAGATTCGTCAATCAACTGTCACGAAAAATTATTATATCATTCGTCGCACTAACGAGGTAATTTTGATCGCTCTCACATGGGCCAATCGTCTATTGCTTTCACATCCAGTAGTTCTTTTATAAACTGCTGAACGCACACATGTACAACCACACTACACGTTGCTTGAAGCACTTTCATGGGGTGCTTTTGTGGCAGTCGGGCTTCAAAGTTACTCTGATGCGGAGTTGTGGCAGTCAGGCATTGAAGTTGATTTGATGATAAAATGTCGCTATGCGTTTCAACGTACGAGGTGTGTTCAAAAAATATCGCGATTTTTTTTTTTTTTTTTAAATTATTTATTTATTCATGAATATCTATTTTGTCCCCTTCAAAGTAATCCCCATGAGATATAATACACTTGTGCCAACGGTTTTTCCAATCTTCGAAGCACTTCAAAAAATCATTTCTTTCAATCTTGTTCAGCTCCTCCTTCGATGCCGTCTTTATCTCGTCAAGCGTAGCGTAACGTCGTCCTTTCATGGGCCTCTTCAGTTTAGGAAACAAGAAAAAGTCACAGGGGGCCAGATCTGGGGAATACGGTGGCTGCGGCATCATTAGTGTGTTGTTTTTGGCCAAAAAGTCGCGCACAAGCAACGATGTGTGAGCAGGGGCGTTATCGTGGTGCAAAAGCCAATTTTTATTCTCCCACAAATCCGGGCGTTTCTGGCGGATTGCTTCGCGCAAATTGCGCATAACTTGCAGGTAATATTCCTTATTGACCGTTCTTCCCTGTGGCAAGAACTCATGATGCACCACGCCCCTGCAATCGAAGAAAACTGTCAGCAAAACTTTCACATTCGACCGAACTTTGGCACGCTTTTTTCGGTCTTGGTTCATGCGGCAGCTTCCATTGAGATGATTCAGCTTTGGTTTCCACGTCATAACCATAAACCCACGATTCGTCACCAGTTATGACCCTCTGGAGCAAATTTGGTTCGTCGCGGACAGAGTTTAACATCTCATTAGCAATGTTCATGCGTTGCTGTTTTTGGTCGCAATTGAGCAATTTTGGTACGAATTTCGCGGCGACCCATCTCATGCCCAAATCGTTGATAAAAATCGAATGGCACGAGCCAATCGATATGTTTAGGTCTTCAGCAACTTCTCTAACGGTGATTCGACGATTGGCCAATACCATTTTCTCCACTTCATTAATTTTTTCGTCTGTTGTTGAAGTGCTCGGGCGTCCGTCACGCTCTTCGTCGTTCACATCTTCTCGGCCTTCTAAAAACATTTTGTACCACCGATAAACGTTGCTTCGGTCCAAGGTAGCTTCTCCGTATGCCACAGTCAACATTCGGAATGCATCCGCGCAATTAATTTCGTTTTTCACACAAAATTTGATACACGTTCTTTGATCCATTTTTTTGAATAAGTACAAATCGAAGACGATTGAAAACACGTGCAAGTAAAGCAGCTATCACCAATTAAGTGAACATTCGAAATGGCCGAGTTTGTCGGCATAAGTGACAGACATGAGGACCAACATAACGCCACAAAAAAATCGAAATTCGAATATACGTAACCCGCGAAAATTCAAAATTCGCGATACTTTTTGAGCACACCTCGTATAGGTTGCCACCACTAGTCTTTTAAGGTAATTATACAACGTTTCTTTCGTTTCTTAGTCATTTTTCGGGCATGTACGTTTATAAGCCAAATTTTGAAGAAGTTTGCTTTGCTACGGATGCCACGCAATCGTTTATTGACTGCCTTAAAATCAACAGCGTGCCATTTAAACTCCCTATCTACTATAAAAGCCACTTGGGCCTTTGGCTTTCCATCAGGATCCGACTATTGAGTTTTGTGTGCGATCTCATATCTTGAATATCACTTCCAATTCACTTAACAACCAGGATTGACAGTATGTATTATTTATATTCATTGGCCTGTTGTGAAAGGTACTTAACAGCGCCAGGATTGTTGAGTGATCTAACATTCTAGGATCTAGTGCCATAGTATTTTTTTGGTTGCGAGGCCTTTGCAATAGATTCAATCCATTTCGAGCTTCTGGTGCACGTTCTGAAACAGTGTAGGATGTTGCAGGGGTAGGTAGTTAACTTCTTACTCAACTTTAATTCCAGTGGCATGGTTAATACTTTCGATTCCCTAATCAGGCACAAAAGACTCGCTGTCACCCTCTTATGTCCCACAAAGAACGTGTATGTTGGATTTGGTAGGAGAAGTGTAGGTGCATTTATAGTGATTGGCATTTATTGGCATGTGTCATTATTAGGAAACCAATAAACCCAATCTGCAAACCCGAGGTCATTTACTACCATGTGGTGTTATGATTTAGGGGTGGAATGTGTGTTGAAGAAACAAGAAAATCCCTCCTTTTTTCTCAAAAGGCCTAGGACCATCTGCAATGTAGTTTTATTTGCATTTGTGCGCATTAAAATAATTGGTTAAATCTTTACAATAGAAAAATCTGAAAAAATCATGAAAGTAGGTTTTTATAAGTACGAGGCAGCAAATATCTCAGAAGTCAAAACTCTATCAAACTCGTTAATGATAGTTCATTTTACGAATTTTATGTTTTCATCTATAAAATCGAACACTGACGCTCAAGTTTTTAAAAAAAGTCATATCTAAATTTTCTGATGTAAAGTACTGTTTTTTCTTCTTTAAAAGCCGTCGGGCCTTGCTTAGTTGTGTGAGCAGACGCGTTCCGACTACTTTGCGTCATCTTCAGTGTCTAAAGGATGTGTTGAAGGGAACGACTTCATATAGTCGTAGGATGGGTTAAGCGGATGGGTTAAGCGGATGGGTAATTAGCGAATGGCTAATTAGCGGATGAGTAATGAGCTCAGGAAGTAAATTACTCAAACGCTAAATTATACCAGGTGCAGGGATATTAGGTTTTTGTTTTTTTGCTTGTTGGATGTCCGTTTGTTCTCTTTCATCTCGTTTCCGTTTTCGTTTTAAAAATGTGGTCTAGGAAAATTGCGTCGGAATTGGCAACAAGTTGTTCGTTGATAATGTCACCGTCTGTCTTTCTATGTTTATACATTTCAAGCCTTTCTGGGATGTTAAGTCTCGGTCCTTTGCTTTGTTTGTGTAGCAATTTCAAAGAGTTTGTCATAGCGTCAGGCTCATGTGCGTAGTTTTGTAGTCGCGTCGAATAATTGGAGTCTGCCATGTTATGTAAGAAAGATCGTAAAAACAAATAATACCAGCATTTGCAAGAATTCGTCATTTATTTTTGCAACCATTAATAGCTTTCAAGCTATTAAAAATCATATAACAAGGTAAGCGTTAAATGTTCACTCAATACTGGCCAAATGAAATTGCATCATGACTACTAAATAATTTACAAGCGATAAAACGAACGCTCCACTTAAAGCATTTGAAAATTTGATGATTCCACACGCATCCACTTTAGGTTCATTCAGGAGCAGCATATAAGAAAAAGTTTCCATCTGTAATGTTTCAAAAGGATATAGAGATAAGTATGTACAGTTTTCAATATTAAGAAATCTTACATTTCTTTGTAGAAACTCATTTTTGATGATAGTCACTTTTCCCAGAATGAGACTTGTCTTACACGTCTCAATTGAAAACAGTTCAAAGAGGTATATGAAGTACAAATCGTCAAAAATGCCCGTTAATGCATATAATATGCAAACAATATTTAATTGTCGGTAGTTATCAAACGTACTTATGTAGATCGTGAAAACCGACAATAACACCGTCACGAAATCCCCTGCGTAAATAATCAAAATTTGAAATTCAAATGAACCTCTGAGAAGATGACAAAACTCTTGTGTCCTTAAATATATCTGGCAAAGGCTTTCAATTTCGTCGCCGAGGCTATGTATTTGTTTAATTCTAATTGGTTGAAAGCGTGGTTTGCTGAGCTCAAATTTGATCATGTCCACTACAGACTCGAGGCGATAATTCAATTTTTCCAGAATTAAAAATAAAAACAAATTCCCCATAACAACGCAATTCATACAATTTATATAAATCAGCCATCCAAAATTAAATATGTAAGCTGTAGGGGATGAAGAAGGGCCATAAAATATGAGAAGCCCACGAAGAAAAAGATGAACAAGTTTTTCCAAAACCCTCCCAACAAGCAGTAGCTTGAATTTTCTGCTGAAAAAAGATTTTTCGTCGTAAAATTGCTTTCCTAAGAACTGAGTAATTTGCATCAATCGAAGAAATTTTTCACGGCGAATTAGCTGATCAACGCATGTAAATATCGCTATCACAGTCACATCTACATAAAAAACTAATCTCGTAATATGCTTGTACAATTTTGAAATGTCCCCGGGCATTTTTCGGAAGCGCCAGTATAAAGCTAAAGGAGTCACAACAGCTATTATAGAAGTAATAATAAAGTTATACGCGACCGATTTTCGCGACAGTGACACACGATTATGGTTAAAATCAACATTTACTACGAACAATCCACAAAGCTTAACGATGTAATAGAATGCTTTTAAAATTATCCAAATTATTTTTTCCGTAGAAATTTTCCAATGAAAAACTAGCATTTCAACCCGATAGAATTGAAGAATAGCTACTTCTGTGAAACACAGTTTTCCTACAAATGACTTCACTAGAAATATTCTCATTAATAAAGTGGCAGCAAATTGTTCGCAGGAACAATTTAAAATGCACTTCAATTAAATTTTCCGATTAAACAAAATGCATTTACATTAACTGAACTTAATCATATTTGGTTTTTAAAGTCAATCAACAACTGTTTCATTGCTGCAAAGCTTCATTCATTGAATTGAGTCCAAATTTTTATACGAGTAGTATTATTCGCAATATGTAAACTCTCAAGGAATTTACTTAAAAGGAAATCGGGCCCATGCTCCAAGAGGATGAATTAAATTTCATGTAAGTTGCGGCAAATTATTATAATATCCCCGTTTCAAAATCATGAAAAGCAAAAAATTCGAGTACTGAGTAAAAAAATTCGAGTACCTAAGGCCTAGTAGACCCGGGCCTAGGGCGGTCAGATATTAGCAGTGGCTAATTGTGACCAAAAATTCACTGATGATAACAAAACATAACTCAAATTATCTAAATATTCTAAATGTTCGCGCTCATTATGGCGGAACACGCGGCACCGCATGGTGTAACAAAAATCGTCCTAAATCACTTTCCTACGTTTTTTGCGTAAAATATATGTAGATACATTTGTTACATATGTATAATGTAATGTATAATAAAATACAAGTTAGGTAGACAGACCTATGCTCATGTCAGAAGGGTTTTGTACTCAACCTACAAAATGCAGTAACGAATCAAATCAAGAAACATGTCAAAGACAATTTTATCGGAGAAAATGTGAAATTCGAGGATCATACTATTATTAGCAAAGTTGAAAGAATTTCGACTTCTGAGGTATTTGTTATAGTTATACCCACAAATATCTCTCTTGATAATTATTTCGGATTTTTTAAGATCACGGGTGTCCATTCGCAAGGGAGGAAACACATTTTTCATGTACTCCCCCCTCCTGTGCCCCCACTGAAGCAAAAACTGTCAGTTTAAGAACTGTTCTGAAAAGCTCTCATAGAGAACCTTCAGTTGATACTCATATCGGCTACCTTTCATTAAATTTTTTTTCAGGGGCCACTCCGCTGTACTGTAATCATCGATTCATGGCCTATTTTTTCGAATCCTAGAATGGTTACAAAGCCCCTTGCTAGGAGCTCTCTCCTGCCTCTTCGACTTGTTTCAATTGTTTGTACTCATCTTCATGATACCTATCATTCCTGAAATTTTCATGCAAATCCTAGCAAAGCTGTAGTGTCTAAGTCTGTACTATTATTAACAAAGTTGAGTGAATTTCGACTTCTCATGTATTTGTTGTTGTTGTACTCATTAAGGCCTACATCCTTGATTTTTCGGATGGGGGTACGCGAAAAGTTCGTACATTTCCCCTTCCCCTGCCCCCCTTGGTACTCATAAGGCAATTTTAAGACTTGTTTTGAAAAGATCTCATTGAGACATTTCCAATGACACCTTACTCGACTACCAATGGTGAAAATTTTTTTTGAGGGTCCACCTCCCTATATGAGGAGACCCCCCTTAAACCCCTCTGAAAAATTTTTCCACCCTTGAACTTTCAAGAAGTCACCATGTAGTGAATTGGTATTTCAAATGTCCGTAAAAGACTGCAGCGATGGTCTGCTGCCTCGGCAGAAGAAGATGTAAATATCCGCCGAGAATGCTCTTGCCTGGGGACGCGTGAATACGCTGGCAGGCTAGCATTGCGGTGTCGTGGGCGGGTTCATTCCCCATCACAAGGACCCACTGCAAAGAACTCCGTATTCACGAATTTCTGCGGTCGAACAAAAGCAATGCGACCGAATTCGCAAAAATTGTAGGCAACCATACCGAGGGGAAATGACTTGTTCAACAAGAGAAACAAGTAAAAACGGGCAGAATTAGGGTAACTTCGTCCTTACCCGAAGAGGCTCATGGCCCACAAATGAGAGAGGGGCAACCGGGTGGTGATGGAGCCCCCTCGCATCCACCCAACCGGATCAAAATCCATAATTGTTTTAGTGGCCAGGTATTCCTCTTCTGAGTGGAAAACTCATACAACTTAACTTGCATGAGCCTTCCCATCAGAGGAGAAGTACCCCGGGGACCAATTTATGCCATAGAATTATGCAATTCGATTACATAACCCTATGTCATAAAGAGGCCACTCAACCGGGCCACTCAACCCGCGAAGTCATCTGAAACAAAGGGTTAATATGTACCCGGCGGCTGGCTCATGTTTGGTGGTGTGAGCCTGCCACCGTACCGGTACCTATACCCGGTCAAAAGAACAGAAATGTGTCAGGGGAGGCCAATTGCGATAGCGGATCGGATATAAATAATACACGGGCGTTTGATTTTACACTTTATTGGGGAAGAACCGTACTCCATCACGTCTACACACCGACTGCCTCGGTCAGTCCTATTCGGGTCTCGACTCGGCACAAGTCGGTGACAGCTCGGCCACTCCTGATTTTGGGCTCGTCTCGAACTCGGGATCATCGCTTCGTCTACTTCTTGGTGTGGTTCACACCACGGCTTCAACTTTTCGCTCGAAAAGATTGATGTGAATGTTCGGGTTGGGCGGTCCTCCCTGGATAGACCCTCCACTACGTGTCGGTCGAATCTCAGGGCTCGTTTGACTCGGTACGGCCCTCGGTATCGTGGTTCCAATTTCCTCGACTCTCCGGTTGACGGCAAGGAATTTTCGATGTCTACGAGGACTCCGGCCTCATACGTTCTGGGCTTTCGGTATCGCTCGTCGAATCGGGACTTCCATCGATTCCGCTCGGTCTAGATATTCTGTGCAGCGGCATTTCGTCTTTCCGCCGTTGATGAGGGTTGTGCCGCATCTTCAGATCGGGGCGGCTCGTCGTCGTTGAGTGCAAGCACCAGGTGATTATGGATGACGTCCCTTAACGGGAAATCGAAGACGATTTTGTTCGGACTAAACTTCGTAGTTGCGTTCTCCATCGAATTGATGCTCCACCGTAAGTCCTTAATCCCTTTGTCCCAATCGCGCTGACTGGTCGTCGACGTTCGCAGGTAATCGAGGATGGTTTCATTCAGTCTTTCGAACTGCCCATTGCTCTCGGACTGCGGACGGCGGTCATCGAATGGGCGATCTGATTATCGTTGTAATATGTTTCGAATTCGGTTAATGTAAAGGCGGTTCCTCTGTCGGTGAATAGTCGATTTGGCAGTCCAAAGTATGCGGTTAGCTCGTTGAGCATTTCGATGACAGGGCGACTCTTGGCAGATTGGATGGCTTTGAGGATCACATATTTGCTGAATGGATCAGACGCGGCAACAACGTGGGTGTTGCCCTTCGCGCTCCTCGGAAACGGGCCGAGGTGATCCAGGTGCAGAACACGGAAAGCCACTGGATCGAAATTGTAACAGTGCATCCGTTCTTCTGGTTTCCCGGTGAGCGTCTTGTTGTAGCAGCATTGTATACATGACGTGATATACGATTTAACATAATTGCGCATTCTCGCAAACCAGAAGCGTTGTTGTATGCAGTTGAGCGTTTTATCAATACTGAAGTGGCCCATGTCATGATGGTACAGCTTGACGATTCTCCATCGTATTGCTCGGGGAACAACGAATTTTCCCTGGCCTTTGATCATTCGGAATAAGCGACTTTGTTTGATTTGATATTCGCTCTTCAATTGCTTCTGCTGCGGTGAGGTTTCTACACCTTAAACGATATCGATGATTCGTTTTACTTCGACGTCACTGGATTGCATAGCGGCAACCCAATCGACGGTTTCAGCTTCGATGAGGAGTATCGCACTGCTAGTGGCAGCAGTGGCGACGGCGGCGTTGGCGTCAGGTCGATCGATGACTTCGGATTCGATTTGCATGATTTAATCGTCTACGTTCGCGATGTTCTGTGGCTCTCCGACAGGTGCTCGACTGAGCGCGTCGACATGCGGCATTGCATTTCCAAGACGGTGTACAATCTCATGGTCGTATTCCTGTAGTCTCAGAAGCCATCTGGCTACTCTCGGTATCATCGGGTTAGATACTCTCATAGCGGTTACAGCTGAACAGTCGGTTACGTTTCGGACCTACTTCTTTAGCAGATAAAGTCGGAAACGGTCTAGGGCTTCGACAATCGCCAGAACTTCGAGTTCATAGCTATGGAAATTCTTCTCTCGGTCATTGCATTGACGGCTAAAGAAGAAGGCGGGCTTCCATACATCCGGTTCGCTTTCTTGCATCAGCACAGCTGCTAGGACCTTTGAGCTGGCATCGGTATGTAATTCGTGGGTTTTGGTCGGATTGTAAATTGGAACCACAGGCTAACTCGTTAGAACCGTTTTCAACGTCTGGAAAGCTGCTTCGTGCTCTTCTCTCCAAGAGAATATCGGGTTCGATGACGTTTTCAGTAATGCAGTGAGAGGACGGGCAATCACAGCATAACCGCGGATGAACTTCCGGAAAAATCCCGTAAGTCGAAGGAAACGGCACACTTCGGTTACATTAGTTGAAGTTGGGAAACTTCCGATCGCTGATGTCTTCTCCACTCCGGGCTTCTCAAGGAGTCATTTTACGGATGAGCAGGGCGATGGCCTTCTGGAACACAGCTGGGGCATTAATCAGACCGAAAGGCATCACGTTGAATTCAAATGCTCCTTCGTGCGTCATAAAGGCAGTGTACTCTTTGGAATTTTCTTCCATCGGGATTTGGTAGTTACCGGCCATCAGGTCCAATGTGGTAAACAATTTGTTGCCGGAAATCATGGCAAGCTACTCATCAACAGATGGCATCGGGTACGGCTGCTTCACGGTGATGGCGTTTAGTGCTCGATAGTCGATACATAGTCGATCTTCGCCGTTCGACTTTTTGACGAGGACGACTGGCGAGGACAACTCGGATTCGGTCGGTCGAATGATTCCATCGCGGAGCAATTTGCTAGTCATCCCTCTTCGAGAACGGTATCTTGTACGGCTTCGAATTTACGACGTTGTTGAGTTAAGCTGGATGCACATCTCAATATTACGGCAGCAACCCAATTCCGAAATGTCATTAGCGAAACATTCGGAATATATTATTATTAGTCGGTATAGCTCTTGGCATTCGGTTTCAATTAGCTCACTTCCGGTATTTACGTTCATCGGATCAATTTTCTCCATTCGGCTCGATCGGATGTAACGATTTGTAGCCCTTTCGCTCACGTTTTCGCGTTGGGCTATGGAGCACATTTGGTGGAAGAACATTTCCACCGACTCTCCGGTTAACCGAGTTATGGATATCAATTTCGCGTGCGCGTCGCTTTCGTTGAACTGATTTGGGAAGTCTCTCACGAGATCCATGGTGAGCGATTGCCATGATCCATGCGCCATCGGTTGGCTATCGCAGTTCAGGCAGCGGGTCAAACGCAGGCAGCATGTCGCTCACTTCGTGAACGGTCGGCATTCGGGTGTTAACCCAGGTAGCTCGCGTCGCTACCCCATGTTTCGATTCGGGAAACACAGAATTTGCACACGTAAGTGCTGATGCTGTCGACTCGTGGAACCCGGTTTGTGTTCCTTCGGTGGACGATTGCGCTCTAGCAGCGAGCGGGTGTAGCGGTGGCTGATTCCTTGTGTGACATGTTGCACATGATGACGGCTGGATCAGCTCATTTGCGGCATTCGATTCGGCGGGGGACAGCGGACGAGCACGTTGCTCAACATCGGACGGCGTGCCGATGTTGTTCGGGACGGACTCGGTTGAATGGCTTTCGGTGGCAACTGGCTGCTGGTTGGGGTGCGAACGATTTTGCACGAATTCTTGCAACATTGCAGAAATGTTGGCGATCTCAGACTTTAATTCGGTGAATCCCGCACGGGAAACAAACGATAACAACGGGTCGAGTGGGATGTCATCCATCTCGATTTCGTCCGTGCCCAGTTCACTCAGCAAACGATTTACCAGTTCCGTTTTTGTTCCTCCAGTGGGTTGTTTTCCGGTTAATGAGTCAATTTTTCCCAACGGCATTGCAAACCACACTTGCCCTCGATCTGACAAGAGTGTCCCCTTTGCCACGCGGTACACGGGTTACTGTTTTTTTTTCACTCCCGAATATATGGACGGGACCAATGTACTGTTTTTCGCACTCGCAAATATACGGATCGAACAGAGTATTGTTTTTTTTTCTCACAAATATCCGAACGGCACCCAGTACTGTTTTTGACTATCCCGGACGAGTGATCTTTCACTCCCCGCACACACAAGTCGCTAGCACGACGCGATCCCGGGTGTGTGTGTGTGAACGGCATCAAGTTTTGTCGCTTGTTCGATGGCGATGACGACGAATGCGTAGCCGGAACGATTGATAGCGTTGCCGGATGAATGCATCGACGGAAAGATTGATAGCGTTGCCGGACGAATGCATAGATGGAACGATTGATAGCGTTGCCGAGCGGACGGATACGTAGACGATGCGAGATGTTGACAAGCAAAAGCGGCGGATGCGCAGACGATTCGGATGGTTGACGACGATGACTGACTGCTATTCCTGCAGTGGTGCGCGGACAGTGCAAAGTGTTGAAATGCCCAAGGCGGACGGATGCGCATACGGAACAGAACGATTAACGTTGAC
Source organism: Odontomyia ornata (assembly GCA_963969285.1). NCBI lineage: Eukaryota > Metazoa > Arthropoda > Insecta > Diptera > Stratiomyidae > Odontomyia > Odontomyia ornata. The sequence continues at coordinate 17,843,215 of OZ017739.1, read as the reverse complement.
GGACGGTTGAATTTCAACTTCACACACACACAAGTCGTCAGCACGACATGATACGGGGTGTGTGTGTGTGGACGGAACGGAGTTCTACCGAGTGTTGGATGACGATAATAAACAGATGCGCGGCCGGAACGATGTGTTGCGGAGCACACTGACGGTCGGGTGCCGACTACACGCACACAGGTTGATGGCGCAACACGTAAATGGGGTATTTGTGTAACGATACGATGAGTCGGTGCTATAGCGTTCGGATGAGTTTTCTGGCACGAACATGGCGGCGACGGATCGAAATAAGTTCTTGCACGATCAAGAACAATGTTCGATAGACATTAATTTCAGGTTCACTTTCCCGCGGTAGCGACGCGATTTTTGGGATTATCCCACTTCTGATATTGTCAGGGGAGTCCGATTGCGATAGCGGATCGGATATAAATAGTACACGGGCGTTTGATTTTACACTTTATTGGGGGAGAACCGTACTCCTTCACGTCTACATACCGACTGCCTCGGTCAGTCCTATTCGGGTCTCGACTCGGCACAAGTCGGTGACAAATGGAAAGACCGCTGTTATACGTTTGACAGTTCATTTTATTCATGTTTAAAAAAAATACATCAACAATCAGAAAAGAATACTTATACTTTCTCTTTCTGCAAATTTTTTGCCGTTTAAAATGCAAATAAAGTAAATCTGAATTATAAAATATTTATATTTATCTAGTCTTTTGGTTTCCATAAACAAACTTGTTTAATTTTTTTTGTTTCCTAATTTTTCAATGGTCAGTTTCTGTCCTGTCTCTGTCCTTTCTTTTGAATAGCGTTTGTTATGTTATACTATCGTCATGTTTAGGAACTGAGTGACAATATTTTTTTGTTGTCTATTAACTTTTTCGAACAAGTTTCAACCAGGTTATTGATATCTAGGAAATTTCTGCTGGATTGATCATTTTTCTACTATTTAAAGGAATGATTTGCCGAAAGGAGAGTTGAAAATAGCAATGACAAGGATCATACGAAAAATTATGTTCAATTGATAGAATTTAAAAAAAAATTTTACTGTTTTATGGTTTTACCCGTTAATCCGTTGTATTTAAAAAGCTATAAAAATATATTCCATTCTCTATACGCCTTTCCCATCTCTGATTTTTTCTATTTTCATGCCTTAAAGTTGAAAAGAAGTTTAAGTAGAAATTTAGATAAGCATATCAATTATTAAATTTTACGGAAGATAAAGTTCATCAGCCGAGATTTAGTTAATTTAAAATGTTCATCATTTTAAAATTGTCAATCACATCCATACAAAAATAGCGACTTTGCTAGAACGGAATCAATTTCAATCGTTCTTATTAGTGTGGCATCAGCATTTCACGTTATTTATTCTTTCAAATAAAATTTTACAAGAATTGACTTCCAGTGGTTTTCATTTCAATTTTTAAGAGGGCGTTGCGGATTTTTGAATATCAAACAGAATCCAATACAATCAATTAGAGTCAAAGTTGTAAGAGAGAAAAGCCTACTGGAAAAAAAAAATGCATATCTTAGATGATTGCACCCATAATAAATATAGCCAAATTTCTGTCTGACCTTACGCCAGTTTCATCTCCCATTTAGCGCACTTCCAGCTAGCACAATGAAACCTTTAATAAATCAAACCAATTCCCAGAAAATTAGCAGCGAATTCCTCCGCTATCATCCCTCATAATGGATACTCATTCCTGATAGAATTAATAATTAAATCACTAGTTTTCCTAGGTTTTACGAATTATTTTACAAAATTTTTTATATTTCTCAAATTGATTTCTACGCACCGTTTCTATTTGGTTGCTCTAAAAACGTTTTATATTTCGATCGTTTCTATAAAATGTTGTTTGATATTTAATTATCTTTTCTACAATCTCGAATCATTTTTTCTCTTCTCGGGCTCTTTTATTTTATTGACTTTGGTAAATTTCGACAACTCTTTCTTTTCTCCTTGAATTTGTTTTTCATATCATTAAAGTTGGTCTAAATGAATTTATTCTTTTCTTTTCCAGTCATTATTATTGTATTTTCTTCTAACATTTTCTTTTCATACTCATTGTATTTATATAAAAGAGGAATAGTGATAACTACTATTTAAATCTGAATTTAAAAGGAAAAGAAGAAATAAAACATTATTATTTATACTTATATATATAGAATTTCTGTTTAAAATTAAATCATATAAATTGAACTAATCAGATTCATCTTCTCGATCGTCAAATCCTGTTAGATCGACTGATTGTAACATACCTCACGAGACGGCATATTCAATTAATGCTAAATGACAAAATACATATTGATCGGGCATTTGTATTGAGTAAGCACGCTGTGAACGAATTATTCCCAGGGTACCCTTAATATCAGCGGTACCAACGTCTTCCAGTCGGGATATGCATATGTCGAGGTTGATTAATGTGCCTATTCGGCCTATTCCTGCGCTACAATGTACAACTACTGGTAGTCCTTTTGGATGTCCCTATATTGCCGTTCCCTGCTATATCTTCCGTTCCATACACCAAACGGTAAACAAAACTATATTTTCCCACACAACGTGTTTTGTTCACTGTTTTTATAGAGGACCACTACACACGCGCGGTCAACACAAGCTCTTTAGGGGAAACGCTGCCTTTTACTCGATTATCACACCAAGCTAAACAAACGAAACACACTCGCACTTGCCTATGTATTCAATTTTCGAAAAATTTTACATTTCCTCATTTCGTGTGAGGGAAATTTGTGTTTCAATTTCTTATCTTTTAACTATCCGTTGACTTTCAACAAAATTCACGGTTTACTATGAGCATAAACAAATGCATTCGATTTTCAATCACAAAACATTTCGCACTTGAATCTATAAATAAATTGCCTGAGTATCCACCGAAATTTGACAGCAATTTTGCCGGGAACGTTTCATTATTGCTCAGCACTGCGGTTTGGTCAAGAGTTTAGACGACTATCCGCAAAATCGCAAACAATTTCGCGGCGCTAGTTGATAACGCTAAATACGTAGCTTAGGCGAGTTTGTGAAGCAATTTCTTAAATTTATTTTCACTTATTAAGTAAAAAATATGTTTTTTTTTCGCGCACTACGCGAAATCACGCCACCTCACACAAAGTTTGCCGCCTGACCCCCCCCCCCCCCCCCAGCGTTCCGCGTTCCTTCGCGAGTTCAAGCAGACTCCCCTTCTATGTGTGCATCCGCTCATGGGATGCATGGAATATCAAGTTGCGTTGAGTAGATTGTACACTCATAAGAATTGTTACTAACAGTTCTATGAGTGTAAATGTATTTTTTTCCCCCCTTTTTCTTGTCTAGGCTTCCGATGAGCTGAGTGAGAGAATGTGTGTTTTACATACTTTCTAGTCATAACAGAACTTTCTAGATGTAAATGATTTGCTGGTTGTGTAGCGAATTAGTACATCTGGGCTATACTATGCATGAATCTTCTTTCACCCTTTGCCGGCGCCGCATTCGAATCAAGCAGTTTTATTTATATTTAATATATAAAATATTAAATATATAAATTTGACAAAAAAATAAAATTTTAATAATTTAAATTAAAAAAAAAATGCTCTTTTACTTAAACCACTTCTGACCTTTCCACAAAGTTTCATGGCTGTAGCTTCTATAGTTTCGGAGAAAAAGTGCTGTGACATACAGACGGACGGACGGACAGACGGACACAGGTCGTGGTTGCAATAGGGTTTTGTATTTTAGTACAAAACCCTAATAATGTAAAATAGTTATATAAAATGTACGTATAAGTTATTTCGTACAGCTAAGGGATGCATCAGACTACGACTATATAGTCGCACTTCTGTCGCAAATTACACATGATTAAATGGAAGCCCGCACACTGCGATTTTCGATAATTTTATTCAAGTCGGCAGTCGTAGGAATTTGCGATTTTTCCTAAAACCAGTTTAGTAGGTAGTTTTTGTGATACTTGCGCAGGCGCACATCATTTGGACCATAGTATACTCAACTGGTACCCACACCTTTCATTTACCCTGTGTTGCACACTTTTTGAATTTTCCCAGGGGCACGTCAGCTGATCCGGGGCATTACAGCTGATCCCATGTTTGGCGCGCTCAAGAAACAAAGCAAAATGCAAATAATATTTTCGACGCACGTGTTCTTTTACGCATTTCAGAACATAGGAGTGCTGCCAGATCCTAATAAAAGACTAAAAGATTGCATGGAACGAATTTGTTTTTCTACAAAGTTATTGATTTTTTGAGATATGGTAATCCTGAAATCTCTCAACGAAGCATATGTTTATATTCGTGCCAATCCTCGCGTCAGCATTTACCTATCTACCTGCTACCATAAAATCATGGCTCGCCGGCTTGTGTTCGAATTTTCCCGGAGGGTTGATGGAGTGTGGTTACTCGTTGAGTATACTATGATTTTGACATTTGACGCTGACGTGCATGAAAGTTTCTTGCATAGCGCACACATGAGCTAGCACATGTGTTCCTGGCAAAGACATACCCTTACGCTGCCCCAACACCTATCTTGCTCACCGGCTCATGACAATGTAGCCTGTGTGTATCATAGTACATTCACATAGTATCCACAGTATTAATTTACCCTGTGTTGCACCCTTTCTGAATTTTCAGCTGACCGGCCGAGCAAAGGCCTGTCGTATCTTAAAAACAAAATAAAAAGAAAATCAAATTTCCGACTTACGTGTTCTTTTAAGCATTTCAGAACATGGGCGTATTGCCAGAACCAGGCCCGACAGGAGTAGTCGGTTGAGTGGGTATCTAGACACATTCGAGAAACCTCAAGTAGGAAAATTATCCACTTGAAACAATCAAACACCATATATCGGTAACTTTGTCGATTTATACATTTTAAATTTCACGAGGGAAATAAGCACGCTCGGAGCATGTGCATGGTATACGCGCACTTATAACACACATTTACGCCAACGACGGCTGTACGTATATGACCATCTAGGTGTACTATATGTGCCTGAGTTTTTTAATGTTTATGTTCGTTTTATTCTTCTATTCGCTCGTGTCATATGTGCTTGTGCTTTATTCCTGAGTGATAAATTGCAAGAGAAACAATTCAAAGTAGCAGGAAAGTGCTCCTGCCAGAAGGGTATTTTAAAACATTTAGTGAATCAATCAATATATTCTGTATATCAAAACTTGAAAAACATACAGATTCGAAAAATTATTATGGTTATTATACCTTTTTATTCGCCGCCATTTCGTTTCACGTGTTTTGATCCCGCCGTTTTGTTGGTCATGATAACACATGAAAATTACAAACGATTCCTAAAATTTTTATCAAAATTCCTTCATATTTATAGTGTCTGGGGCCGTTACAAACGTGTATCTCCCGAGTTTCACGTGTTAATGTTCTTGTAATTGTTAAATATTCAATCGGCTATAACTTAGCTGTTTATTATTCGATTATTGTGAAATTCTCACAACATACAAATGCTTTCGAAAAACTTAATTTGTAGCTTTTGGGAAATTTAAGGGTCCCATTTTGATTTTATAGGCAAAAAAGTAAAACTTATAAAATGTACTATTATTAACAAAATTGATGTAATTTTGACTTCTAAGGTACTTGTTGCCCTTGTACTCTTAAAGTTTCACCTCTGTGATTTTTTTCAGATTTTCGGGTCAAAAGTGTCCAATCGCGAGGTGGGGGACAGAAAATTTTCGTACATTTCCCCTTTCCCTGCACCGCTCAAAGCAAAACTCGTCATTTTAAGATCTGTTTTGAAAAGTTCTCATCAAAACCTTTTATTTGATATCCATATTGCCTACATGCAACGAAATTTTTTTTTTCAGGTGCCACTCCCCTAATGGAGAGCACCCCCTTAAACACCTCATAATTTTTTTTTTGTGATGAAACTTTAAAGAGGGTATCACTTTACACCTACTGACAAAGTCTTGTGTTTCTAGCTTATGTTTTTTGGGAGAAAAAGTGGTGTCATACATGGACGGACGGACAGACAGGACGCGATTTTAGTAGGGTATTGTAAAATGATTTTACACTACCCTAAAAACGTAATAAGTGTGCATGCTATACAAAGTACAAAAAGATGGCAGATGGATAGATTCTTCGTGCGACTGATGAAAAGGAAAAAAAATGTTTGCGTAGATGATGACCAACAGCGGATCGAGAAAAAACCCTCAGGATCCTCGAAAACCGAGTTTCCTTGAGCTTTAGATAACGATAGTCAAAATCAAGACAGCAACAACGACAACAACAACAGCAATTTTAAACGGTGTAAAAAAAATTATCCGCAGCTCGAATTTAACAAAAACTATTGCGGAATTTGCAACGTCTGTACTCAAGCATGTGAACGGCAATTGATCGCTAATTTTGACTCGTATACTCTGAAATCAAAACAAGCCTGGGTCGCTTACGGACTAGAAGTATAGGTCGGAGCGGATGAAGATCCATTCGTTAAATCTTCTACACTTCATTTGCACCAAAGCACTGGAAAACCTAGGAAAAGTGAACGTTCTACAAACATTATCGTTGGCTCACTCGAAATAGATGATGGAGAATAGAATGCCGCTACTGAAAATTTTCAGCACCCTGAAAGCATTGGCAAAACAGGGTTTGCCTTTAAGAGGAGACAATAATGACGAAAATTCCAATTTCATTGCGTCATTGAAGGCTCACTGGAAAGACGTTCCACAACAGAATTCCTGGTTGCAGAGAGATGGATACAAATGGCTCCACCATGAAAGTCAAAATAAAATACTCGATCTGATGGCGACTACAATCTTGTCAAAAATCATGGATGAGATAAGAAAAGTGGAGAATTTTTCGATTCTACTAGATGAAACCGCAGATGCGTCACAAATAGAGCGAGTCTCCGTTTGCCTTAGAATGGTTCCGAAGATTTATTTGTAAATGAGAATTTATTCTTTTTAGAATATCTGCCGCTTTTCGGATTGGCCTTTCTTCTTCATGTCGCTGGACGGCAATTTTACCTTATAACCTTCACTCTCGGGAGACGTTTTCCCCAAATTTTCAACGATGGCCGTGAAATCATACAACGGCGCTTTATTTGTCTGGTCACTCCTTTCTTTTCTGTCGCGATTACTTTGTTGACTTCTGGATGGTTCGTTATTATTTCGGGACTTAAGATCCTTGATTTGCTCATTTTGGTAGCAATCGCAGCAGTAACCATCAAATTTTCGATGTTTGTTGTAATTTCCCCCACCGCTCGAACATCTGGCGCATCATGCAGAGTTTCCCGCTCTTCTTTTTCAGGACGTTCTGGCGTTCGTATCGTTTCTTTTTTTGCTGCGCCCGAGCGCTGCGGGAATCCGAGTCTGGACAAGACTGTCCGTTACTCTCCATTTTTCGTCCGTCTTTACTGTCATTGTATTCATAGTCTTTTTTGTCATCGTTAGTACCGCCTCTGTGTGCTGTTAACATAGTGGCTGCAGCCGCATGGTTGCGTCCTCGTCAATGTTGTTAATTTTGATTACTTTTTTAAAATTTATTATATATTAGCCTTAGTAATTCGCTTTGCCTTAGAATGGTACTGCCAGTTTATAAGCAAAAATGTTAGAATAAGCAAGACAATCACTGAAGAAGACCGAAACAGTCAAAAATCGATTATCGATTAATACAAAATTAACAGGAAGGCGTCTCATTTTTTTCTGTTCTGTAAATTATCTTTTCAGTTTTAAATTGAATTGTTTGAAGAATATTTCTGATTTTAGCAAAAAAGTAGATCATCCCTATGTATTGTACAACCTGCTAAGTACCGGACTAATTTCTTGAATTTCAAGGGCAACCTATAATCTATACATAACATTTGCTATCTGTTGATTGAAATTGAAGTTCATTGCAAGTCAGCATAAATAATTAACGAAGTGTCTCAATTACAAACATGTATTTTCGAAGTTCCAGTCTTTAAGAGAATGAACAAATAAATTCGTGCAGTCCTTTCTGGAATTTTACTGTAACTTATTAGTTTTAATAACACTCCAAGTATACCTTTCACGAATGAAAATGATTTATCGCGCCATAAAATATGTGAACTTTAAAGTATTGTGGCTCAGATATGTATGTTTGAAATTGTGCGGCCTTTTGATTATCGATATTGATTTTCTCCACCGCAAAATAACACTTTCTTCACGGTCGATTATTTACCATATACTTGTGTGCTTTATTTATGTTGTTTTCGGGCCCTGGGCCCTAAGCTATATTTTACATGCAAGGCGCAAAATCTCATCGAAAATTCATCTATACTTCAGCATAACATATGCACTTTCATTCGCCGTGAATTTCTTTGTTCTAGTTTTCAGTTGTCTCCACCAAATTATCCACCGCAACAAATTTTTTCAACTATTTCTCGATTTCTTGCAATTGACCAATAATTTTCTTGAAACTAGACAGTTTTTAACGAAAAGGTTTCTTTTACTTTTATTTCTCCGTGAAATGAATTTGATACTGCACTTAACTTTTATCATTATAATAATGATGCAAGCTGATTATTCATCAAGTTTCTTCTTCGCCGCTCTCACCACGAATAGTATGTGGGTTATATCTGTACAAGTTCTCAGCACCTTCTTCATGGGAATCCTCACACTTTCCTTGTTATTGGAAAATTTAAACAAGCAATTGTTCACAGTTATAACTGAAATAAAGTCGACACTTACCTGTGCTCATATGAAAGCACTAAAAATACAAAAGATAAATGATTATAGCGATAAAATTGAAGAATTTTCCCATATGTATCAAAGAATATCAAAAATAGCTAAACAAGTCAACAATGTGTTCCAACTACAAATTTTCGTTACCATTGGAGGGCAATTTGCGGATGTATTTTTAACGATTTTTGGCTCATACCTGGCGGCTACTAGCGACACAGAAGAATTCTCAATGATTTTCACTGCCATGTACGTTGGTATTATCCTTTTCGATATATTCATTCTGATATATGTTTGCGACGCAACGGAAAACGAAGCAAAAACGACGATTGGAATCTTGAATCAGGCAATGGTGGTCAAAGATAAAGGATTACGAGAAAGTGTGAGAAATTGATTCAGCGTGAGAATTTCCTTTACTGAGTTTTCCTTTTCTTACAGATGGAATCCTTTTCGTATCAGCTCACACTCAACGAACTAAAGTTTCATGTCTATGATGTTTTCAGAATCAATAACGAATTAACGGGAATTTTCATGATGTCCTTAATTGTTTATTCAGTAGTTATCATTCAATTCCATCAGGCCAATACTCAATAAATAAATTTATTTTGGTTTGCCATATGATGTATCCAAAGACGAAATTAATCAGACACTATATATAATTATCTGTTTTATCAAAATGCTGGGTACTAGCAACATGAATATTTTATTAAATACTATTCTATTTGTAAAATTAATTCATTAATTAATTCAACGCAGTGTTGGACAAACTTGGAGTGCATAGGGATCTTTGTAAAATGATTAAAAAAACTTGGAATAAGTTACAAAACAGACGTTTTAGGTCACTTTCTTATGAAATCATATGCTTTAAATGCAATAAGGTCCATGAATTTCATTCACGAAACTTTTGAGTTTAATTCAATTGGGATCCCATATGAGATATACTGGGGCTCATAGCTTATTTGATGCACTTCAATAAAAATCAAACAAATAGTTGTGCGTTATGGGAATAAACATAATTTTATAAATCATTTGATGCAGTTTACAAAATGAATGTTTTTGAAATTCAGAGTGTACAAGGGAGTAAGAAAAAATGTTTCAATTGTCCCTTTAGCAAGAATAACATAAATGCATGGGCATAAAATACAGGGCTTTACAATGAGAGGTGTTATTTTGCAATCAAAAGAAAAATGCCATTTTTTAATACAAATGATAAAATGTTTCTTTCATTATAAAGAAAAAGATATGAGATATATAATAAAAATAGAACCAGGCAAATAACCACCACGACCACGCTTACAGGACCATATCCTTTTCATGAAATTTTCCATAACCAAATAGCAAAGTGTTTGCACTATGTCCTCGATAGTCTCACGGATTCCATCTTTGAGGTCTTGGATCGGCGCTGGACTGTTGGCGTAGACCTTTTTCTCGCGTGGCCCCAAAGGAAGAAGTCACAAGGTGTTAAATAACAAGATCTCGGTGGCCAATTGTGATCACCTCTTCGAGAGATAACACGGTCCAGAAACTTTTCCCAGAAAATATCAATGGTTTCGTTGCTTGTGTGGCACGTAGTGCCGTCTTGTTGAAAGTTAATGTTGTCCAGATCAATACCATCCATTTCCAGCCATAAAAAATCATTAATCATCTCTCGATAGCGCAATCCGTTCACCGCAACTATTGATCCAGCCTCATTTTCAAAAAAGTAAGGTCCAATGACTCCGCCGGACCATAAACCTCACCAAACAGTCACACATTGAAAATAGAGAGGCTTTTCAACAATAATTCTTCGGTTTTCCGAGCCTCTGATGTTGATAATTTTGTTTGTCGACGAAGCCACCAAGGGGGAAATGGGCCTCATCACTCAAGATGATTTTTCGATGGAATTTTGGATCATTTTCATGCATTTCAAGTGTTACAAACGAGCGAGGGGAACTCCCACCTATCGTTTAGCGCTAAAAGCGTCAGCCAATGATGCCAATGTATATTAAGACGGATAAACAACATCATGATAACCATGTACGTTGCGGCCGCTGTGAAGCTTCAACATATGGATGACGCGTATATGGCAGCGAGTAACCACAAGCAAGAAGCTCTATGTATGAGCAAGCTAATGTAAAAGCGATCATGTAAAAGCTTTCACCTGCCGACGGAGAGCTGTGGCGAATTTGGGGGGCCTCATATGCAACGTATATCCCCCAAGCAAGCTATGATAATATCGGAATATTGCAGAATGGCTCTCATTATCTGCAAATTGATAAGATGAAGCGGGGGGAGAAGTTCACAGTAAATGAGAACTCACGTTCTCATCGTCTAAGCAATTTTAGCGGCAAACTAGACCAAAAGCTCATTTCGCGACCATTTATAAACAATTTATGGAGTACATTTAGTCAGTTGGTTTTTTAATGGTCCAGTAAGGGAGCGTGTTGCTACCCAGTCTTAAGACGTACATTTAAGTATTCACGGTTTAAGTTCCAGACGGAAGTGCTGTTCAGTGATCAACCATTAATACGACAAGTTGTTTTCCTCTTCAGGCTGGCTGATATTTAGAGTTTTAAATAATTAAATAATTAAAAATGTATTTTATAAATTCGATTGTAATTTAAATGATTCAAAAAGAATGAACAATAAAACTAAAGTAATTCATTTAAAATAAACTCTCGTCTTTGTTATTGATTTGGTTTAAATGGACAGAGTAGCAAGCGAAGAAGCCTTGATTATGTATATTCGATACACGTCGAATGAGCCCACAGTTCGTACCAGTATACCCTATGTATACTGGCATGAGCTGGGAGCTTTTTGTATTGTGTTCCGTCAAGTTGCTTCACGACGACCCAAAAATGTTCCAGTTTTACGAACCATCTCTGCTAAATTTTCATAATTTTTAATGTCAATTTTAATAATTTCAATGCATTGTTGAAGCGTGTATCGTCTCATTTTTATTACTGGCGTAGTTTTTACTTGCAAATGTCAAAAATGACAGCTTTAAAAGTGACACCTACCGAAATAGCCTGCCATTCAAAATAACACCTTTTATTGGAAAACCCTTTTGCTCGCAGCTTATTTAATGTAGTTAGTTCTTTGTCTCCTAACGTCTAAAGTGTATGGTCAACGATGGAATATTTTTCGCTATATTAATTTTCGTATGTTTTTAATTTCATTCTTAAAAAAATAACTTGTATGCGATAGCCAAAAAGTGGGCGAATTGTCTCGTATTTAAAATGGGTCGCCGGACTACACTTGAGCAGCGAGAATCAGTAATTCATCATTTAAATGGTGAATCTCAGCGCAAAATAAGTGAAATTATACATTTAAGCTCATGGACGGTCCAGCATATAATTTCAAGGTTTTCCGATGAACAAAACAAAATCTTGAATGAGTCTGATGAAAAATGGATCGTTAGAAAGTTAAAGGAAAACACTAAGTTATACGCTCCTAAATTGGTAGTTGAAGTATTCACTAGAACTGATAAAAGATGTAATGCTGAAACCATATACTATGTGCTAAGAAACTATAATTTTAATAGCCTGGTTCCACAGAAGAAGGCATTTATAAATAACAATAATTGATAAAGCTGCCTGTAATTTGAAACTAAGCATATTTACAAGGTTTTGGAGGCCGTCATTTTTTCCTGACGAGTCGATATTCAACATATTTGGCTAAGAATGAATGACGTACGTATGACGAAAGCCAAATACAGAGCTCAAAAAACAAAATCTACATGAGACTGTTAGGCAGGGTAGTAGCATTGTAATGGTTTGGGCCTGTATGTCAGCAGCCGTTGTTGAAAAGCTGGCTTTTATTGAAGGGTATATGGACGAGATCTTTTATATAAATATTCTAAAGGAAAATCTACTCCAAACAAAAACTGTCATTTTAAGAACTATTTTGAAACGTTCTCATAAAGAACTTTGATTTGATACTCATATCCGCTACGTTTGATAACATTTTTTTTTTCAGGGGCCACTCCCTTGTATTGTAATCATCGATTCATGGCCAATTTTTTCGTATCCTAGAATTATCTTCAGTCATTCATTAAATTGAATCAAGTGTTCAAAGCATGCACCTTAAACGTTGAAGCTGGGGAAAATACCTCACAATCAGTCAATCTTGGCATTTGAAATAGCCACCATTGTGTTTTACGATTACTGCCACCACTAGCCGATTCTCAAAGATATTCATGATACCTATCATTTCTGAATTCATGCAAATCCTAGCAAAGCGGTAGTGTCTGAGTCGGTAAAAAGTGCATATTGTTCCATAGCCATATGTTTCCATAACAGTGCATATTATTCCATAGTAATGCAGGAAAATTCAAATCACTATAACTTTGTTAAATATTATTCGATCTCTGTGAAACTTTCAGGACGAATCAATCTTATAAATAGCCGTTTGTGTATGTGTTTGAATTTAAGGGTACCATTAAGATTTTATTCAAAAAAAGATAAAATCGATAAATCATACTATTACTAACAAGGTTGAATGAATTTCGACTTTTCATGTATTTTTTGTTTTTGTACTCATAAAAGCCCACATTCATGATTTTTTCAGATTTTTCGGATGAAAGGTGTCCAATCGCTAGGGGAGGGGGGGTACGCGAATAGTTCGTACATTTCCTCTACCCCTGCCCCGCTCAGTACCGATAAGGCAATTTTACGACTTGTTTTGAAAAGATCTCATTGAAAAAAAAAATGTTTAAAGGGTCAGCTCCCTACATGGAGACCCTCCCTTAAAGCCCTTTGAAAAATTTTTAAGCCCCAAAACTTTCAAGAAATCACCACTTCTGACCTTTTCGTAAAGTTTCATGGCTGTAGCTTGTATAGTTTTGGAGAAAAAGTGCTGTCACATACAGACGGATGGATAGATGGATAGACGGACACAGGTCGTGATTGCAATATGGTTTTTTTTTAGTACAAAAACCTAAAAATTATAGACATTAGACTTTCATATGTTTAAAAAATTCGTTTAAAATATATCGGATAGTTAACTCGAGCGTCGCTCCCATTTTTGCTGGATGCAAAGTCCAGCTTTAAAGTTTAGGATTGTATATGTTTATTAAATCAGGAAAAAAATCCAAAGTAAGCTGAACAAATTATGTGACTTCTTTTATTTTAATGTATTATATGATTATATGATCTCCAAAAGATAATAGTACAAAAACTGTTTCGTCACAGAGCATTGCATGATCTTGGGCAGAGTGTCAATAAACGTCTCTTTTCATTGGGGCAACTTGAATAGTCCGGAACTGGCACAGAAATCCTCTATTGCCTCAGCATTTTGCAAAAGTTAGAATTTTCATGGTCAAGTTGGTACTCAGACAACGGAACTAGAGATCTACCGTTGTTACAAAATTAGTTCTTTTCAATTTTTTTATTATTATTTTTTTTTCAAATTTTTTGGGCTTCAATTCTGTGGGATCTATACAGTGGCATCGATAAGAACCCGCGGCCTTTCGCATGTTTGTTCATCAGCCGCCCCCCCTCCGCCTATAATATCTTTAAACTCATTAATACTATTACAGGTATTTCGGATGGATCCAAGGCCAAGTCCTTTCTGCGAACATTTCGCTGCTGACTCACAACAAAGTTTTAAGTGATGTAAACATAACTTAATAGCATTAAGCGCCTTCACTCGGGCCGCGAGGATAGCTTTTGCAAGCCGCCTGACTGCAGACAATGTTTTTGACCTAGGTTAGTAGAGGATTTATATCGACCGGTCAAGTGCCAGTTTAGCTACTGTAATTACCTGCCCTAGCGGAACTCTCGCAGACTCTAATCCAATCACGTCGACCGTACGTTTGCCAAGCGGCCAGCAAATGGGATAATTGAAGCATCTTTATTAGATTAACGAGTAAACGGGTTAATTTATCCATAAACCGAGACATATGACCCGACATTTCCTTTGCTGCACAAACACCACGATAAATAGTTTTCGGCCTAAAGGATGAGCAATATAAAATAAAATATATAATTTTTTTAAGCGTTATTCTTATACTCCCGCTCCAATTCAATAAGTAAAATAATTTATATTTCATACACACTGGGTTGTTGAAGTTGACCTAATCTGCATTTTTTCAAAAGAAAAAGCTCTTCCATAATCTAGCCGCATTAATTTCTTGCATTTCCTGTTGTTCAATACTGAGGATCGCCAAATCACTAAGTTTTGATTGACTCATAGTCCTTCTCAAATAATTTTTGATAAGCTTTAATTTTGAAAAGCTTCTTTCTGCCATTGTAGTCGTCACTAGTAGGGTGAAGTACAGTTGCACCGTTGTGGCAAGGTTTGGAAAGCTACTTATAAGCAAATTATTTTCTACAATCAGCAGTATTGCTATATCTCTGACCGTTTTTTTGCGTCAATCTCATTTCATAACAATTATCTGAACGACAGTATTTCTCCCGATAGCTGGTCATTGATGTCATCAGGATAGTTATTTGTAAGGACAATTGCTTTTTCTGTAGTATCTTTCTCAGGAAGTTTTGTCAAGTTTTCCGGCCTCAAAAAAGAAAAGTTTTCGACTACCATTTGTAAACTAGAAAACCCGTTTTGTATCTGATTAATTACAATATCCAATGAGGCATTAAGTATTTTTATTTCAAAAGATTCTAAATGGTTTTTAATTTTAAACCACTTCACATTTCTCTGTCGTTTTTTCAGTAGATATATTACAACTTTGTGCAAACTGCGTTGATTCAGAAAGAAACTCTGAGGAATTCGCCTTTAACTTTTGTACACTTTTCATTGCTCGGATCCAAAAGTAACAGGCTTTGTCCAGATCCACTAACTTATGCTGCAAACTCTGCGAGGCCGTATCAATAGCATTCAAAATTTTGCTTTCAAGGGTCAAAGAAAGAAGAAAGAGGTCAAACGAGTCAATGTGTTTTCTCAAGCTACAGCTTCATCCACCACTAAACAGAATGATTTAGGTCAAAAATTTGACTATAGCTTGGATGTCGTTTTTCATCGCCAAGAGACAATCATGTTGTGACGCTTACCTCGTAGGGCATACTTATTTAAGCTTCAACTTTTTTCAGAGGCGCTTCTTCCATAGGTTTAGTTAGGCTTTGCCAAAGAGGGAACTCCCACTGATGTAGACATATATTTGTTGAGCTAAGTCATAAACTGACTCACCTTAGAGTTATTGGAGACTGAACCGTTAAGGTGAAGGTCCATGTTTTGAGCAGCACAATGTACATAGTCAGCTTTTAGAATTATATTCTTGATCCTCGTTTGCAACCCTGAATACTTTCCACTTATAGTTGATGCACCGTCGTGACCCTGTTCACGACACTTTTGAATATCTATTCCCTTTTCATCGAAAAATTTTAGAACTATATATTATATTCAAGCCCTTCGCTACTTTGGTCACACATTTCGGTGAAACACAAAAACGATTCATTTTTTTCCAGTTTGCTCGCCCCAAAACCCTTCTCTGTCAGCGTGATGTACCTGTGGCGACAACACAACGCATGCATTGCATGCATGCAACAGTAGTGTGCAACATTGTCCCGATGCTTCAGCCACCGCGATAATCATACGATATGGGTTACATGACCAAAGATCCACTCAGCATGTCTGCTGGTTGCGCTTGTGCGTGGTCAGCGATTGTGCTGCGATGAGGAACGCTCTGACGGAGATTGTATCGCGTCGATACAATCATTTGATACATTTGCATGCTCAGCAAATGTGATATGGATGCAAGCACGGAGTTGGGAATCTTGTTATCGCTGCGCGTGTGCATGCTCAGCAAATGTGGTATGAACGCATGCACGGAGTTAGGAATTTTTGTTATCGCGTCGACGAGACGCTAATCACTTCACCTAAAGCGATCGTAGGAACGACGTCGAAACGACAACCAGACATCAAAGCGACATTCGAATTAATTTTTATCCTAGCGCGTATCGATTATATAGTAACCATTTAATAATCTGTAAATAATAAATACTTTTCTTATCGTTCTCTCGCGTTTGAACTTGTTGAAGGACCATAACTTGCGATCCTGCCTCCCGCGAGTGGAACATAGCGCCCGACGCTACAGAACTGCCAATCTCACGTGTGTAGTGCTCGTTTTCCCACGTCAGCGTGAATGGGAAATAAACCGGTGAAAGAGGTGACGGGTGAAGTTACGAACACCTTAGTGATAAATTCGGCGCTCGCGGTGCAAAGTGACCGTCTTGAGGTGACACTATTGTGCGTGCTCATCGTAAACATCGCGTCCCTAGTGTACATATTGTACAGGGACCACGTCCGCGGCGTTAAGCGGCGCGCGCAAGCGAATACCCCCCAAGCTCGACCATAACAGTTAAAATGTCGAACGAAGACAAGAACAACATCCCGGCAGCCACGCACGATAGAGCGGACCCCGAAGCCGGCGAGATAAGCGGTGTGAAAAATGCCACCTTCCGGATTCCGCCGTTCTGGGAGGAGGACGTCGAACTTTGGTTCGAGCAAATCGAGGCGTACTTTGGGGCGAGCCGCATAACGGGAGACACAACGCGCTTCCAGCTGATCGTCGCCAGCCTAGACATCAGAGTCGTGAAGCAAGTGCGGAGTGCCGTGTCCAAGCCACCAGCGGAAGCAAAGTACGACAACCTCAAGCGAGAGATTATTAGAGCCTTCGCGGAGTCCGCCCAGCAGCGTATTCAGAAACTGTTGTCGGAGGTCGAATTGGGCGATCAGCGACCATCACAGCTGCTGAACCAAATGCGAACTCTCGCCGCTGACAGCATTTCGGAGGAGACGCTAAAACAGATGTGGCTTAATAGACTGGACATCACATTACGCAGCATTCTGTCAGCAAACGACGCCTCGCTGCAGAATCTAGCAACGATTGCCGATAGGGTCCACGAAGTGGACGAAAGGGTCCAAGCCTTACACCATCGGATCAATCTCGAATCACGACTCTGCGGAAGCCACTCTGCCAACAACGAGAATCCTGTCAGAGCTCTCCAAACTGACGGCGGAAGTTGTGAGGCTGGCACGCCGAATCGACGAAGACCACAGGAGCATTGCACAAAGGACCGAGTGCACGTGCCCATGTGCCGGTAATTCAGGGAAACCACGATTACCACCGTAATCACGCCCACAGTCGCCCAAACCTCCAACCGAAGCTTGCTGGTACCACGCCCATTACGGATCAGACGCCACGAAATGCCGACCGCCATGCAAGTTCGGCAAACAGCAAAAAAACTAAAACCGTCCTCTCCGCAAAAACTGGCCGGCGCGCGATCAGTGCATCGCTTATACATCCGCGATAACAATGGCACTGGCGCGCTTTTGATCGACACCGGCGCAGACGTATCCGTGATCCCACCTACCATCCGAGATCGAAGTAACCCGGAATCTGGCACCCGCTTATTAGCTGCTAACGGTTCTGCTATTCGCACCTACGGGAAGAGGAAGCTAACTTTAAATCTCGGCCTTCCGAGGCCTGTTACGTGGACTTTTATCATAGCGGACGTCAGCTCCCCAATCATCGGAGCTGATCTGCTCGAGCATCATGGACTACTCGTGGACATCAGAGGACGAAAACTCATCGAGCGACAAATTGCGAACGCAGCTGAGGTGAAGGCCACATCAACGAACCAACCACTGATACAACCATCGACACCCGTGACAATCGCCAGTGAATACGCTGCAATTCTGGCAGACTATCCCGAAGTCACATCAACAGCACCTCGCCGCAACGTTAAGTGCACGACGACGCATCACATTGTGACAAAAGGCCCTCCAGTCAACGCGAAGGCACGCCGACTTCCTCCCGACAAACTCGCCGCTGCGAAAGCCGAGTTCGACAACATGATACAACTGGGAATCTGTCGACCATCCAAGAGTGCATGGAGCAGTCCTCTTCATATGGTACGTAAAGCCAACGGAGACTGGCGTCCATGCGGAGACTACCGAGCCCTCAACGCATGCACCGTTCCGGACCGATATCCAATCGGATTCCTGCAGGACTGCACTGCTGCTTTGCACGGGATGAAGGTCTTTACTGTGATCGATCTACAGAAGGCGTTTCATCAGATTCCAGTCGAGCCGAGTGATGTCCCGAAGACGGCGATTATCACGCCATTTGGATTGTATGAGTTCATCGACATGACCTTTGGCCTATGCAACGCGGGCCAGACCTTCCAACGCTTCATGCACGAGGTGCTAAGGGGACTCAGTAATGTATTCGTCTACATAGACGACATATTGGTGTTTTCACCGGACCCGCAGATACACCAACAGCATGTGTCGGAGGTGCTGAGCCGTCTACGCCAATAGGGACTTGCAATCAACAAGGATAAGTGCCAATTTGGACAGGACGAGATTCAATTTTTGGGGCACACGATTTCAACTGACGGATTGAAACCTTTGCCTGAGAAGACGCAAGGCATATCCGCTATTCCGAAGCCCAGGACAGCACTGCAGCTAAAGTCATTCTTAGGAATGATTAACTTCTACAGGAGGTTCCTACCGCATGCCGCTCAAACCCAACGCTCGCTCCAACAGCTGATAGAGGGAAACAGAAAACGCGACAAGACGGAGCTTCAATGGACCGACGAGGCATCGGCAGCATTCGAGAGGTGCAAGTCGGAACTAACCAAGGTTCCGTCACTCGCGCATCCTGATCCATCAGCCACATGGTCCCTAACAGTGGACGCATCGGACGATAGACTCGGAGCTGTCCTGCACCAGACAACGAGCACTGGAACAGAGCCTCTGGGATTTTTCTCACGCAAGCTGAACGACACCCAGCGACGCTACAGCACCTACGACCGAGAGTTGCTAGCGATTCACGAAGCCATCAAGCACTTCCGGTACATGTTGGAGGGCAGAGTCTTCACAGTCTTCTCCGACCACAAGCCATTACAGTTTGCGTTCCAGCAACGACCGGAGAAAGCATCACCGAGGCAACAACGTCAGCTGGATTTTATCTCCCAGTTCACAGTCGACATCCGCCACATTCCGGGCCGGAATAACTCCGTCGCGGATTACTTGTCTCGGGTGAGTACAGTTTCAACGACCGACATCCTTTCTCTCGCTTCAGCTCAACAAACCGATCCACAGCTCAAGGCTTTGCTGGAGGACCAGACGGACAAACTCAAGTGGAAGAAGCAGGAGCTTGCTACTTCCGACACGCCACTCCACTGCATAGTCA
The DNA here is from genome assembly GCA_963969285.1 of Odontomyia ornata. Taxonomy (NCBI): domain Eukaryota; kingdom Metazoa; phylum Arthropoda; class Insecta; order Diptera; family Stratiomyidae; genus Odontomyia; species Odontomyia ornata. The sequence goes on along the minus strand of OZ017739.1, from coordinate 17,823,411 downwards.
CCGAAAACAAGGTTCAACCCTACGTACCGCAGCAGCTTAGGCAAACAATCATGCAGACGATGCATGGCCTAGCACACCCAGGCATACGAGCGACTAGACGACTCATCACCGACCGCTTCTTCTGGCCGGCCATGAATAAGGAGATTAATGATTTCGTACGAAGCTGCACGGCCTGCCAGCGCAACAAGATCGGACGTCACGTCAAGTCACCGCTCCAGCGATACACCCAGCCGGACACCGGGTTCGAGCATATTAACATCGACCTCATCGGACCACTATCACCGAACGATGGTTACCGTTATTGCCTAACCATCATTGACAGGTTCACACGTTGGCCAGAAGCCGTTCCGCTCCAGAATATCACCGCAACAACAGTCGCCGAGGCGCTTATCAATGCATGGATAAGCCGCTTCGGAGTGCCGGGAAGAGTAACTACCGACCTGGGACGCCAGTTCGAGAGCCAAATCTTCGCCGAGCTGACCCGTATTCTGGGAATCAACCACCTGCGGACGACCCCATACCATCCTGCCGCCAACGGGATCATTGAGAGATGGCATCGCACAGTCAAGGCCGCCATCCGCTGCTACGATACAGCCGAATGGACGAAGGTGCTACCTCTTGTGCTCCTAGGACTGCGCGCCGCAGTAAAAGAGGATATTAACGCCACACCCGCAGACATGGTCTACGGCACCAGCCTACGGCTTCCGGGGGAGTTCTTCACCGCATCGCAGTCCAAAACCAACGAAACGGACTTCTTGCGTGATCTCAGGTCACGCATGACGAAACTGCGACCTCGAGACACGGCACACCACACCACCACCCAAACTTTCATACACCGAACGCTAGGCAGCAGCTCACACGTCTTTGTACGCAACGACAAGGTAAAATCATCGCTCACACCACCATACGACGGCCCATACCCGGTCCTAAGTAGAAAGGACAAGTATTTCCGCATCGACATTAATGGACACCCCGCCTCAATTTCGATCGACAGGCTCAAACCCGCATTCCTCACGCCAGAACCTACTTCAAAGGCGAGGCCCCTCATTAGCGAACCAACAACAACCACACGCAGTGGACGTAAGATCCGGCCACCCGTACGCTTCCAATAAAGTATCGTGGCCAAGCCACTGCGAGGGGAGTAGTGTGGCGACAACACAACGCATGCATTGCATGCATGCAACAGTAGTGTGCAACATTGTCCCGATGCTTCAGCCACCGCGATAATCATACGATATGGGTTACATGACCAAAGATCCACTCAGCATGTCTGCTGGTTGCGCTTGTGCGTGGTCAGCGATTGTGCTGCGATGAGGAACGCTCTGACGGAGATTGTATCGCGTCGATACAATCATTTGATACATTTGCATGCTCAGCAAATGTGATATGGATGCAAGCACGGAGTTGGGAATCTTGTTATCGCTGCGCGTGTGCATGCTCAGCAAATGTGGTATGAACGCATGCACGGAGTTAGGAATTTTTGTTATCGCGTCGACGAGACGCTAATCACTTCACCTAGAGCGATCGTAGGAACGACGTCGAAACGACAACCAGACATCAAAACGACATTCGAATTAATTTTTATCCTAGCGCGTATCGATTATATAGTAACCATTTAATAATCTGTAAATAATAAATACTTTTCTTATCGTTCTCTCGCGTTTGAACTTGTTGAAGGACCATATACCTAATTATTACGCTCAATTGATCTTTATGAGAAGTGTCTTGACTTGTATTTAAAATTAGTGTGTAAAATGGCGCAGAAGTTATTTCAGATAGTAAAGTTTTCAATTCAGAACGTTCAAGCAGACCAATGATCTCATTTTTTGTATCATGACGTTAATACTTATGTTTGCTTTTCACATTAGTTAAATGAACTTTAAGTAGCGAATCATATTTGCTAAGAAAATCAATAATAAAGTTTCCACCTTCCGCTCTAATTGATTCAATATCTTTCTTATGACCTCCAAAAGGCAATGAACACAGTGCTAACGTTCTAACTACATCAATTATACTAATGAAAATCTCCTTCTACTTCCAGTGTTCATCGAATAGTTGATCGACAATGGTTTTATTTTTCTTCCACAAAGTGTAAACCTTGCAAGCATTTAAATTTGATTCGCTACATTCATGTTTTTTTTAATTTTCATACTAAGGCTTTGGCAATCCTGAATTCCAGTAGCCCAAGAACTTGATTCCGGACAGTTACCAAATAGCCAACATGGCTCACAGCTAATTTTGGAGGGTAGTGCAACCAGTATCTGTCCACCTTCTGTCAAGTTAAAGTTGTGTAACTATAGTATTCTACGCTGAATGATCGCTTAAATACTGCATCTTTTGATAAGGGACCACGTGAATGGCATACTTCCATGGATAACACGTTTTCTTTACTTTCCACAGAAACAGGCCCTGGAAAAAAATGCAATGTCACTTTGGAGCTCTGATTCAATTTTAACCTCATCGCATTGTTCATTGATATTGGGAATCTCAGTAGTTCCGGCGTCATCATCGGTATATTTTTTTGGTTTCCCAACAGTTAAGCTACTTTGCCTAATTTCCTCATCACTGAAAACTACTGTTTTTTTCAATGTTAGATGTACTAGGTGAATTTATATCAATACGTTTTTTTTTAAAAATAAGTCAATCTTTTGAAGTTTACCTGTTTTTTCTAACCTCCGTTTCTGTAGTTTTCTTTTTTGGGAACCACTCAACTGCTGACTGCTATACCATAACTAAAAAACAATGGGTTTGCTGTTAAATAATATAAAACACAAACACACGACACTGTTCACACATTTTCCCACGTTTGCCACTCAGAATGAATGCAATAAATCCACCATACTTTTCCCCAATTCGACTACAACTAACGAATCCATAAACGCCGTCACATATATCGCCTATATGGTAAATCCGGTCTTGCGGAGCTCATTAAACTATTTTGAGTGAAACATTTTTCTGTGCCCTCTTCCCATAAATACTGCTGTATAGAAGTTTTACGAGCGATCATAGAGATTATATTATTTTATTTTATTTATTTATTTATTGCCAAACAAGGCATCATTTAACAAAACACAAAGATATTACAATTTATACATTAGGTTACTTAATGATCTACTGTATCCGGGAAGAGCAGGATTGTGTAATTATGAACTTGAAAAGGGACTTGGAAATGGTTGGGGAATAATGATTGCTGAATTTGTTAAATGCTTTGCAACATCTATTTATTGGCGCGTTATCCGCATATATGGTCCGATGATGGAGAATTTCTGGTAACTCTAGAAGGGTTATTCAGCCGTACCTTCTCGGAAATAAATTTCACGTTAATATTACCCCTAAGCACATCGATAATTAGGCATGAGGACAACGCAGTTCGCCTACAAGCTAGTGACGCCATATTCAATATTTGGAGTCGGTTATCGTAGGATGGAAGGCTATGGAAATCTCTGGGGTCATAGAGGGACCTTAGGGCAAAGAGTAAAAATTGTTTTTGTACCGACTCGAATCTAGTTTTATGAATGTTGTAAATTGGGTCCCAGATCAAACAAGCGTATTCGAGAACGGGACGAACAAGTGAAGTGTATAGCGATTTTGTTGCCCAAATATTCTCGAATTCTTTGGCTCTCCTTTTGATGAAACCTAGCATCCTATTAGCGTTAGAGAGGGTTTCGTCATGTTGAAGATTGAACCGAATATGTGTGTCTAAGATTACGCCTAGATCTACTATGCTCTCAACTCTGCTCAAACTCGTGCTTTTGATTTGATAATCGTTAAGGATGATTTTTTTTTTCTGGAAAAACTTATGACATGGCATTTATCTAAATTGAGTGCAAGTTGATTACCGTTGCACCATTGGAGCAAAATATTTAATTTGGATTGAAGAAAGGAAGCGTCAATATGCGATTTTATTATGTGATATACCTTCAGATCATCGACATAAAAAAGGTGAGGCATATCGAATAGTGCTGCTGAAAGGTCAGATATGAAGATATTGAAAAGTAATGGACCCAGATAACTACCCTGAGGAACCCCAGAGAGGACATTAATTTTCTTCGATAAGTGACCTTGGAACTTGACATATTGGATGCGGTTTTTTAAATATGAATGAATCCAGCTAAGCGGTGGGCCAGTGATTCCAAAACTATGCAGTTTTTTTACCAATATTTCATGATTCACGCGGTCAAACGCCTTGCTGAAATCGGTGTATATGGTGCCGATTTGGTTAGCTTTTTCCATCGCACCTAGAATGTCTGATGTCAACACGACAAGGTTGGTGGTAGTAGATCTGCTTTTTCGGAAACCATGTTGCTCGTCGTTGAGATAAGGTTCAATAAGAGGTGAAATTTTATCGCATACAATCTTTTCAAAAAGCTTCGGTATGGAAGATAACGTAGCGATTCCCCTATAATTTTCAACAGACCGCTTTTCGCCTTTTTTATGGATTGGTATTATATAAGATGGTTTCCAATGTGAGGGGAAAACACCGCTCGAAAGCGATTTATTAAAAATGAGGAAAAGAGGGAGGGACAAATTATCTTTACAGAGGGCCAAAAAACTAGGGGGAATGAGATCGGGGCCAGGTTCTTTGTTCAAATCAAGAGCTTCGATGGCTTGACGAATATCTTCTTCAGATATTGAAATACTATCGATCTGTGCTCTTGGTGCTATTTCAGAGGACGGAAGGTTTTGAGAGTTTCCAGGATCGCAGTAGATTCCTTGAAAAAAATCAGCAAAAAACTCACAGATTTGCTCTGGAGAAGAAGAGATAGTATCATTGTATTTCATTGCTGAAGGGTAACCATGTATCTTACGTTTTACGTTGACGAATACAAAAAATTTTCTAAGATTTCGAGTGATTTCTTCACCTACAACATTTATGTAGGATTTATATGCTACTTGAGATTTAATTTTAAACTCATTAGCGAGCTCGTCATATTTTCTCTTAAACTCTTCGCCAACGTTGCTACCATTTTTTAATATTTTATATAGCTTGTTTCGTTGGTTTCGTAAACGCGTGAAGTCAATTCCCAGCCAGGGTTCAGAAACCTTGTCTTTTTTCTTAATTTTAGGTACAAATAAATCAACAGCGTCAAGAATGATTTGATAAAAGGTGGATAAGGCTTGATCCAAGTCTAATGTTGACAAAGTACCAGTTCAGTTGAAAGTTGATAGAAGGCTGTTAATATTGTTATAATCGCCATTACAAAAGTCATATCTCATTATTGTAAGAAATAGGGTTTACTGAATCAGGAGTGGAAAGTTCAACAGAAACGGCGGAGTGATGAATTTTGTTGGAAAACAGGTGCTCGCTCTCATCAGTTGGATTGACCACTACTTCGTCATGTGCATTTGTGAAAATGAGGTCTAACCAATTTCCGTTTTGGTTGGCGATAGGAGCGGTTTGCTGCAAATCATTGCCATATAGGGTGCTCACTAAGTTAAAGTCATTACTGTCTAGAAGATTGACGGGAAGAAGATTACCAAGTTCATCGGTTACGAATTTAATGTTTGGCTGATTAAAGTCACCAGTTATAATCACTCTGTCTTCTTCATTAATTCCGGCTGTAATTCCAGCTATGATATCACATACAGCATTATAGATAATTTTGACAGATTCTGGAGGTAAGCATAATTTTGGAGGGACATAGAAGACGCCAATATATACAGAAAATTTCTGCAGCTTTATTTGCACTATTTTATGCTGGAATAATGAATTTGATAGCGTCTTGACGGGCTCACTAAGGAGAGAGTTATGTACAGCAATCAATACACCACTTCCGCGTCTTTGTCCAGTACTAAGGAAATCTCTGTCGTCTCTTTAAATGGACCAATTATTGTCCAGAATTTCCTCATGTTTGTGAGAGTCATTTAACCATGTTTCGGTCAGGGTAAGTGTATTAAAATGGCAAGATTTTGCGTCAAGAAACTGTTGGGGCAGTTTATTACGGATACCACTACAGTTGTGGTAGAACAGTTTAAGACTATGTTGAACAGACTTATGAAAGGGGACGAAAAAATTTGTGTTGGTTTTCTCTTGTCCTTTGTAGTGAAGAGATTTAACTGGAACTAACAAAGGAAGCATAGGTTTCAAGATCTTTTTTCACCAAGTCTATGGTCACACCCAACTCTTTATGATAGGAAAAATATAAGTTCCGAAGGGCGTCAAGATCGACCGGAAGGCCTTCTCTTTGAATAATGATGTTGAGACTAGTCCTCGTTTTACCTTCAATACAGGTTGTTTCCGGTGCTTTATGCATGTAGGAGAGGTAAAGGTGAACACATTCATAAATTTTGTGCTCTCTGAGCCTTAAAATAAGGTACCTTTTCTCCAGATCGTTACTCGAGACAATAGTGGCCTTAACAGTGGATGGCAAGAGTGGATCTAGAAATGATTTGCTCTTGTTTGAAGTGGTTGATAAAGTTGGCAGTCCGGATGAGCTCGTGGCTGGTGGTATTTGGTCTTCACCACACACGAAATTACTGTACCTAGTTGTAGAAATGGATGTTTCAGGTATCGAGGACGGATCTTTAGTCATCTCATCGACACTCGATCGCTCTTTTCCAGAAATTTTTCGTGGTTGGCCACAAATCTCCTTGGTGGTGTTGACTTCTGGCTCATCTAGTTGGAATATTTTTTCATATGGATGAATAATTCGATGTACTAAATTTAACATCCTGTTTTTGTTAATACCTTTATTTTAATTTACATGATTTACTAATGAAAGACACATAGTTAATTTATAATGCATTTCGCCAGCGAATAATACACTGACATAATTATTGATGTTGAGGCATCTAAATCCCAAGATTTATTCAGTTATTTATAGCGGCTATCAATAGTAATTTCACTAAATTTATTGATATATCGAAGGTATGCATACATTATCACATGCCCAACACTCCATCGTAGTGCAGTCATTAATAAATGTTTACTATAGGCATTTGATCTGAGTGCATTTACATAGTCAATCAAATAATTTTATTAATGAGCGATACTGTGAAGAGGAAGTTGCGTTTACCCTTTCCATAAAATATTTACAAGTAACCAACAAAACCAAACCCAGTTTGAAAGATTTTACGAGTAAATGTTAAAATACAATAACTTTTTTGCATTGAAAAAGGACTTTCATTATATATTTTCGAAATGTAAATCAAACCATGTTTGAAATCTTAAAAATTTAACTTTTCGATGTTTGAAATCTTAAAAATTTAACTTTTCGATGACTATCTGCAAAACTACACTTTGCACACATTTATCGAGTTTGCTATTGCAAATTACATTTTCAACCCCCCCCGCTTGAACAATGGTAACCAAATTTGAGTGTCCTTTGAACTTTCCTCCCATTGAAATTTCCCATTTAAATTCCATTTTCATCTATTTTTCGACGCTTCACATTGTATTATTTTTACAGCACAACCTGCGATTGTGAAACAATTTCACAGCAGCATAGATAATGAATTCGTTGGACTACCATCAAGCTTTGCTTCGACGACACCGAGTAATCTAGTCACCGCTAATGGTGGCATTAATAAATCCGACAATGTGAAAGGCTTATCGAAGTACCTGAAACATCAGCAACAGCAACAAAGGCAACGGCAACAGGACCAAGTTTCTTTCACCATGATTGCAACGGCTACTGCTGGTCCTGGCTCAGATGATGATGGCAGAGCTGGTTACGACAAAAAAGCAACTTTCAGCTACAATGGAACGGTCAAAGCTAACAAGGCCAGTAGTTCAATTGGCGATCCAGCGATAGTGAAGACATTGAAGGACACGGTCGGAGAGCGAAATGCGAAGGATATTGAACAAATAGCCAAAACAGGAAATTCAACTGGGAATGGCCGTAATGCTGGTGCCCGCGTTTGCTCACCAGGTAAGTGTAGCACAGACAAGTTGGTACTTTTGTCTCTAGTTGATGGTTACATTGTACAGAAGGTATATTGTTACAAGCTAAAATTGTAGAATTCCAAAATACTCGACATGAACAGCGATAATGGTGACAAGGTTCATTCATAAAGTCAATAATTTGAATTGGCTTTTACAAGGAATTTTTAACACATAAACTTTTGAAAACGAATTTTTTCAGTGATTACGTTTTTTAAACGCTATTTAGAATTGTATTTATTTTCAGATCTTAATGTAGTAAAGTTTTAGTTGATTTACCTTTGCATATTTTGATATGCTACTATCAATTATTGCAAGGTAAAATAAAATTTTTAAAGATTCGTAATTTTAAATTATTGACTTTTGTAGGGTGAAGTTGTTGAGATATTTTTGGAGCCAAGCCCTAGAAATGGGCTACTCAAGAGTAGTAACATCCTATCAAGATCATCCATGACCGCCATATATATTCTGCTACAATTAGATTATGAACCAAAACATATGGGGCTAAAAATCTATAAAGCGAAAACAAAATGAATGGTGATATCGGGGAAGAATTTTCGAAACTCACAAAATTTAATGCTCTTTCAATACCGAATTGAAAATGAAGATAAATGAAAACAGAGACACAAATAAATTTCAGCTTCCACATAAATTTTTTAACTATGTTCTGACGACCCTGAAGGCCAGTTGCATATACTGGAAAATAAATCTATATTATGCTATGCTATTCTCTCACCCAAACTTTCGTAAACATATTAAACGCATTTGAAAGGTGGGTCCTTAGGCAAATAATTGCAGCGAAAAAAGAAATGAACCAATGGCAAACGAGATACAACAACAAGCGGTATAAAGTACTTGACATGTCTGCTATGCACGCAAAGCGGATGGACAAACAACGGGAACGTAAAAAGGTATACAAGGTATCAACTAAACTAGGTAATGAGACTAAGCGCGAATATTTTCTCTTTGTAAAAAAGTAAAATAACCGCCGATCCCGTGGAGCGATATCCCGCAGAGACCTGTCATCCCTATACAAATTTCCCAACTAGCTAATAAGTTTGGAAGACAGATCTATGTGACTGAGCCGCTACTCACGCCAACAAGTAGTGAGTGAATCATAGCTTGCATCTCTGCGACTGAACCGCCACTGGAGTTGGCCGAGTAGTGAAGTTGGAAGCTCTACGGTTGTTTGTCCGACAAGAGTATTAATATTCTACTCGCAGTTTTCTATTCGGAATTTTCTACGACCGCTACTCCCACGAGTTGTTCAATCGCACGATTTTCCGTTAGACTTGGAAGTTGTAGTTTGCAGTTTACAAACTTTTGTTTATTCTATTTGGTTCGATTGTTAGATGGTCAGAGGGTCATCAGTTGTCTCAATCAGGTGTCTTCCATGGCTCCGAAGTGAGGATCCATGGGTCGTTTACTAAACCCCAGGTGAGTGAAAATAAAGCTCTGTGTTGTAGTTAATATACATAAAAAGTTACCACAACACAACGTGCGAATGCATTACTGCTATTCCTATTGTTTTTATTCTGAAATAACTCTGTGCCTCGTCACCCCTGACATTCACCAGCAAAAGATACTACTTCACTTGCGGTCGGTACGCGGTGCCATAATTTGGTTTTATGTTTTTATTTAGAAAAGATTGTTTCGGTTTTGAATTTGAGTAGTTAATTTCGGGCTCCGCGTCGGTGATTATTCGGGAGAGCGTGTTTTTGGTTAAGGGTTTAGTGCTGTTCTTTTCCTTAAATGGAAAGAAAAAGGAAACTGAAGTAACGTAGGCTAAAGTAGAGTCCGTGGAAGTTGTTTAACCCGTTCAAATTGGGCATTTGAGCCGGTGATGGATTTTTGTATTTCGGACTTAGTCTGCTCGCGGAAGACCTGCAACTGAAATTCCTCTCCGAACTAAGTAGCCAGCAAGCAGCCACCTTGGAGTAGACTAAGAGTGTCCGGAATTCTTAGCCTGATGGATACAGTCTACTAGCACGTTGCCAGACTTCACGATTAAAACGATGGAAGGTCGGTTTGGATTTTCTTCAGGAAATGTCTATCAAATGAACGAAAGAGAATTAAAAGTCAGTACAAAACGGGCATTAAAAAATTCTCAAAATAATTTAACCATTTTTAAATGTGATAATACACAATTTGATATTTTGAACAATGAAAAAATCACAAATAAGCTCACGCTTGCGTGTAATGCACTTTGGTGTCGGTGTCGCACATGGAGTTTACTGAACCTCAATGATGCGGCATTAAACGTTAAGAAATGCCAATAACTACTCTTACCCCAACCAACACTACTTGCAGTTCATAATACAGTTCATTGTTGGCATAAGAGGATGAAGGTGCGACTTCCATGCCTGATAACGTAATAATCATGACACTGGAGTGCATTGACGGGAAAATTTATAATTATATCAATATCTGTAATGAAATAACCATTCAGAGCTGCTTGGAAGAAGAACTGCACCAGACCACTGTATTCGCGAGCACTGAAGAGTAACACGGATGTCAGGATTGCCAATCCAAGAGAATGAATAACAAAAAATTCTTGCCAATATACCTCGAGAGAAAAAAACCCAAAATATGATCCATCAACAAAAACAAAATACCTTTCCTACTGTAGAAAAAATTCAAGTTCACTAATAACCCCAATAGATCTAAAGATTTGGAAAAAACCATACATGAACTTCGAAAAAGTATAAAGTCCTTGCTATGTTCGCAGGATGTAGATAATGTTATAGACAAGCCGTTAATAGACAAACTGTCAGAGTATTTTACTCTGGTTAAGGGGGATAGGCACTGTGAAAAAATTAGTGATTTCTAAACATTTTTTTGCCCTAGTAAGTAGAGGAATTTTTGGATCGGTTTTTTTTTAATTTCTTAAGTACACATCTAATAATTTTTCCACAAATTTTTATTAAAAAATATTAAATAGTTTTAAAAATATAAACGATGCCGTAGCGCCTGAAAAAAATTCCCCCTCCGTGGTTGCATCGATTTTTCAAAAGCCGGTAGTCTAAAAAAATTAATGCCATCTGTATGAATGTAGTTATCTTTGTAATTAGCCATTTTTTTATTTTGATTTTCAACAAAATGGCGACCGATTGACAATATTTTAATTTTTTCGGCCGTTTTTTTTTGCTTTTCAAACAGTTGAAAAGTAGTAGTAGTCAAATTTTTCAAATAACCACTACTAAGATGAATAAAACAAAAAATTAACCATCGGTTAGTAATTGCCCGAGTTATTGATGCGACCAGTTCCAAAAAGTCGTTTTGAGAAAAATGCGTTTAAAGATTTTAGTCCATTTCTCTCGTCATGAAATCATGTATCTTTTAAAATGTTCATACCTATATTAAACCATCGAGTCCTGGACCATATGACGGTTCTTCCTCTTCATCTCCAGGGGTCTTGTTGACTTTCTTAATTTTTAGGGTTTTGTAGAATAATTTTACAAAACCCTTCTAAAATCGCGTCCTGTCTGTCCGTCTGTCCATCTGTCTGTCGGTCCGTCCGTCCGTCCGTCCGTCCATCCGTCCGTCCGTCCGTCCGTCCGTCCGTCCGTCCGTGTGTCACAGCAGTTTTTCTCGGAAACTACTTAAGCTAGAAACATCAAATTCTGTATGTAGGTGTAAAGTGGTATTCTCTTCAAAGTTCGAATACAAAAAAAATGTTATAAGGTATTTAAGGGGAGTCTCCCCATGTAGGGGAGTGACCCCCCGAAAAAAAAATTTCATTGAAGGTGGCCGATATGGGTATCAAATGAAAGGTCTTGATGAGAACTTTTCAAAACAGGTCTTTGTTTGGCAAAGTTTGCTTCGAGGGGCGCACAGGGAGGGGAAATAGACGAAAAATTTGTGTCCCCCCCCCTCGCGATTGGACACCTGTGATCCGAAAAATCTGAAAAAAATCAGGAATGTAGGCCTTGGTGAGTACAACAACAACAAATACGTTAGAAGTCGTAATTCACTCAACTTTGTTAGTAATAGTATGATTTATCGATTTTATGTTTTCTTGAATAAAATCTTAACGGTACTCTTAAATTCTATGAAATTCAGTACATAGATGACTATTCAGAAGGTTGATCTATCCTGAAAGTTTCATAAAGATTGAATCATATTTAGCGAAGTTATAGCGGTTTGAATTTTCCTGTATTACTATGGAACAATATGCGCTGCATTTATTACTATGGCAACATATGGCTATGGAACAACATGCGCTTTTTACCGACTCAGAGACTACAGTTTTGCTAGGATTTGCATGAAAATTTCAGGAATGATATGTGTCATGAATATCTTTGCGAATCGGTTCAGCTAGTGGTATCAGTAATGGTAAAACAAAATGGTGGCTGTTTTAAATGCGAAGATTGAATAATTTTGAGTTATTTTTTCCCAACTTCAACGTTTAAGGTGCATGCTTTGAACACTTGATTCAATTTAATGAATGACTGAAGATGAGTACCTACAATTAATACTCATAAGCGAAGCAAGTCAAGGAGGCAGGAGAGAGCTCCTAGCAAAAGGTCTTTGTAACCATTCTAGGATTCGAAAAAATTGGCCATTAATCGATGATAACAGTACAGGAGAGTGGCTCCTGAAAATAAAAATTCATCAAACGTAGCTGGTATGAGTATGAAATGAAAGTTTTCATGGGAGCTTTTCAAAACAGTTGTTAAACTGTCAGTTTTTGCTTCAGTGGGGGCACAGGGGGGAAATACATGAAAAATGTGTTTCCTCCCTAGCGAATGGATATCTGAAATAATTATCAAGGGAGATATTTATGAGTATAACAACAACAAAAATCTCAGAACACGAAATTCGTTCAACTTTGTTAATAATAGTATGATCTTCGAATTTCATATTTTCTCCAATAAAATCGTTTCTTGATTTTATTCGATCTGGTGACTGCATTTTGTAAATTGAATACAAGACCCTTCTGACATGACCGTAGGTCTGTTTACCCAACTTGTTTTATTAACTTTTTCGATGCAATACTGAGGAGCTTTAATCCGTGTAGAGTCACGGTCAGCGCAGAAGTTATAGAGTGTCGGCCCAACTTTGATGCCGAGCAACTCCATCAATTGTAAGCTTGCCAATGACCCTTCATTAAATATTATTGTTGAGATATACAGAGCTATTTCAACAATAACCTCAGAACTTGAATTTGACTTCGGGGTGGTCTGCCACCCTAAAGCATTGAAACTTTCGTTGTTATTCTGTGTAAATCCACCTACGCATCTTTCTCATAATTCAACGTCTGAGAGATCTTCATAAGTCGGCAATAATACTTCCGCAATATCTTCCGGAATTGGTGGTTTGTCAACAAATGAGTGCAAGGCATTTGTCGAAAAAGCTTTCTGGAAGTTACACAAAGTATCAGGTCCTTCTGGGCATAGAAAATGTTGAGGATTTTCGGGTGAGGAGAATTTATGATAAAACGTTTGCTAAATACCATTATACATGTCGTCAATATTTGTTACATTACGATGTATTGCTAATCCATAGTATTGCGTCAATTCATTAATCAACTTATCTTTCAATCTACCTTTCCCCCCTAAAGTTTTTCCGTCCTTTGTTCGCTGTTTTTTAATTGCTCTCAGCTGGCTGCCCATTATTTTCTGTACATCGTTGATACATTCTTTTTTAAATTACTTTCACATTAACATAAGGTTTAGCATCGCAAATATTTTTATAGGACTTTGTGTCACCATTCCTAACATAATTAATATATTTTAGGTTATGTAAAGATTCAGATCTTAGAAACATTTCTTTCATTCCTTCCACCTCCATTTGAACCGAAGAATTAGTATGGTTCATTGTCCCGACTTCTGAATGTTTTTGTTGCAAAGCCTCATAATCAACAGTATCTTTTTAGGGTTTTGTAAAATAATTTTACAAAACCCTTCTAAAATCGCGTCCTGTCTGTCCGTCTGTCCGTCTGTCTGTCCGTCCGTCCGTGTGTCACAGCAGTTTTTCTCGGAAACTACTTAAGCTAGAAGCATCAAATTTTGTGTGTAGGTGTAAAGTGATGATCTCTTCAAAGTTCAACTACTAAAAAATTTTATAAGGTATTTGAGGGGGGTCTCCCCATGTAGGGGAGTGACCCCCCGAAAAAACAATTTCATTGAAGGTAGCCGATATGGGTATCAAATGAAAGGTCTTGATGAGAACTTTTCAAAACAGGTCTTAGTTTGGCAAAGTTTGCTTCGAGGGGCGCACAGGGAGGGGAAATACACGAAAAATTTGTGTCCCCCCCCTCGCGATTGGACACCTTCCATCCGAAAAATCTGAAAAAAAACAGGAATGTAGGCCTTAATGAATACAACAACAACAAATACGTGAGAAGTCGCAATTCACTCAACTTTGTTAGTGATAGTATGATTTATCGATTATATGTTTTCTTGAATAAAATCTTAACGGTACCCTTATATTCTATGAAATTTAGTACGTAGATGTCTACTTATAAGATTGATCTATCCTGCAAGTTTCATAAAGATTGCATCATATTTAGCGAAGTTATAGCGGTTTGGATTTTCCTGTATTACTATGGAACAATATGCGCTGCATGTATTACTATGGCAACATATGGCTATGGAACAACATGCGCTTTTTACCGACTCAGACACTACAGTTTTGCTAGGATTTGCATGAAAATTTCAGGAATGATAGGAGTCATGAATATCTTTGAGAATCAGTTCAGCTAGTGGTATCAGTAATCGTCAAACAAAATAGTGGCTGTTTTAAATGCGAAGATTGAATAATTTTGAGTTATTTTTTCCCAACTTCAACGTTTAAGGTGCATGCTTTGAAAACTTGATTCAATTTAATGAATGACTGAAGCTGAGTACCTACAATTAATACTCATAAGTGAAACAAGTCAAGGAGGCGGGAGGGAGCTTCTAACAAAAGGGCTTTGTAACAACTCTAGGATTCGAAAAAAATGGCCATTAATCGATGATAACAGTACAGGAGAGTGGCCCCTGAAAAAAAAAATTCATCAAACGTAGCCGATATGAGTATGAAATGAAATTTTTCATGGGAGCTTTTCAAAACAGTTCTTAAACTGCCAGTTTTTGCTTCAGTGGGGGCACAGGGGGGAAATACATGAAAAATGTGTTTCCTCCCTCGCGAATGGACATCTGAAATAATTATCAAGGGAGATAATTATGAGTATAACAATAACAAAAACCTAAGAAGTCTAAATTCTGTCGACTTTGTTAATAATAGTATGATCTTCGAATTTCATAGTTTCTCTAATAAAATCGTCATTGACATGCTTCTTGACTTTATTCAATCTGGTGACTGCAATTTGAAAATTGAATACAAAACCCTTCTGACATGAGCGTAGGTCTGTTTACCCAACTTGTTTCAGATTCATTTGCGCACATGATTTACAGAAGGTCGATTTCGTGACAATATCCACAATTTTTCCAGAGAAGGAGCCAATAAGAGAAAAAATACCAAAGGATAATTTAAATCCTCGCTTCTTGCAACTTCCATCTCCAGAAACCGAGATCCCAGGAATAATTTTGGACTTTAATTGTTTTGAAATTTCTTCCACTTCCTCTTTTACAGATTTGATGAGAACCATATCATAAGAAGTTTTTGCTGCATCTCTGATCTGTTTGACTACTCTACCATAAAAACTATGAAACAAAGGCCTTGGTAAATCCATGAAGGCACAAAATCTTTCCGCACCCGCCAACCCAACACCAATAAGCCTCTTTACGAAGATAAAACGCCGATTTATTTCGTACGTATTATGAATACGAGGGCATGAATTAATTACAACTTAATCGCACTTTCCACAGTTCACAACAAGCTTGAAACCTAATCCTCTCACAGTTCGTTCAGTAAAATTTATGTCTCTACCGCATTTTTTACATGATACATGATCACTGAGAATTGTATTAACACTAAAAAAATTCAAAACTCTATAACTTATAGTAGGATTGACATCATATTCAGAGTCATGGGAAATTTGGTGTTTGGAAGCACTCTTGCACCGTTTGGGACTTATGTTTTCACCTTTTTCTATTTCATATCTATTACGTTACGTTATTATTTTCTTCCATTTCGGGAAGGTCTAATTTTACTGTTTTTATTAATTTTATTACCTTTACAATCCATTTCGTAATAAAACACAAGATATTTTTAAAAATGGATAAAATCAAAAAACAGAGAAACGACGTGCGTTCACTACAAAATTTCGAGAGTAACTGAACATCTGTCTAACTTCTAGGTACATAAATTGATGAAAGGGACTATTGAATTGTAAAGTCTGTACAAAGCAGGTTTATAGTACAAAAGAAATTCGAAGAAAAGAACCCATTATGTCACACTATGTCAAATACATTAGAGCAAGGGACTGACAGGCGTAACATTGTGATCGGAAGGTCAAGCGAAAAACAGTCGGCCTACCTGCTCTCACTACAATCATTGTAACTTAGTCAATTTTCGAAATTTTAACTTGCAATTTTGTACACATATTTTCGAATATATAAACTTTGATTTAAATAAAAAAAATCACCCATCACAGTGGCTATGCCCCTTAAAAGCAAATCTAAGGAGATAGCTGTGAGAGAAACACAACCTAGCATGCTAAGGAACATGAAATAACAGCCACAAATTCATGCTGCAATTAGTATAATCTGTGTTTTTAAAACTCATTCACATCAATCTTCATAAGGGAGGGTACACCTGTATGTAATTTAAAATCCATATAAATTCATTGGATTTTCTATTCTCGCTTAACTTTTAAACTAGCTACTAAATCACAATAGACACTGAAATATTTGAAGTAAATTATCGGTCTATCCATTACCTACTACTTAATTTCTTATACTATTATACTTGGCCTTTTCCCATCACAGACTTCCTAAATTTAAATACTAATCTTAAGTCCCTTATTTTTATAAACCTACGACACGTCGGAGTCAGAAACTTGGTCCTAATCGAATGAAGAGCTGCAGCGTCAGCAGGCTCCTGAGATGAAAAAATCAACCATTGATAAAGAAATATCGATTCGTCAGTCTGTGCAAACACTATCAAAGGCCACTTCATGGCTTTCATATACAGTTGACTTTTGGTTAATGAATATAGTCCGTTCCGGAGTCACGGTCGTTATGCAAACTATTCGTTACGCTGTAATAATACATTATATAAACATAAGCGATATTTTCAAGAATTCAAAATTGGATTTAAGAAGGAAATCGAAAGTGGGAAAGAAAAAAATGTTTAAGTGTATACCTAGGTTTGCTTTGAAAAGAAGCTATCTAAGGTTTTTTGTTTTTGGTAGCGCTTCGAAATTTGTTGAAAGTGAAACACGGCATTGTCATTGAACAAGCCAGTTGTCTACTTAGCTAGAGCCTGATTGGGGTGGTATTTTTAAACAACCGGCGACACAGACTCCCTCACTATGAGCATATCTTCTATAGCACTCGATGGCTGCTCTTCTCTGATATTTCTTTGCCACATAATGAATCTTCTTCTACAGCAGATTGAAACTTTGTGAGTTTTTCAGTCGTCAGTTTTTCACTATACTCTGCTACGAGCTAATCGATAACCTTATTGAGTTCGAGCCCCATTTAACTTGCCAAAGATATGATTTCATTATTAACTGATTGTATTTATACTTCAATGTCGCATTCAGCAAAGTGTTCGGGCCAAAGTTTCCTCCAGGAAGATTCAAGGGTTCTTTTTGTTACACCATGCCATGCCTTTTCAATAATTTCCAGGCATGCAACGATATGGAAGTGGTTTTTCCAAAATTCAGTTAAAGATAAATTAGCTCCTTCAATGACTTCAAAGCAATGGTTAAAGAGTTCCTTAGTATATAATTTCTTGAAATTGGTTATTACTTGCTGGTCCAGAGATTGCAGTAAAGGATTAGTATTCGGAGGCAAAAACTTTACTTTTATAAACCTGAATTCAACTTTTAACTCATTTTCTACCTTTGAGTGATGCAAAGGAAAGTTATTCAAATATTTTGTAACGGAGGGTCCGAATAATTCGTTGACCTAATCGGTAAATAGGTCACGTGTGACCCAAGCTTTTCTATTGGATTGGATTGAACGTAGATTCTGCAGCTTCCTGTCATGAGTAGACCCAACTCTACGGTCACCATTAGAAAGGGATTGGTTTGCAGCGCCAATCAATGCCTAGCAGCCCGAAGGTCCAGTTTTCCCCAGTTTTGGGATACACGCAACACAATTAGTGTATACTCGAAACTACTTTTTACGCTATTCAAGCCACAGCTACCATATTTCAGCCAAGGATAGGCTCCTCAACCATGCAGGGGGTGACAGTGACTTGTCATGGGCTCCCTCTAGCCCTTGGTAAATATCAAAGTTCTGTTCAGCTTTTCGTGACACTTGACCTGAGTGACACTGCCTATGTGCTCCAAAACTGAAGTGGGTTTCACCAAAGACTACTAGTTTCTGAGAATTTCTCTCAGAGCTCAGCAAATATCCCTACGCTTTCGAAAAGCATATTTCAACTGACAAGCACCTTATCCCCCCAGGGCGGATAATTCAAAGGGGTGCAACTGCAATTGTTGGGTTCTCGTCTCCAATTCCAGTGAAACCGACGGGGACTGGCGTTCCTGGGGTACCCGAATCGCTTAGTAAAAACACTAGGATTGGAACTGGATCCGAAACATAGTGGCTTTGTGATTGTTCGATAACAAGATCATCTCATTGCTGCGAACCTCAACCCGGGAGGTATATTCAGGTACCACGGGCAGCTGATGAGCCTCCATCTTAAAGATGGTCAGCCGATTGGTTGCGGCCGTTCGGGGAGTATCGTGGTGGCTATTGGTGCAAACAAAGGTTGGCGTTGATCTTATAGCGTCAGATATAGCTGGGTTTCGGATCTACCAGTATGAAAGTTGAGAGTTCCCTCAATGTAAACTGGTACCGAACTTGGGGGCGAATGACTGGCGCTAAAACCAATTGCAGTCTAATACTGACCGTGAGGTTAGGCCCGTAAAAGGTAGGTACTCACGTTAATCAATACGACACATGACAAGCACCTTATAGTTTAGAGCGGAAAAAAGTAGTCGCGAACTACAGTTCTCGACCTTCTCTTTAATTCTGCTCCTTTTGCAACACGACCCACTGACTGCAAGCACAGTCAAACACCTTCACGCCTCCAGGTCCTTCACTTCACCTCCCTACTAAGCTTGCGCCTTTCGTTCAGTATCACTCCTCCCGTCAGCCACCCCGCTACCAGGTCTCCGCTTCCCTTTGCTACTACGTTCACTACTCCTTTCGCTCAGTTCCACTTCTCCCTTGAGCTTTCTCACCTCCAGGTCTCCGCTTCCTTCGCTAGTAGGCTTTGGCTACTTTCACTAGGTCAACTTCTCCCTTCAGCCATCATGCAACATGGTTCAAGGTACATCGCTTCCCCTTCCTATTTGGCTATGTCGTTCATCCGGTTCCACTTCTCCCATCAGCCACCCTAACATCCAGGTCTCCGCTTCCCCTCGCTACTAGGTTCACTGCACCTTTCACTTAGTTCGATTTCTCTCATCAGCAATCTCACCTTTAGATCTCTACTTTCCCCCGCTACATGGTTCTCTACTCCTTTCGCTCAGTGTCACTTCTCCCTTCAAGCCATCTACATCTACATCGCTACACTCGTTATTTCGGTACTTCCGTTCTTCCAGTACGTTAGTTCTGCTTTATCAACGAAATGTCCTACTACTCCAGCTTCCGCTTTGCTTTTATTTTAGATTCACACCTTTACGATAACAAAAATGCTTCACATCCAGTTCCACTTCATTTCCAGCCTTCGTTACCCCTTTACATTGGCTTGGGACAGTCATCAAGTATGCACTTTGTGCACATCCGCTTAGCGGGGTTCCGATAGTTTCAGTTTACTCTTATCTACATGATGCTTTTTGGGGTGGCACGTGGATTCTCCGAACGATAAACGAGTAGGAGCTTTACTTTAAGATTTTATGTAGACATTTCTTTTCAAAAAAGGCCCGTTTCGTCACAATTAAAAATTTGCTGAGACAGATAATCTTCATCGTCCACGAATCGCTTAAATTCACCAATAAATGCCCCTGCTGCTTTAGCTTTTGAGCTGGTCACCCCCCCCCCCCCCCCCCTCTTTTAAAGAGCTACTCATATGGCGAATTTCATCCAATTTAATGATATTAACACACGTTTTACTTATGGAAATGCTAAATCCTACTTTTATTAGCAAAGTTCAATGAATTTTAAGCTCTAAGTTATTTGGTATTGGATGTACCTCCATGATTTTTAGGGCTTTGTGAAAGAAATTTTACACATTCTATCTGTGTGTCTATCCATCTGTCCGTCCATCTATGCGTCACAGGATATTTCTTCAGAAACTATAGAAGCACTAAAGCTCAAACTTTGTGTAAAGGTTGAAAGTGGTGGTTTCTCAAAAGTTTATGTTTTTATCAAATATTTCAAAATTTTTTAACGCGGCTCCCTCTCACAACGAAGTGGCCCTTAAAAATTTTTTTCATTAAATGCAGTTGAGTAGGCTATCAAATTAAAGGTCTCAGCACTTTTAAAATCTGAAAAATTCATTTTTTTCATCGGGGTGTCAAGGGGGAGGCAAAATGTACGAACAATATTTGTGTCTTCTTCCCTCGCGATTGGACAACTTTGAACCGAAGAATCATGTAAAAATTCTGGTAGTAGGTCTTTATGAGTAGAAGGACAACACTGAACTCTGTTAATAATACGAGGGTGGCCCGATAAGTTTTTAGCCTACAAAAGAAACAAGAAAATTTTGGAAAAGTGGTGATATATTTCTCAAAATTATCTTCTCTTAGCTCGATAGACAACTTCTTCAAATTTTTTAACCCGTCTGTAAAGTACGTTTCCTCGAGGTCTTCAAAGTAGACCTCCGTGGCGGCGATTGCCACCTCATTTGACTCAATTTTCTGCCAAGGGTTGACTTTTTCAAGTTCAGAAATAAAAAAGAGAATACGGTGGATAAGGTAGCAGTTCGTAGCCAAATTCGACCAATTTGGCTGTGGCAATGGTGGAGGTGTAAGCCGCCGCGTTGTAATGGTAGTTCACCAAGTGGAGTCCACTGTTTTGACTGCTCCTTGGTCTTAGTGTCGACGGTCACCTAATGATGCAGAAATTCCTTCGTATTGCACTTAAATAGCATAAAACACTGCTCTGAAGTGATCTCACGGTTGCGTTTGTTGTCCAGAGTGAGCAAACGTGGCACTCATCGCAGTGACAGCTTTCTCATGCCCACAACTTCATGCAGCATATGACCCACATGGTCTTTTGAGATGCCCACTGTCTCAGCCATCTTGCGCACCATCAATCGGCAGTCTGCCAATACGAGCTCGTTGATTTATTTCACGTTATCCTCCGTGGTAGCCGTTTTCGCGAAGATAAATTTAAATTTAAGCTAGAAAGATATTTATTTTCTTAACTCTTCTTCACAACAAGATTCAGATATAGGTTCAGGATTTAAAACAGATTTTTGGCAACTCTGTCTAGTGTGAGATTTAACGATAAGTTTCTAAAATTCTTTCTATTACAGCCCCGTCAAAAGCTGCGCCAGTGATATATTATGACTAATTCGATGTTAAATTTACAAAAATGCCTTCTATGCGCAACGCATACCATTTGTATCCAGGTTTGACGCTAGTTTATGTCAAAGTCGTATTTTAAGGCCAGAATACTTATAATGCTTATACTTTTATGAAATTTATCAAATGATTCAAACTCTTCATCTTGACGTGTCGAAAATCATTCAGATTTTCCCCTAATGTGAATTTCAAAAATTCAAAGCTCATTGGAGATTTGCGATAAGGATTCAATTGTCGTGTGTCTTGAGCATTATTTACTACTTGTTGAGGATTCTCATATTCTCCTCCCTTTATTGTATCAATAAATTTTCATTTGTACTGTCAAAAAAATTTTAATCGTTTCGTCATATATTGTATTTTACAGCGTAAATAATGAATTTTTTTTATGTTTCACCTTGTCTGACAACAAGGTGAAAGTACACCTTACGTAAATTTTACGCCTAAAATAGTCAAAACTGGAGATTTTTTTCGTTAAAAAATGCTAAGACAGACACTTTAGGTTCATTATTTGTACTGGTAGATCAGCCAAAGCTCCAAGTAAATTCGGACGATTCCATAGTTAATGGGAACCTGATACCATTATACAGTCTTCCACGACTTCCGGTACTTGTAGAACATTGCAATGAAATGAAGCCTTCCTCAGTTTTAAAAACCACATATGTAAATGCTAAATTGAACCGAAACTATGTCCATATACTCGTATATATCGAATTTTATTTAAATTGGCTTTTCGCCAACATACTTGATTCCGAGCATGTTCTACAAGTTTACCATCATTTTAATGAACTCCCTATGCATCAGCTCTGATTTATGGTCGCCTAGGAACAGTTGCCAACCCTAGGAAAATATGAAATAAGAGCTGCAAAGCTGATTTTCGTCTTACATCTCTGGAAGTCAATTTACAGAAGAGATGCTAAGAATGAAATATATTTGACTTTTGCACAGAAATTTAAAGTCAAATATTCTGCGTTGGGATCGTCAGGAATCGTAAAATATGCGAAATATACCAAAAGGAAATCAAAATTTCCCATTTGTTTTTCATAACGCCTTCCCGTCATTCATAAGACAATTGTGTCTTATTAGAAATTCGTAGAATTCTTCTAGTCCCTTCAATTCATGCATGCATACAATTCTTGGAGCATTCAAAAGACAATGACATTCATATAAATTCCTCCTTCAGACCAATAAACGCACACAGAAAGGACACTCAACAGTAGAAAAGCTTAAAGCAAGCAATATAACTGGTACTTAACACGACGACTGCCAAGAGGGCCTAAAGTGTCTAACGTGCACTGTATCCAGCTTGCGACAAATTGTAACTGCAAAACATATCCACAGTCACAAACTGGAGACCGTGATACGATCTGTAGGCAAAAGGAACAAGGCAAAGTACATATTGTGTCAGTGTAGCGTAAAATGTATTTAAATATTCCCTACAGAGGACATCATCTTTAACATTTATTGTTCTAAGTGAGTGTCCTCGAGAGTCTCTTTACAATCATGGCAAAAGTATGCGACATTCTTTCTCCAGAGTTGTTCACAAACGAAACGTTCTGAAAGTGCAAAATGACAAAAGGGTATGCTGTGCTGCAAAAGGCTCGGAGGAGATGATGAAACACAATGTCGAGAGGATGGTAAAATGTTACGAGCTGATTCTGTAGGTGGCTGTAATGATCTATTATTCGTCACTTTGAGTTGGAGAGTTTTGAAATCGAGGCATGGTATTTGCGATTCTGTCTTTAAGTTACAGATTTACTTTAAAGGCTCTACATTTTGTTGGGTTAAAACATTATGCTTAAATGAAATATCAGAACGCTTTGCCTAAATTTTATGCTCATTTTTTTTCTGCCATAATTTTTTTTAATCATTTAGAAATAACGTTTGGTAAAAGTGAAAAATATACTGTATTCCTTAATGACACTTAGGAAATACTCAAAATAATATATTCTTTCATTTTAATTTTTTTTGTCATTATATTTTGTGTTCTCAAAGTTCAATGGTCCCAGGTGGACTGTAAAGTTGTCTTATAAGTTGTATAAATTATTTTCGAAGTAAAGAGCCGAGAAGACAAATTTCTCAAAGGTGTTATAAAGAAATGATCAATTCGCCATAATTGCACTAAATGAATTAACTTTTGGATTTAGACCCAAACCTTTTTAGAAAATTGAAACTACATAAACGAATTGTCATGTCATGTACCAGTACTCTCACTCAGTCGGGTTATTTCGATAACTCTGTTTTAAATAGCTTCATACCCAAAATCCGCGCGCCTTAGGTTATGGGTACCCACGAGTCGGTTTAAATTGAAATTTTTCCTACAGATCGTCCTCAGCTCGTCGATCCGGTGCAGTATTATTTTTTGAAATCGTTGGAAGTTTTGTAATATTGCATTTAGTTACAAACGTGTAACACGCGTGGAGTGTAAGCAGAAAATTTACGATGTCAGCACAGAATATTCTATCGCAAATCGAGTGTATAGAACGCTTTAAAGTCGAACTTCATGGTTTGTGGAGCTACATCATCATACAAGCTCAAAAAGGATCCGGAAATGGCTGTGGGAGGAGAAATGCATGCAAATGCCAAGCTTACTCTAATGACTGAGCAGGTTGATTATAGCCACATTCAATCTGGAAGTACTGCTAAAAAAGTTTGGCAGAATCTTAAAACAGCACTCAACGCTAGTGGATTGATGTGACGGGCTGGTTTATTGCGTACAACCATCAACGCCAAGTTGGAAAATTGTTCATCTATGGAACAATTTAACAACACAATATTAATGTCTGCGCATAAATTAAGAGGCACGGGAATGGCTGTCGACGATTAGTGGACTGTGCCTCTACTTCTGGCAGATCTAATACAGGTGAGGAATTTAAGCCGATGATAATGGCGATGGAAAGCAGAGGTCAGACAATTTTGTCCGACTTTGTTGAAACCAAACTCTTGCAGAATATCAGTAATGGTTTGGCATAACTGTGCAGCAATCAATGTAAAGGGTTTTCCAATAAGATGTGTTATTTTGAATAGCCCGCTATTTCGGTAGATGTCACTTTTGAAGCTGTCGTTTTTTAACATTTGACAGGTAAAAACAACGCCATTTATAAAATTGGAAATTATTAAAATTCACTATAAAAATGAATGGTGGAAATTTGACAGAGACGGTTCGTAAAACTCGAACATTTATGGGTCGTCGTGAAGCAACTTGTCGGACCGCAATACAGAAATTGGTGGAAAAATTCGAGCTGTTGGGACAACTTAGTGATGTGAAGAATAAAACCCGTGCACGTCACTCAAGAACAGCCGAGAATATTGCTGCTGTAGCCGAAAGTGTTGAAGAAAACCCAAGTTTGTCAATTCCTCGCCGTTTTTTGGGAAAAGGCATTCCACAAACGTCATTACACCGTATTTTGCATCAAGATTTGGGTCTTAAGGCTTAAAAAGTTCAGTTAACACAAGAACTCAAGCCGGTCGATCATCAACAATATCGTGTCTTTGCTGATTGGGTCCTTGAAATGCATGAAAATGATCCGAAATTCCATCGAAAAATCATGTTGAGTGATGAGGCCCATTTCCACCTTGGTGGCTTCGTCGACAACCAAAATTGTCGCATTTGGGGCTCGGAAAACCCAAAAGTTATTGTTGAAAAGCCTCTCTATCCTCAACGTGTGACTGTTTGGTGCGGGTTATGGTCCGGCAGAGTCATTGGACCTTAATTTTTCGAAAATGAGGCTGGAGCAACAGTTACGGTGCATGGATTGCGCTATCGAGAGATGATTAATGATTTTTTATGGCCGGAATCGGATGGTATTGATCTGGACAACGTTTACTTACAACAAGATGGCGCTACGTGCCACATAAGCAACGAAACCATTGATCTTTTTCGGGAAAAGTTTCCGGACCGTGTTATCTCTCGAAGAGGTGATCACAATTGGCTACTGAGATCTTGTGATTTAACACCTTGCGACTTCTTAATATAGGGCCACGTGAAACAGAAGGGCTACGCCAACAGCCAAGCGTCGATTCAAGACCTCAAAGATAAAATTCGTGAGGCTATCGAGGACATAGGGCAGCCACTTTTCAATTTGGTTATGGAAAATGTCATGAAAAGGATATGGCCCTGTAAGCGTGGTTGTGGTGGTCATTCGCCCGATGTTACTTTTTATCATTAATG
This sequence comes from Odontomyia ornata, assembly GCA_963969285.1. NCBI lineage: Eukaryota > Metazoa > Arthropoda > Insecta > Diptera > Stratiomyidae > Odontomyia > Odontomyia ornata. The sequence goes on along the minus strand of OZ017739.1, from coordinate 17,797,764 downwards.
GCATATCTTCTTCTTTATAATAAAATAAATATTCGATCATTTATATTAAAAAAGTGGCATTTTTCTTGTAATTTCAAAATAACACCCCTTATTGGAAAAACCCTGTACATCGAATGCATTCTTTACGAAAAAGCACAATGCACATCATTATGGACGTGGCAAATTAGGAGTGTCATTAGCGAAACCTGTAGCAGTGCCTAATTACTGTACGGTAGACGGCAAAAACGTTGATGATGTAAAGCTTCTTCCGGATGTATGGCACCCAATGAAAATAGTGGAGGCTACTGTGAATAACGTTCTATATATTTAAGAATTGTGTAGGAACCTTCTATCCGTTTCCGAATTAGTGAAAACAAGAATGTTCTTAAATTTCACTAGTACTGGTTGCCAAATAGTTAGTGAAAAAGGTGACATTATAGCGCAAGCCGTTTTAGGCAGTAAAATATATAAGCTTTAAATCTCCATAAATGAAACGACGTCATTGATGAAAGCGTTGGATGAAACTCATGCACGGAGATAGGAGACTTGGATATGCTGGTCAACCTTAGCTCTCCAGATTGAGCGAAAGTGACAAAGTTGGTGGCTTCAACTTTCTGAAGAAAGAAAAACGTAAGCCGTTTGTTGATAGTCAAAGCAAGAGAACAGATCTTTTCGAATTAATCCACAGAGATGTTTGCGGGACAATGTAGGAAGTTTCGTTTGGAGGCACGTTATATTAAGTTGCGTTTATCGGCAACTTTAGTGGCAAAACGTTCACACACTTGATGAAGCGTAAGTCTGAAGTTCTTCAGAAATTTGAAAAGTTTAAGGTTGTAGCGGAAAATCATGCTGGAAAGAAGATGAAGGTTCTCAGATCAGATAACGGCAGTGAATATATGTATATAGCATTCAGCGATTTCTTGCGCAAACACAGCATAACATAGTTCATCAGACGATTACGACATACATGCCGGAACAGAATAGCAAAGACAAGAGGATGATAATAAGGCATGACACATGCTCATTGAGAGTCACCTACCAATAAGGTGTTGGGCAGAGAAAATTAACACCGCTATGCATTTGATCAATCACTTGCTAATCAAGGATTCCAAGAAAATTCCAGAGGAATTTAGGGCTTAGCGAAAACAAGACGTTCATCATCTAAAGATCTTCGGATGCAATGATGCATGTATTAAAAGCAACAAAGAGGAGGCTGGATCCCAAATTGATTCCCTGCATTATGATTGTCCATTTAA